>CM034351.1:3943579-4130646 GCA_019925275.1 Mytilus edulis | reverse complement strand
TACTGTTTTGGGTTATAATCTTGAATATTATTATAGATAGAGATAAACTGTAAACAGCAATAATATACAGCAAAGTAAGATTTACAAATAAGTCAACATGACTGAAATGTCAATTGACCCCTAAGGAGTTATTGTCCTTTATAGCCATTTTTTTACAATTTTCATAAAATTTGTAAATTTTTACTAACATTTTCCACTGAAACTACTGGGCCAAGTTCATTATAGATAGATATAATTGTAAGCAGCAAGAATGTTCAGTTAAGTAAGATGTACACACACATCACCATTACCAAAACACAATTTTGTCATGAATCCATCTGCTTCCTTTGTTTAATATTCACATAGACCAAGGTGAGCGACACAGGCTCTTTAGAGCCTCTAGTTATTGTTTATTGCTGAAAATACACATTGTGTTGTATGGTCTGATTCTACGATGATATTCACAATAGGCCAACTAGTAAGTGGATGTAATAATTGCAGTCTGACAATGTTTAGTTGAACTGTATCTTTTTCTCATCTTACCACGTATCGTTTTAATGGTTAGGCTAATTTCAAAGACATTTTTTACAATTTTTTTGAATGAAATGTCCATTTCAAAATAATTTGACTTAATAATAAAGAATGATTAAACTGAAATACATTCATTGATAAAACACTAGACCATCAGAGTCTTTTATCCAGTTCATTTCCAATATGCATCATTTCAGGTTTATTGTTATGTACTCCCTTTGTTTCTGAAATTCTGCTGAATTGTTGAAAATAAAGCCTACAAATATACAAAAGCAATTTATGAATTAGGTTTATGCTTTGTCCAGCTCATTTATTTGTTGTAAATATGAATGTGTGCGTAATTATTTTTTTTTGGCAAATCGTTGGTAGAGGGTAATAAGGTTACTCGCCAAAAGGTTCACATTGTGGCTCGCGGCTGATATTTTACGATATCAATGTGTAAAGCATCGGATAATCTCTACCTATTCCTTTTCAGATGAGGAGGAGAAAACAAGTTATATCTAGTAAGTGCTTGTTAAAACTATACAAACGAAAGCATGGGATTGAGTATGATTGTGACTGTTCCAATTGGGATTACAAAATTTCGAAGGGGGCGGGGTGTGATCAATTATTTTTTTTCAATTTTTCAAATATCAATTTTTTTTAAGTTTCAAGAAAAAACTTTGACCACATTTTTTGTGTGTGTGTCAAAAGCCAATATTACATGTATGTCAACAATTGATCGCAATCCAAATTCAGATAGTATCAAGCTTGAAAATTGTGTCCAAAGTACCTCAACTGTTTAGGGTTTTACCTCTGCGGTCATATCAGGCTGAACTCAGCGAAGCATTTGATTGTTATTTTGTAAAATAAATTTGACATTTATATTAGAATTGCTCAAAAACAGTGACAGATAAAGGATCAAAATCACGTGAGACATGTTGTGCATTAAAATACATTACCAAAGTTCAAAGGTTATTGATGACCTTGACCTTTGAACTTCCGTTTTTTTTTTTTTTTTTTAGCAATTGTTACACATAATGGGTTTTTTTGGGTATCAGGCAAAAATGATGAACCTGGTTTTGTTGGAACGTCTTCAACACAGAGCCTTCAAGTTGGCTCACACCAAATAGCAAGTTGTAAAGGTCTCCCAAAAAGACTAGTTTAAAACCAATCAAATGGGAACACAAACAATCTAATCTATATAATAAACGAGAAACGAGAAACACTAAAGAATCACATCAACAATCTACAAATATTGAACATCAGAGTCCTGACTTTGGACAGGTGCCAACAAAAGCAAAGGGTTTAAACGTTTTAACGGGTACTAACCTTCATCTTTATCCGAAATAATAGTGTGCATCACAAAATAGAATAAAACTCTACAGATTATCAATAAAAATGTTTTACTTCATCAAAAGACATATTTTCACAAGTGTACATACAATGAACGAATAAATTTGATCTATAACAAAATGTAAATACACAATCAATAAAATAAGGGGTGAATAAAAAACGGTAACAGTAGTATACCACTGTGAGATATTAAATAATTTCAGAAAGTTAGCTATAACCCTTGCCAGGTAAAAGAAAATTAAACGCGTTTGTAAAGTATACAGTATAAATAGAGAATGGAAATATTTTTGAAAAATTAATTATGGTTTTTAACTACTCGTACTTTCGTGTCAATTTAAACTGTTGATACAATTGTATTGGTTTTTGTTATTCAATATTTTCATATTAGGATTAAAATCCTGGGGATTAGTATTTTAACGTCATGCACAGTAAAAAAAAGATATGATTTGTGCAATGCCAAAAATAAATGTATCGATAAGCTGTAGGATAGTTAGGAGTTAACCTCTATAAAGACAAATTAACGTGAATGTGTATTTATACATCACGCTTGAAAAACATATAGATTTGGTTATTCTTTAATTTGCTTTACTAATGAATGTGTTCGACGAATTTACATGTATCACATAGTGATTAATACGCCCTTTTAGTACAATAATACTGTAAAATTTTGGGTTTGAAACATCGTTTTAATGAGTTTTCTACAGTCAAATTTACTAAACAAATCTTTGTATCTATGAAGTAATAAAGAACAAGGTTTAATTGTTTTTAGTACTTTATGGTTATCGTAACGAAATTTCTGATTTGGTAATTATGCATTGATGCAGTGATTACATTAGTAAAATCTATAATATTTTCAAAATATTTAGTTGGTTTTAAATATTGCATAGACATTATTTACGAATGTTTACCTAATTTCTACTTTTCAAAGCATAATTCATGTCTTTCTCTTAAAGGTATTCCAGACGATATCTTAGATTCAATTCCTACTGATGAAATAATAGATAACATATCCCCACATATTGGTAAAATGGTCTTTCAACTTGGAATAGAACTTGGATTTTCAATAGCAGATTTAGAGAACATAGACAAATGTAATTGTGACTTGACCGCCCAGAGTA
Source organism: Mytilus edulis (assembly GCA_019925275.1). Lineage (NCBI taxonomy): Eukaryota > Metazoa > Mollusca > Bivalvia > Mytilida > Mytilidae > Mytilus > Mytilus edulis. The sequence continues at coordinate 4,127,683 of CM034351.1, read as the reverse complement.
AAGAAGTTTTATTTAGGTGGCGGAGAGACATATTAGTTAGACCTACAATACGTGTCCTTGAACAAGCTTTGGTAAATAGTAGAAAAGGTGCACGGTGTCTAGAGGAAGTTGTAAAGAATGTTGATCCTAAAACATTAAGAGCTGTAGAAACCATTACAGGTAACTCTAACTATTCTGCATTGTATATATCTTGTAGTCATTTCAAAGAGATAACATTAAGGCTCAATTAAAATATAAATCATGTTCGGTACAACTTTTGATTAACATTTGTATGTTACATGTATTTTAAACTGAGCAGGTCAGAAGATTTGCTATTTTTGTATCTAATCTACAACAAAATTTAAACATTTGAACTCAAAATAATCAATCTCGAAAATCTACAAAATTCTTTCAATATATGAAGGCTTTTAACCCCACCACAAACTAGTGGTGATCACAGGTGCTCCGAAAGGGTAAGCAGATCCTGCTCCACATGTGGCACACCTTGTGTTGCTTATGTTATAACAAATCCGGTAAATAGTCTTAACTCGGTAGGTCACATTCATGAAAGGGAATTAAGGGGATTGTAGTTACAACGTAAAGAACATATCCGATATCATTTGTGAAACGGTTATTTCATAACGGTCAACCAACTGGTGATGTTGTCCGTAAAGATGGAAGTAGTACACAGCACATTTGATGATTCTTCACAGGAGCTGGTGCCCTTAGATGATGTTTGTTTACACTTTTTCATTATTTTGCTATGAAAGATAGTAAGAAACTGTTTACAGAGAATTAAAACGATTAGCGATACAAATTTATCAATCTGACCAAACTCATCTGATGATTATTGAAGTTGTTATTAGCCTTCAAGCATAATTCTAATTTAAGGGTTTTTATACGACCGCAAAAATTGAAATTTTTTTGGTCGTATATTGGTATCACGTTGGCGTCGTCGTCTTCGTCGTCTGCGTCGTCGTCATCCGAATACTTTTAGTTTTCGCACTCTAACTTTAGTAAAAGTAAATAGAAATCTATGAAATTTTAATACAAGGTTTATAACCACAAAACGGAAGGTTGAAATTGATTTTGGGAGTTTTGGTTCCAACATTTTAGGAATTAGGGGCCAAAAAGGGCCCAAATAAGCATTTTCTTGGTTTTCGCACTATAACTTTAGTTTAAGGTAGATTCATGGTATACCGCCATCTTGGATTGAACAATCACAGTAAAAAACCGGTCTAGTTATTTGCCTAAATCTGCAAATTTGGAGACAGATTTGCAATTTGATGGTTAGACTGTTTAATAATATAAAGAAAACTTGGCAATTTATTGTATAATTCAAAATAATTAAACAAATATCATTTTATTTTGCTTTTTGAATCATTTTTTTCAAATGAGCCATTTCAGGGAAGATAACTCTTTTAGTAAAAAATTTATACTGGACAGATAGGGAATTTTTTTCTTTTTACTTGTAGCAAGAAAACAAGTTCGGTGACACCATTTTTTCTTTTTATTTTCTTAAAACATATTACAAAACCTATCTTTTCACAATTTATTTCAAAATTCTATCTCATAGATTATTTTTTATGCACACAATTGTGTTTTTCCATTAACAATCTAACCAAATTTAGGCAATTTTCAACGACTCATAGCTTGAAAAATAGCACGGTGACCCCTACTTTTTATTATATTTTTGAAAAGAGCATATTAAAATCTTCATTCTGGCTAAGTATAAGAAAATTCTGTCTCAAAAAAGATTTACTTATGATCTACCTTAAGTAAATAGAAATGTATGATTTCGACACAAGGTTTATGACCACAAAAGGAAGGTTGGGATTGATTTTGGGAGTTTTGGTTCCAACAGTTAAGAATTAAGGGCCAAAAAAAGGGCCCAAATAAGCATTATTCTTGGTTTTCACACAATAACTTTTAGTATAAGTAAATAGAAATCAATGAAATTTTAACACAAGGTTTATGACGACAAAAGAAAGGTTGGGATTGATTTTGGGAGTTGAGGTCCCAACAGTTTAGGAATTAGGGGCCAAAAAGGGGCCCAAATAAGCATTATTCTTGGTTTTCACACCATAACTTGAGTATAGGTATATACTAATCTATGAAATTTGAACACAAGGTTTATGACCATAAAAGGAAGGTTGGGTTCGATTTTGGATGTTTTGGTGTTAACAGTTTAGGAATAAGGGGCCCAAAGGGTCCAAAATTGAACTTTGTTTGATTTCATCAAAAATTGAATAATTGGGGTTCTTTGATATGCCGAATCTAACTGTGTATGTAGATTCTTAATTTTGGTCCCGTTTTCAAATTGGTCTACATTAAGTCCAAAGGGTCCAAAATTAAACTTAGTTTGATTTTAACAAAAAATGAATCCTTGGGGTTCTTTGATATGCTGAATCTAAAAATGTATTTGATTTTTTATTATTGGCCCAGTTTTCAAGTTGGTCCAAATCGGGGTCCAAAATTAAACTTTGTTTGATTTCATCAAAAATTGAATAATTGGGGTTCTTTGATATGCCAAATCTAACCGTGTATGTAGATTCTTAATTTTTGGTCCTGTTTTCAAATTGGTCTACATTAAAGTCCAAAGGTTCCAAATTTTATGCTGAATCTTAAGATGTACTTAGATTTTTGATTATGGGCCCAGTTTTCAAGTTGGTTCAAATCAGGATTCAAAATTATTATATTAAGTATTGTGTAATAGCAAGAAATTTTCAATGGCACAGTATTCAGCAATAGCAAGAAATCTTCAATTGCACAGTATTGTGCAATAGCAAGACATTTTCAATTGCACAGTGTTGCGCAATAGCAAGAAATCTCCAATTGCACAGTATTGTGCAATAGCAAATATTTTCAATTGCACAGTATTACGCAATAGCAAGAAATTTTCAATTGGAGTTATCTTTCTTTGTTCAGAATAGTAGTTAAATGAACTTAAATCATTGTTTTATACAATATACAATTTTTATTCACTTTTACTACCAACTGATAAATTAAAACAATTTTTACCATTCAGTGATTAGTTATTGTTGCAAACTCCATTAGAAATATGAATTGAGATCAGTTTTGGAAAAAGGGAAAGGGGGATGTGAAAAAAGGGGGGTTAAATTGTTCTCATTTCAGATTTCATCAATAAAAAGAAAATTTCTTCAAACATTTTTTTGATTAATATTCAACAGCATAGTGAATTGCTCAAAGGCAAAAAAAATATTTTAAGTTCATTAGACCACATTCATTCTGTGTCAGAAACCTATGCTGTGTCAACTATTTAATCACAATTCAAATTTAGAGATGAATCCAGCTTGAAATCTTGTGTCCATACTTGCCCCAACCATTTAGGGTTCAACCTCTGCGGTCGTATAAAGCTGCGCCCTGCAGAGCATCTGGTTGCAACTCATCTCAAAGCTAATAAAATGTAAAAAGAGGAAGAAACATTAAACATTATTATCAATAAAAGATATAGACAAATCATATGACATTAACTATAAATAAGGACAAATAAGTGGGTGAAATAATAAAAACAGATATCCAAATGAAATATTTTTATTTAGGGTTGCATGAGACTCTTGTTTATAATATCACCAAGCTAAGAAAGGTTTTCCCATCATGTTGTTTCTATCGTGGGTTTGTTTTAGCATAACTCTTCTTTGAAACACCTATACTAATCGAAAATTAAGGTTAACAAAATCATCAATGGGCTCTATAGTTTGAAGGAAAAATTACCAACAGCAAGCAAACATGGTCCCAAAAGCTACAAATGGAATAATTTATAAAGAAACACTTTAAACAGAGAATCAAAGCATAGTCGTTACTGTGATGCAGCTTATATGTAGATCGCCAGACATGCTCTTTATTCTCATTTTCACTTGTTTGATGATTTATACAAACTCCTGTAAAATATATTCAAACAGACAGCCACTAAAACTTGCCAAGTGCTGTTTTCCCAATTTGATGTGTTTCTTTAATAAAAAGGTGAAAAATTACCAAGATGTAATCACAAATCATAAGTCTTATAAAAACAGACAACCCAAGCACTGAAAGGTAGAACCTTGTCTATGTTTTTATTCTGTCTTCATTTGGTTTATAAATATTTTACAATTCCTCTCGCCTAGATTACATGTGCATAATAAAACACATAGGGATTATTTTGCAGGAATGGCAGAGTAACGCTTTGTAAAGAGATGTAGATTTCAATAGATAGAAGACCTACGTACAAATCCTTTACACGCAGATGCCTTATATATTTGAAAGTTTAAATCTGTGTTTTGTTAATTATTATTCGGTTTCTTAAAACATTGTTGTGACATCATTCTAGTGTTTTATCTGTTCTTTATTTAAGAGATTGGACTATCATTTACCTGTAAGAAACAATTATGTTACCTTTAGCAGTATAGCTGTCAAATATTTTTAAGAATAGCCCTCTTCTTTCTTAAAAATATTGGACAGCTAAAGGTATCATAACTGATTTTTACAGATAAATGATAGTTAAATCACTGAAATAAAATAATTATCAATTACCCTTATTGTTTTCATCATTTTTAGAAAAATACAACCAAAGAACAAATGGCAATTAAAAAGAAAAACGTTTTATTAAAGTCAACTTCTAATACAATAATGTTGCCCTAATCAAAAAATCTTGAGAAAAATAATCGCTTTCAAATTGATTTTTAACACTACCAATACTTATATCACAGCCATTTTTCTCCTGTTTTGGGGTTGTTTCTTTTCGAACTCATTCAATAAGTTGATTATGCTCGTTGTAAGTCTTGTTTTTGTTGCCTCAATGGATTTCTTTTTTCAAAAAATTTATACTCGTCCGTCTTTAGGTAATCAAAATTGACCTCTGGTGTTGTCATTATTCTTCTTAACATCATTTTCAACTACAATTAAAATGAAAAAAGCAATAAATTAATGCTTCTAAAATTTTATAGATCATGCCGCAATACAAGGGGCACGAACAACCTAAAACTGATCCTGTGTACCAAGTGCCAATCTAGAATTTCCTTCATAAACTAGGGGACTATATATTTTTTTAGAATTTTTAGGCAGGTTTCTGCGTTGATTTACAAGGTTTTTATTCGCCCGTCTTTTAGACGGGACGTATTATGGTATACCTTTGTCCGTCCGTCTGTCCGTCCGTTTGTCCGTCCACACTTCGGACAATAACTCAAAAACACTTTCACCAATTTCCATGAAACTTAAGTGAATTGTTTATATCTATTGACGTAAGCTCCCTTTCATTTTTTTTAAATTTCAGATTTTAAGTTTTGGATTTATGGGGCTTTATTCATAAAAAAGGGGTGATTTTCAACACTTCAGACAATAACTCAAAAAGGCTTTCACCAATGTCCATGAAACTTTGGTGAATTGTTTATATCTATTAATGTAAGCTCCCTTTCAATTTTTATAAATTTCAGATTTTAAGTTTTGGATTTATGGGGCTTTATTTCATAAAAAAGGGGAATTTTCAACACCTCGGACAATTACTCAAAAAGGCTTTCACCAATGTCCATGAAAATTTGGTGAATTGTTTATATCTATTGATGTAAGCTCCCTTTCAATTTTTATAAATTTCAGATTTTAAGTTCTGGATTTATGGGGCTTTTATTCATAAAAAAAGGGAGATTTTCAACACTTCGGACAAAACTCAAAAAGGCTTTCACCAATGTCCATGAAACTTTGGTGAATTGTTTATATCTATTGATGTAAGCTCCCTTTCAATTTTTATCAATTTCAGATTTTACATTTCCGTGTTATGAATTTTTATGCTTAAAAAAGGGGGGATTTTCCAATTTTGGGACAATAACTAACACTTTCACAAAATTTCATGCAACTTTGATCAATTGTTTATATCTATTGACATAAGCTCCCTTTCAATTTTTATAAATTTTATATTTTACGTTTTCTTAAGTAATGATTTTTTATACTTATAAAAGGGGAATTTTATGAAACTTTGGTGAATATATCAATGTAACATCCCTTTTGATTTGTATATATATTTCTAGTTCATCATATAAATTCATTTAAAGCATAAAAGACAAGTTAAAAGAGCAACGGGCGTATCATGCGCTAAAGCGCAGCCCTTTATTTTTAAAAAGTTATTGCTAAAATATGCATATAATGCAACACTTTGCTAATGAACAACAATCAATATGGGATGCATAATAAAGAAGAAGATTACCGCATTTTATCTGTCAAACAAACCAATAGTTTGTCCGATTCGCATTTTGTTCGCAGTGATCGGTTAACAATGTTTAATAAAAAAAACATTCAAAAGAAAATCGAGACAAAATAACGTTTCGGAAACATTTAAAAAACACAAGGTACTCAATACACAAATAAACGAAAAAAGAGCGATTTGACCTTTCAAAAAGAAAAAAAAACCAAAAGGGGGAGGGGTATTCAGGTGGTACCATTTTGGTAAACAATGACAGTCTCTTGAAAGTTTCAACAAAAGATTATAACTTATTGCATGTTCTTATCTCTTCGTTTGTTCATATTAGTTATGGTTTTGAAATAAACAAGAACATATCTTAATATTTTTTCTCATTAGATTTACCCTGTAAAAAATAAAACTGAGAAGAAACAAGAAACTCAACGGAGCGGACTGCACTTTGAAATATAATATGCATAAAACTTGCCATTATTAGCTGATACTACTATAAATCGTCTTTGTAATCCACACTGAAATAATATATCTGAATAGATTCTGAATGCACATTTAATTTAAATCCAAAGTTTGAAACAACACAATCACTAACAACGACATCTCTTTCTTTGTTTTTGTATAAAGAATATACTTTCATCACTTAATCCATTTTGAAACACAAAACGCATGTAAAGGTATTCACGGAAACTATGAGCGGCAACTATGAGTAGTCCTATAGCACGCACAAATCATTATACGCATGGTCCCTGTGTCTTAATCTTCATGTAGCAATACATGTTGTTTACCTTTAGCTGCACTTTCTTTTTGTCTATATTTTTTAGTGGAGCTACTATTTAAAGGTGCCAACATGTAGGATATATTTTAATATCAAGAAATTTATTCACAAAACAATTTTCATACTTAATGAAAATTAACTTTTGCTTTCTTTTACTTTTGTTTTACCTGTTTTTGACGTGTTCAACAAAGTTTTAAGTAAGATATAAGCCTCTAACAGTCCAGTCTATAAAATATTGAACAGGTCTTCGGTCTGTGGCCTTAGACTTGTCCAATATTTTACAGAATGGACTGTTATCGGCTAAATTGCTTATATCCCTGACATAATAAATTTAGAAAATTTTGGGTAACAATAACTTCAATACAAAAAGGCAGTTTTAAAGGAATCTATATCCTCCTTTACTCTGACAAGTGTAACATATGTGAAACAGTCATATGCTTGAGATCTAGTGAATATTGAATCTGTATGATTACAGATAGAATCAGAGATAATGCAGACAGAATCATTCAAGACATACAAATCAGCCAGATTTTAGACCATATGATGACACATTTGGTGATATCAGCAGACGACAGACTTGATATTGAACATTATCCTCGACATGATGACCAGAACAAAGCATTGCTGGATATTGTGAGCAAGAGGAGGGAACCTGCTTACAGTGTGTTTGTTGATGGATTACGTAATTATGGATACGAAGATATCGCTAATGATTTGAAATGTAATTTAGACGAAATGAGTCTAAGTACAACATCAGCATCTCCTGAAACCGCAGGTATGGCTGAAGGGTTTATCATAAACACAAGAAAAGAAGGTCTTATACTGAAAAAAGTCAACTCACATAAATACTGAACTCCCAGGAAAATTCAAAACGGAAAAACCCTAGTCAAATGGCACAATCAAATGATAAAACACATCAAATGAATGGACAACAACTGTCATATTCCTGACTTGGTGCAGGCATTTTCAAATCATTCTAAATCTTGTTACATATTCATTCAAAATAGATATAATGTTTTCGAATCTTAAGACTTTCTGCCAGATCATTTGCGTCATATCTAATTTATCATAAGTAAACCACTTGTGTGCACACCATTGTAGGTTTCTGAGGGTATCATTAGCTCAGTAGTCAGTTCTTTAGTACTGACATGATTTAGCAAACCTTTCTAGAATTGTCCGTTTATACATTTTGAAATTATTAAGAAACTAAGGTTTCAACTCCCCCAGACAAAGTTGACCTTAGATGAATTTGGCTATTTGTTTTAGGTATTTTTGTCATGCTCTTCAACGGTTTCGGTACTTATACATCCTCGGATATCAAATGTTTTGCTTTAAGCATTCCTGACGAAGATAAATCCAGAAAGCGCTTCAGACGAATGAGTTGTTTTCAATTTTTTACTGGTATATAAGATGAGTCTTTCAGGACGAATTTCAGTTTGTGTTATGTCACTATGATCTCAGACATTGAGATCAAGATTCTTTTCTACAGTTATAAAGACGTCGCAGTTCATTAAGTACCTGTAAGAATCAGTTAAATGTGACCTCAGATGAAATTTAAGAAAGGTTTGTAATAAATCATGTCAGTACCAAAGTACTAATGATTGAGTTGATGATACCCTAGGGAACTTAAAGTCCAGCTGTGGTTTCCATCCAGTGCTGTGACACATAATGAATACAGCATGTGTCCGAATCGTACTTCTGTACATGTGTTTACCTTCATCACAAGTCATCAAAGGTAAATAGCACTAAAGAAAAAAAATCTCTTGATATTTTGTAGGCTTATCAGACTGGAATGTTCCATTGTATAAAGTTCGATTACAGAAGAATTACCTGAAGGTTATCACTGATATACAACATGAGAGCATAGTAGATCATCTAATAACAAGAGAGGTGGTGTCAGTTGATGATGGGAAGAAGATAGAATCTGGTAAAACCCCACAAGAAAAGAACAGAAACTTAATGGACATGCTTTTACGTAAAAATGAACAGGGCTTTAATGAATTTATCAAAGCCCTACGAAAAGACTCAGTTTATGTAGATCTTGCAGATCAAATAGAAAAGACTGACGTAACCAGCAGAGATATGGCAACCCTTCGTAAATGCTTGAAATAGGATGAATGTATTTTCTTTCAGAAAAAAACTGTACACAACATCTAAGACAAACACCTGTAAACAATTAAAAGGAAGAGGTATAGTCGATCCATTGTTCAATGATTTGGTCTCTTATACCATCTCTTATACTAAAATGGATCACAATATACTAGTGACATTATTAATATTATATCATGTATGTTGGAGTTAGTTTTTGTTGCAGTCCAGTGTTTATGTTTTCCTGTTGTTTTCCTCTTATATTTGATGTGTATCACTTAGTTCTTTTTTGTTACTCAGATTGATTTTATCTAAATCAATGTATGACATTTGAGCAACACTATACTACTGTTGCCTTCATTTATATTAAACATATTTCATGTTTGAGTGTCATACATGGCAAGGAAAAAGTTAAAATATATACTCATCCCTTTTACGGGTGTTCATTGCTAAACACAAATCCCCTTTTTGGTGTTCGTTCTTAAACAGGTATGATAATTATGAAGCAGTCATGACATATTCTGTTCAAGAAAATAATTTTAATGTATTCTGATATAATTATTGGAAACCAGTAATTGGAAAGTTAATATGCACTACTATTTTTTCGAAGATCCAAACATTTGGCTGTGCGATATATATTTATATTTATATGTATAACTGCCAGATCTCCCGTTCAAATGACAAAATTCGGGAAATCTCTTGTACGGGAGTACAGAACATCCCTCCTTTGGATATTTCAACCTTGAACGACAGGTGAAAATCTACTCCGTTTTTGTGTCACTGATGAGGGTTATGCTACCTGTAAATTACAGACCATGAGAAATCAAATGGCTTCACTTGACAGCTGTGGTGTCAAACACCGTACTACTTAAGCTTTGGTCATTAAAAAACATTAACAGAAATTTCTAGTTACTTCCAATGTTTAATCCTGTTTTAAGTTATCCTTCTTAAAATAATGTGGATTGATAAAACAATATAAATTAAATACAAATCGAACAAAGAATAACAAAAGAATGGCAATTAAATGAATTTGTATGCCTTAAGACACTAAAAATTACTATATTTTAAAAAAAGAATTATACTTTTACCTTTATGTTTGAATTGAAATTCATAAGAAATGTATTGAACCAAAATTAATGAAAACCGAATGTGCATACACATAATGAATGCACCATCTATGACAATAAGGTTGAAATTGAAATAGAGATAACTTATTACAAAGGTGTCCTGATGGGAGGCATATGTCAAAGATGATGAAAAAGTCAAGAAACAAACTACACACCTAGTATAAGATATAACCTTATTTAAAGAAATAAAGTGTATCTATTAACTCTTATATGTGTTTTGTAGATGAATAAATAAACAGGTCATTTAAAATGTCGTTCGCGCAAAATATCCCAATCAGCTGTCTTAGCTAAGGGAGAGATCTTCCTATTTAAAGGTTTGAGAGGTTGACAGGTATAAATATAAAATATATGCCTCAAATTTCCAAGAATTTAAACCTATACTGAAAGTATGTACTTCCTCTCACTTAACATTTGGTCCTTTTCACATTCAATTTGGTCACTATCTATGTGCATTCATATTAGGAAAGTTCCCAAGTTGTGTCTCTATGAGATGCGACATACATATCATATCTGGGAACCAGTTGGTAAACACAACATCTATCAATAGTATATATCCCAAAAGAGGCGTGGTTTGTGAAACACATGTATTTACAAAGTGCAAGGTAATGTCATTGCTTGATACAATATACTATTGATAGCTGTATTTAGGTTATTACGAATTTCATTTCAATCATAGCTTTGTATGTTAATCTCATAAGATGGTAAATGTTACCTTAATAGTGAATGTAGGTCTAAATTGTAAGTCTAATGAATTATAAAGTATGTACATATGAAATAACTAATTCAGAGACTGTTTTCATGTCTTTAAGGTTAATGACCCCTTCTGTAGCTATGCGAATTACGAAATTTTCAAACTGCAATACTATCAAAACAGCAAAGATAATGGATAGTAGAGATAGACCAATGTGTACATATACCAATGGGAAACGTCCTGCAAAGCTTTATTTTTATTGTTTCGTTGCATTTAACATGTTTAATAGCAAAATGGGATTTTGTGGCAAATAAATCCAAGATGTTTGTAGAAAATCCACAGCCTTTCCCCTTTTACTCTCATATTTGACAATTCGGTGTTTGATAAATGGAAGACTATTGCATGCAAGTTTATAAATTTGAATATTGGTTGAAACAAATAAAAATATTGACCAATGCAAGTACACCTTCTAGGGTGCGCTCGACTTTAGTGACTCAGCACATGGTTTTTTTGAAATTTAAAGGTTATTAAAAACTTTTTGTAAAAAATAAACACAAGCACATCATAGAGTAATCCATGTTTAAAATTGTTTAACTAAAATTTCTGTAATAAAGGCTGTGGATTTTCTATAAAAATCTTGGTTTATTTGCCACAAAGTACTCTTTTTCTATTAAATGTAATGAAGTAGTAAATAATAATGATTTGCATCAAGAGTCCCCTTGGTATATGTTCAAAATGGCCTATCTCTATTATTCATTATATCTGTAGTTTTGATACAATTGAAGTTTGAAAAGTTCGTATAAAAATGACTACAGAAGGGGAGTTTATCAGACAGCTACTTTTATTTGTACGTTTGTAAAAAAATACTTTAAGTATAGTTTTGAACAAAAATGCAACGACATGCTCTTGTTATGTAAATATAGCTGTTTCTACATAACATGGTATTTCACAACTTTTTTTTTGTAAATGTCATAACGCCTCTGTTTATTTCAATGAACCCATCTTTCATCTATCAGAAAACAGAATTTTTATTGTATCACATATTTAAATAATGTATTATGAAAATGGACTTTTAATGTTTTTTTCTGTGAATTTTTAAAGATTGTTAACATGCCAGCTAAATTATAAATATTCTTCCAACAACTTCACAGGTTGGTGCGTTTATAGCATTCTTGTATTCTTCTTTTTATGCTTTTGTGGTTTTGTTTGTTAAATGTATTCTGTGTATGTTTATATTATTTGTCACAAACTTATTGTTCAGAGCTTATATGACAATAGATATTTGAATTGAATTGATTGAATATATATTTTAGCGTTAGCATTTAACATCATACCATAGATATTGTCCTCTGACAAACTTGCAAATTTTCTTTTTATCTGCAGTTGTGCTTCTGGCATTGTTGTTATATGTGACGTCATAACGTACAGTAATTTTGAACACCATCAATACACTTTAAAATAGAAACAAATTTATAAAACAACCTTTGTAGCACGTGATCGTAATATCCAATGAAAACAGGAGAAGTCTACACCATATGTAATATAATCAAATATTTGAAAGTGTTTTGAGAATATATTAAATGTCAAACAAACATTTATTGACCTACACCCGGTCAAATGTAGGGCACCTACCAAGTCATGCTATCTGCACCATGTTTTGTTTGTTTGTGTTTTTGTGCAATGCTATACAACATCCTACTTGATTTTCCTTTACACATTTTTTTCGATTGTCATTGATTAATGAGTCTTTTGCTAAAATTAATTTTAAGATACCAAGACATTCTTGATACATATTCCTTATCAATTTCACAAATAATACATGGTGGTCTTGAAGTATAGATTTTAGTTACTGATTTTGCTTATCATCCTAATTATGTGTTATAGTGTTCTTTTTTTTGTCTTTGTAAATTACTTTTAATGTATCATGCTTATGCTGTTTTGGTTATATTCTTTTGTTGTGGTTCGGTACTAAAACATCGCACATTGTGTTATTGTGCTATTGTCATTTTTGTATTCATGTCTTTCATTTTTTCTTATGTGCTTTGGTCTATATGCCATATTGTTTTCCTTTGTTGACATATTTTTCTTTTTATTTTATAGTGATTAAGATTATAACACAATGTACTGGCCTTTTTTTGACCTTCTTATCTATCAAGTCTGTTTGTTTTGTTCAAAACATAGTTGTCCAGATAATAGCTCCTGTATGTGGTTATCATACCATTGAGAGGTTTAGCTAGCTATAAAACCAGGTTTATTCCACAATTCTACATAATAAAATACCTGAACCGAGTCAAAAATATGACAGTTGTGATCCATTTGTTTTGGTGTCTTTGAACTTTTGATTTTGCCATTTGATGAGCTTGATAAGGAAACGTTTCGGTATTTTTGTTATTTCATTTTTTTTTTTGTAAACGATGAAAACAATGAGGTTCAATACTAAGCCCAGAATCTTTTATAAGATTTTTTTTTATGTTGTACGTTAGTTTTATTTAGGGGAATCAAGTGCGTAAAAAAATAATTTTCAATATTCATTGTCATTTTTGAAAAATTTTCCTTTTTCCTTTCATCGCCAATATCATATGATTATAACAATCAGGAAACTTGATTTGATTGCCAATTAAACAACTATCCGCCAAAAGTCAAATAAAGTAGATGTAAGTAATGACAGGCAACTGTACGGCCTTCGACAATGATAAAAACCAAGAACGTATAGTCAGCTATAAAAGACCCTGACATGACAAAAATGAAACAATTCAATTGAAGAAACCAACAGCACATTTCATAACAAAATAATTTACGAAAAACAAATAAGACAGACATGAAACAACAACAAACACTGAACTACAGGCTCCAGACTTGGGACAGACAAATAAAGAATGTGGTGGGGTTAAACAAGTGTGTGCCACTTGTATTTTTTGTCCATTAGATGAGTTAAGCCTTTTTCAACTGATTTTTATAGTTCGTTCTTATGTTGTACTGTTATACCACTGTCCCAGGTTAGGGTATGGTTGGGATCCCGCTAACATGTTTAACCCCGTCACATTATTTATGTATGTGCCTGTCCCAAGTCAGGAGCCTGTAATTCAGTGGTTGTCGTTTGTTTATGTGTTACATACTTGTTTTTCGTTAATTTTTTAAAAATAAATAAGGCCGTTAGTTTTCTCGTTTGAATTGTTTTACATTGTCTTATCGGGGCCTTTTATAGCTGACTATGCGGTATGGGCTTTGCTCATTGTTTAAGGCCGTACGGTGACCTATAGTTGTTAATGTTTGTGTCATTTTGGTCTTTTGTGGATAGTTGTCCCATTGGCAATCATACCACATCTTCTTTTTTATATTGTGAGCCCTCATGCCTCCCACAACATCAAACAGTGTTTTCTTATTTATTTCATTTTCTTCCACTTATTCTTTAACTCCATTATTATCTATGTCTATTGGTTATATGTGAACATGTTTATATATTCAACATAAAAAAAACTAAAGACTAAGCAACAAGAACTCCACAAAAATCTGGGGGTGATAGCAGGTGCTCCGGAAAGGTAAGCAGATCCTGTGTCAAATGTGGCACCCGTCGTGTTGCTTATGTTATTACAAATCCGGTAAATAGTCCAATTTTGTAGTTCACCTTCGTGAAAAGGGAAGGGTATTGAAGTTAAAATATAAGGAACATATCCGATATCATCTGTGAAACGGTTATTCCATAACGGTCAACTAACTCGTGATAGCGTCCATAAAATTTATGAAGGGATGATTTTAACTCCACCATTTGGAACTCTTGGTTTAAAAGCTTCCTTGTCAGCAGCAATCCTCAATCAAGGAAATCATGATAGGAAACACAAGCCCGTGAATATTGTATCAATTTGGAGATATATACTCTGTATGTAGGCGCTGCTGTGATATTGCTACATAGAAATAGAAAGTTCACATTTGGAAAGCTGAAGTCATGTCTTTTGTCGTAAAGTTTTGTTTTCAACCGACCCTAATTGTCAATTTCTAGATGTAAGTCAAGATATGATGCAGACTTACCTGTATCCGTAGCATCATCTATCTCTAGTTCGATGGGATAGATTCGGTCAACATAGTCACCAAATTTTGTATTATTTAGTGAGAGAACATCATCTATATACATGTAGCGGAACATAAAGTTAAGGGATATTGCTAACTCCTTATCAGTTTTCCAAAGAAGTTCCTGTATGAAGTCAGCCTCATAATAATAAAGAAACAAATCGGCAAGAAGAGGGCAAAATTAGTTCCCATTGGAATTCCGACAGTCTGTTAAAAAACACGTCCTGCAAATGTAACAAATATGTTGTCAATCAAAAAATCAAGCATCTTGATAGTGTCAGTTTCAGTTAATATTTTAGAAGGTGGAAAACCTGGATGATTAAAGCTTTGTATATAGATGTCTTATGTTATAAAGTTTCTGTCTGCCACAAGCCAACAATATCTGCTATCTATAGCGAACATAGATACAAAAGACCTCATTTTCATGGTTCAGTGACTACTTGAAAAATAGTTAAAGATTTTTTGAATGTTACTTTCTCTCTAATTATACATACTAAGGTGACTATATTTAGTTTGTGCATACCTAGCAAGGTTAGCATGCCTGTCACAGTTTATATACAGGCAAACAATAAAAAATCTTGAACTTAATAAGCCCAAATCTTACATTTATTGTGCATTTGTGCCACAATTTTGTTAATTGTAAATGAAAATGGCGTCCATCGTACGGCGTCTGTAAACTTTTACAAAAATCTTCTCCTCTGAAACTACTGGACCAAATTTAACCAAACTTGGCCACAATCATCCTTGGGGTATCTGGTTTAAAAAAAATGTTCGATAACCTGGTCATCCAACCAAGATGGCCGCCATGGCTAAAAATAGAACACAGGGGTAAAATGTATATGTTGTCTTATATCTTTGAAACCAAAGCATTTAGAGTAAGTCTGACATTTTACATTTTAATGTTGTGTCGTTGTTCTCCTCTTATATTTAATGCGTTTCCCTCAGTTTTAGTTTGTTACCCCAATTTAGTTTTTTGTCCATGAATTTATGCGTTTTAAACAGCGGTATACTACTGTTGCCTTTATTTATGGGGTAAAATTGTTGATCAGGTCAAGATCTATCTGCCCTGAAATTTTCAGATGAATCGGACAATCTGTTGTTAGGTTCCTGCCGCTGAATTGGTTATTTTAAGGAAATTTTGCAGTTTTTGGTTATTATCTTGAATACTATTATAGATAGAGATAAACTGTAAACAGCAATAATGTTCAGCAAGGTAAGATCTACAAATAAGTCAACATGACAAGTTGATCCCTTAAGTAGTAATTGCCCTTTATACAATTTTTTGTAAGTCTTTTACAAAAATCTTTTCTGAAATTTTCATTTATGGGTAGACTTTACATAGATAAATTCAGCCGTATAAGAAAAGCAAAATGAGAATGTTATATTTGATGTATGACTTTTTGTGCTACTTTGTTACATTTGTTGTTTATGTAGTGTTATTAAGTGATATTAAGATGATGACACAATATTGACTGTTGTACCCCGATTTTTGACATTTTTACTCTTTGAGTATGTTTGTTTTGTTCATGCATCGTTGACAATGTAATGGAATTTGATGCGACTGTCATACAAGTGAGAGGTTTAGCTAGCTATAAAACCAGGTTCAATCCACCATTTTCTACATTAGAAAATGCCTGTACCAAGTCAGGAATATGACAGTTGTTATCCATTCGTTTGATGTGTTTGGACTTTTGATTTTCCTTTTTAGCTCACCTGGCCTAAAAGGCCATGTGAGCTTTTCTCATCACTTGGCGTCCGTCGTCGTCGTCGTCGACGTCGTCGTCTGTCGTCGTTAACAATTTTTCAAACATCTTCTCCTCTGAAACTACTGAATGAAACTTAGCATGATTGTTCCTTAGATTATCCTGCACAAAGTGTGTGCTTCGATTTTTGATCCGTCAAAAAACATGGCCGCCGTTACTTAAAATAGAACATAGGGGTCAAATGCAGTTTTTGGCTTATATCTCAAAAACGAAAGCATTGAGAGCAAATCTGACATGGAGGTAAAAATGTTCATTAGGTCGAGATCTATCAGCCCTGAAATTTTCAGATGAATCAGAAAAACCATTGTTGGGTTGCTGCCACTTAATTGGTAATTTTAAGGAAATTTTGCAGTTTTTGGTCATTATCTTGAATATTATTATAGATAAAGATAAACTGTAAACAGCAGAAATGATCAGCAAAGTAAGATCTACAAATAAGTTATTAAGACCAAAATTGTCAATTGACCCCTTAAGGGGTTATTGTCCTTTAATGACAATTTTTCACAATTTGTTCATCATATTTGCTAACTTTAAGAAATCTTCTCCTCTAAAACTACTAAACCAAATTCAACCAAACTTCAACTGAATGATCAGTAGGGTGTATAAAGTAAAGTTTGTGATTTATTTTTTATTTCGTCAAAAAACATGGCCGTCATGGCTAAAAATAGAACACAGGGTAAAATGCAGTTTTTGGCTTATATTTCAAAAACTCCAGCATTTAGAGCAAATAAGACAAGAAGTTAAAGTATTTATTAGGTCAAGTGTTCCTTTCCTGAAATTTTCAACCGATTTGGGTAACTGGTTTTTCAGGTATAATGCCCCTGAATTGATGATTTTAAAGAAATTTTGCAGTTTTTGGTTATTATCTTGAATATTATTATAGATACAGATAAACTGTTAATAGCAAAAATGTTAAGCAAAGTAAGATCTACAAATAAGTCAATTTGACCAAAATTGTCAATTGACCCCTTAAGGAGTTATTGCCCTTTAAAGACTTTTTTCACAATTTGTTCATCATGTTGACTTACTTTTAAAAATCTTCTCCTTTGAAACTGCTGAATAAATTTCAGCCAAACTTAGGCTAAATGAGTTTCAGAGTATCTAGTATAAATTTTATATTTCATTTCCTTGTATGTCAGAAACATAGCTCCTATGGCTAAAATAGAACATAGGAGAAAATGATTTTTTTTTTGCTTTTGAAGAAAATAGGACGATTCAAAGAACATTTAAATAAATTGAAAAGCCAAAATAATCATTGATGAGAGATTTAACCAACAAAATTAAGGTGAGCGATTCAGGCTCTTGAGAGCCTCTTGTTGAATTTTCCTCGGAGTTCAGTATTTTTGTGTTTTTACTTTTTACCAAACTTGCCCACATTCATCTTTTGGGTATCTAGTTTTAAAAATGTGTCCCATGACCCTGCCTGTAAATTAAGATGGCCGCCATGACTTAAAATAGTACATAAGGTAAAATGCAGTTTTTGGCTCATATCTCTGAAACCAAAGCATTTAGAGAAAATCTGCCGTGAAGATCTATCTGCCCTGAAATTTTCAGACCAATCGGGCAACTTGGACTGCTGCCCCTGAATTAGTAATTTTAGGAAAATTTTGCAGTTTTTGTCGAGCCTGCAACTTTTGTTGCGGAAAGCTCGACATAGGGATAGTGATCCGGCGGCGGCGTTAGCTCACTTCTTAAAAACTTTATATTTTAGAAGGTGGAAGACCTGGATGCTTCATACTTTGTATATAGATGCTTCATGTTACGAAGTTTCCGTCAGTCACATGTCCAATGTCCTTGACCTCATTTTCATGGTTCAGTGACCACTTGAAAAAAAAGTTCAATTTTTTTGTAGTGTTGAATTCTCTCTTATTATAAGTAATAGGATAACTATATTTGATATGTGCGTACCTTTCAAGGTCCTCGTGTCTGTCAGACAGTTTTCACTTGACCTCGACCTCATTTTATGGATCAGTGAACAAGGTTAAGTTTTGGTGGTCAAGTCCATATCTCAGATACTGTAAGCAATAGGGCTAGTATATTCGGTGTATGGAAGAACTGTAAGGTGTACATGTCCAACTGGCAGGTGTCATCTGACCTTGACCTCATTTTCATGGTTCAGTGGTTATAGTTAAATTTTTGTGTTTTGGTCTGTTTTTCTCATACCATATGCAATAGGTCTACTATATTTGTTGTATGGAATGATTGTTAAGTGTACATGTCTAGCGGGCAGATGTCATGTGACCTTGACCTCATTTTCATGGTTCAGTGGTCAAAGTTAAGTTTTTGAGTTTTGGTCTCTTTATCTAATGCTATATGCCATAGGTCAACTATATTTGGTGTATGGAAATATTTTATGATCTTAATGTCAGTCGAGCAGGTTTTATTTAACCGTGACCTCATTTTCACGGTTCATTGCACAGTGTTAAGTTTTTGTGTTTTGGTCTATTTTTCTTAAACTATAAGTAATGTGTCAACTATATATGTTGTATAGAAGCATTGTTAGCTGTACCTGTCTGCTTGGCATGGTTCATCTGACCTTGACCTCTTTTTCAAGGTTCATTGGTCTTTGTTTAGTTATCTTGGTTAATGTTAAGTTTATGTGACAGTTGTGATAAAGCTTAGCTTTATACATGTACTTAGGACTATCAACATAATATCAATGATTAGTATAGAAGGCGAGACATTTCAGCGTGTGCACTCTTATTATCTTGAATATTATTATAGAAAGAGATAACCTTTAAATAGCAATAATGTACTACAAAGTAAGAGCTACAAATAAGTCAACTTGACCAAAGTGGTCAATTGACCCCTTAAGAATAATGGTCCTTTTACTCCTTTATAGTAAATTTTTAACAATTTTCATAAATTTTGTAAATATTTGTGAACTTTTACAAAATATATTCTAATGTCACTTCTGGGCCAATTTCATTATCGATAAAGATAATTGTAAGCAGCAAGATTTTTCAATAAAGAATGATCTACAAACGCATCACCAACACCGAAACACAATTTTGTCATGAATCTTTAATATGCACATAGACCAAGGTGAGGAACAAAGCCTCTAGTTTTCATTTTTTCAACCAATTTTATAATTCAGAAAAACTTTATTTTAAAAAGGGGGTGCACCATATCCATAAAAACTGAATTTTCATTTTTTGCATTCAAACTAGAGGCTCTCAAGAGCCTCGGCCCTGTGTTGCTCACCTGTTACTGTATTTACTGATGTCGGCCATCTTGGTTGGTAGGCGGTGTCATTAGACACTTTATTTTAAATAGATACCCTAATTTGGCCCATAGTTTTAGAAAAGAAGATTTCTGTACAAGTTACAAAAATGACGAAAAGTTGTTCAAGATTGACTATAAAGGGTAATAACTCCTTAAGGGGGTAACAATTTTGATCATGTTGACTTATTTGTAGATCTTACTTTGCTGAACATTATTGCTGTTTACAGTTTATCTCTATCGATAATAATATTCAAGATAATAACCAAAAACGGCAAAATTTCCTCAAAATTACCAATTCAGGGGCAGTAACCCAATAAAAGAGGGACGAAAGATACCAAAGGGACAGTCAAACTCATAAATCTAAAACAAACTGACAACGCCAGGGCTAAAAATGAAAAAGACAAACAGAAAAACAGAAAAACAATAGTACACATGACACAACATAGAAAACTTAAAAATAAACAACACAAACCCCTCCAAAAACTAGGGGTGATCTCAGGTGCTCCGGAAGGGTAAGCAGATCCTGCTCCACATGTGGCACCCGTCGTGTTGCTTATGTGATTACAAATCCGGAAAATAGTCTAATTCGGTAGGTCACATTCAGGTATAACAGGTTCTCCGATTCATCTGAATAATCCAGGGTAGATTGATCTTGACCTGATCAAAAATCTTTCTTTGTCAGATTTGCTCTTAATGCTTTGGTTTAAGAGATATAAGCCAAAATCTACATTTTACCCCTATGTTCTATTTTTAGCCATGGCAGCCATCTTGCTGGGTTGGACGGGTCACCGGACACATTTTTTAAACTAAATACCCCAATAATGATTGTGGCCAAGTTTGGTTTGATTAGCCCAGTAGTTTCAGAGGAGTAGATTTTTTGAAAAATTTAACGACGACGGACGCAAAGTTATGAGAAAAGCTCACTTGGACCTTCAGGCTAGGTGAGTTAAAAATGTGGTATTTTATTATGCTTCCTTGTAAACATGTTGAGCATATAAGCTGATCAATGTTGTTGTTAAACTTTTCTTTTCATCTATTAAATTTTCAAGATTTTAAAAAAGAAATTGGGAAAAATAGTTGTTTAAGGGTAATAACTCATGTAACAGGTCGGGTAACAGTCTTATGAAACTGACAATAGGTAGATCTCATTATTTTAAACATATCTGTTCCTGTCAAGATTTTCTCTGTTTGTAAGAAAGAAAATGGACAAAACTTGCATTCCAGATGGTCTGCCATGTTTATGGTAAGGTTGGATCAGTGGACCCATTGTTGTAGTAGATACTATAATGACAATTTTGGAAACGTGTTGTCGAGTAGTTTCACCCATAAAAGACTTTGTTGGTTGTAAAGTGATGAGAAAAACTCCCTCACTCCTTCTGGCCCAGAAAAGTCTATGAGCAAATTTAAAATGTTCAATTGAAAACTAATTTAAATAATGATAAGGGGTCTTTAATTACACTACAAAGTGATGACCTGCCTATAACTAAACTGCTGTGCCTAATTAAACCAAACTTGGTCTCAATCATTTTTGGGGTATGTTATTCTAGTTATTATGATTTTAACCTTATATCACATGATTTTCAAAATCACAGTTGACACAGGTGAGCAACACAGACTCTTGAGAGCCTCTAGAATAGTTCTAGCCAAATTGTATTTCTAAATATGTTCTCTTAAATTACTCTTATGATGTATGCATATATACAAAGATCAAAGTTGGACCTTCACTTGAATGTTTTATTTTCACATGTTTTACTTCTCAGCCTTCTTACAAAAAAGTAAAATCACAAAAATACTGAACTTAGAGGAAGATCAATTGGGAAAGTCCATAATCACATGGCAAAATCAAATAACAAAACGCATCAAAAACGAATGGACAAAAACTGTCATATTCCTGACTTGGTACAGGCATTTTCAAATGTAGAAAATGGTGGATTAAACCTGGTTCTATAGCGCTAACCCTCTCACTTTAATGACAGTCTCATCAATTTCCGATATTTTTACATTGATGCGTAATTGAAATAATTCACTCTCTACAATGTGTTGATTTACAGTAAATCACAATAATTTATAATCATTATGCAAATGACACAATTTCTGTAATAACACCGATTAAGTTTTCATAATTTGATTTTTCTGTCGTATTATCTCCCTATGCTATGAATTATCCATGTTATTTTTGTCTGTCTGTTGATAAGGATCTACAATTCGTCTATACACTGCCAAGAATTTGTCCCCTTTGTTTCATGTGACCTTTTGACCTTCCTCTGTGCTGATGTACAATTTTTCTACAACTTGGTCAGACTCCTGCAAAACGTTTATAGAAACTTAGTTTTAAAGAAAAAATTATTCCATAAAACTCCTTGTTGTATAACACTATGTCTAGTTAGTCCTCCATAAAATTGTGGTTAAATAGTCCAGTTCCAAGAATACGGTTATTAGTTGAATATGTCATGTGACTTCCATCATCATGTGACCAAAAGATATACATTGTCAATTCTAACACATGTTGAGCAAAAGGGTGATTTTTTTTATCTTATAGTACACAAAATACACTATCTTTTCAGGTATAAGACATGGTTCCAGAAACGACTTATACCATAGAAGTTTCTACTATTTATACATTTTTCTCAGATGCCTACTTTTTTGTTTCTAATATAATGTATGCTGTCAGAGTTATCTTCTCCTGCTATATATTTATGTTACAATCTTATAGCTGTATTCCGCAAAATATTTAGGTATTAAATGTATTGTCGTCATTTTAATGTTAAAATTAACATTGCCATTAAAGCGGGAGGTATTGCATGCCACAAAACCAGGTGCAACCCAACAATTTTTTCTTAAAATGCTCTGTACCAAGTCAGGAAAATGGTAATTTTAATGTTGTGTTTCCGTTGTGTCGTAGTTCTCTTATATTTGATGTGTTGTCCTCAGTTTAAGTTTGTAACAAGGATTTGTTTTTTTTCTCTATCAATTTATGAATTTAGAACAGCGGTATACTACTGTTGCCTTTATTTAGAATTTTGGTCCTCAATGCTCTTTAATTTCGTACTATATTTTGGCCTTTTTAACTTTTTGGGATTTGAACGTCACTGATCGAGCCTTTTAAAGACGAAACATGAGTCTGGCTTAAAAACAAAATTTAATCCTGGTATATATGATGAGTTTATAGGAAGGGAAGGTAACTGTGTTTGAATGTCTGATTTGTCTTTTTCAGCAGTTATCTTTCTAGAGTTTTTGGGTTTTTTCATCTCAAATTGATTTTTCTTTAACTAGTGTCTTGTCCTGAATATGCATGAACTAGAAGCCACTGGACCCAAATTAAACATTTGAAAAGTCTACCAAACATAATTGGATTTGCTTACAAAAAACAGATGTTATTTTAGCACTGAGTTAATAAAATTAACGGTATCAATTTAAGTTAACCTTACCAATTCAGTATCAGGAATTCTTTCAAACAATGGAAACTCATCAAAATGGCTGACCATCCAGTCATGAAGATCTTTAACATCAGTGATAGTATACACTATACCCTAAAACAGTAAAAATGTCCAAAAACATGAACTTACAAAAAAAATCAAAATTTTGAAATCTTTGCAGCATTTATTGTAACAATTTATAAAGAATGTAAAACAAATATGAGATTATATTATTAGTTACATGATGTGTTAGTGACCTAATACCATATATATCATATTAGGGCACTAGCACACCATATAACAAATTTATCTTACTATCTTCACATGTGGTATTTTAACTAGTGGCCTATCAAAGTGATCAAGTCTATTTAAATACTTAGTATTAAGATCCTACCACCATTTGTCTATACAGAAAACAAATGCCAACAATAACAACTTTTCAGCTTTGAATTTGTTTTGTGGATTTATTTCAATCAATCATTACATATATCAATTTCTTCGTCTGTTGAATCCTTTCAGATTTCTTTTTTGTTTTGAAAGGGAAGTAACTCTGTAATGCCAACAATAACAACTTGTTACCTTTTATAGACCACTTTCGAGTTCATCCGTAACCGTAAAAAACTCGTCAATTATGCACGCCTTTATGACGTCAATTACCAGAATGAGGGGATCGCCTGTATCCCTGCACTATTTACGTTCATCAAGCGTCTTAGTGATCGTCATTGTGCAGGATAAACTAAAAATAATGGTTGTTCTGTAGGTTCTTAATGACAATTCCCTAATGACAGAATGGCTGATTGTCAATTTTTTCGAATTCAATTTGCCGTATAATTCGTACAACATAGAATTCCAGTTTTCCAACCACTCGCTCAACATTGGAATGGAAGTGATGACGCCCCTAAACGCACAAACGACATTCACTAAAACCAGAGTTTTTGATGGAAATGCATCGAACTCGAAAGTTGTCTATTATGTTTTATTAACTTATTTCAACGGTTCATCATCAATGTCTTCGTCTGTTGAATCCATTCAGATTTTTCCTCAACACAGTGCTGTTTTTATAAAGGGTTGTGGCATCTATTTTGTTTTGAAAGGGAAGTAACTCCTTACTAAACCTATATGGTAACTAACCATGTATGGTAACTAACCCTATATATTTTAGGACACCCTATATCAAATATCAAGTCATTAACTGAACTCCTTTAACGATCATATTTCTATAAATCTATAGGAGGTAAGATAAATTGTAATATCAGTAAATGTTTCATACATGAGATCTCTTTTATTTTATTTTATCTTTTCTTTTTTCTTCTTTTTTCCTAAACTTTTTTTTCAAGATTATTTTTAGATTAAAAGGGGATGCATACTATACTTACTATACATGGCCAAATACAGTATTATTGTAAAGACAAATAGAGTGGGGTGTCCATATTCGCCGGGGACACAATTTCGCGGTTTTATGATTTTGAGGTGTAAAAACTTCAATGGATGGCTGAAATGGAAGACATATACCGGTAATTGATATTATATAACAAATATGATCATTTTTTACAACTGAGACAAAATTGCGGCACCTACTGAAAAGGACCGAAAAACGGACAACAATTTTCGGCCAATTTCCTAAAGAAAAACACGAGTTCAAAGAAGTATTTCTAAGTAATTCTTTGACTGAATGCCCTAAATTTCAGTTCTTTTAACACCTTTGAAATGTCTGCTATTTATCGATAATGAAATTGATTTGATCAATGTTGTTTAAAGCTGCGGTTTTTTGGTTTTAAATAGATGTGTAAAAACGGCGAATATGTATCCCCCATTGACAAAAAATCAGGAAATTTCAAACACCCTTTAATCCAACTTTTCAGATGATTATATTCAAACAAACACGTTTTCAAGTTTAAGAATATTTTGCATTTGAAGTTATCTTCATTTAGAAATATCAGTATACTTCAAAAACATTTAGACCTGACCATAAACTGTAGAAAACATGACAAGATGTGGCGAAAATGAGCACCCCACACTACACCTGTACATTGTGAAAGACTGCATGATGCCCTCTAGATGCCCTTGTGATTTGTGTCTTTAGAGGTGCAATTTCTTAGACGATTACTGTATTTATAATATTGAATGATTTTTCGTATTTACAAATACTTGAATGTGATTGGTCTGTGAGGAGTCACTTACCCCAACAGCTATAACATAAGCATACTCTGCTAACAAGGTCTGGCTTATAATTCTCCACTTGTGTTTAGTCCTTTTAAAATGTGGATCAGGAAACAAGAAAAACATTTTCTTTAACTATAAAATAAAGAATACCGTATACCGTATCTTTACCACAGAGTGTTTATTTACCCTTATTTTCGCGGATAGAATTAAATCGTCAAAATAAATTCCACCAATTTAAAAGTGTACAAGGTATTGATAAAAGTTTCTAATCCGTCAAAATAATAACTGCCCAAAATATTTCTTTACTTTATACAATGAAAATCGCACCCTCTAAAATAACCCGCTATACGGTAGGTAATATATAATAGTCTTGTAAAATGCAATGTATGTATAATTTACAAATATGGCCCGTTGAAAAGGTGAATATCCAAAATTGTCAACAAGAGAAGGTTATTTCAATGAGGGCATAGCCCGAAGTGAAATAACTTTTAAAGGGTTGACAATTTTGAATATTCATCGATTCTAAGGGGCCACAATTGTTTTATTATACCGAACTAACAGTAAGGGCCTTTTGAACACTTATCATATTTTTTACATAACAAAACAAAGCTGACGTTTGAAAATAGCTCAAGAAAATACATTTGTCATGTTTGTGTTCAAGAATTTCTCAGATGTACGTACAACAAAGCTAGAATCTTTTTGTAAAATATTTATGGCCCTGAAAAGGACCTTTTGATAAGAGAAATTGGTAGAGAAATCATCGTCTGCTGGCACTCTATTCATTTCTAAAGCCTTATTTCCTTATCTCTCGATGGGCTGTCAGTGTAACGTGAACGCTGCCATCTTGTTTATTTACGTCTGTGGCGTCATTTTCATGGCAGGTAACTCAAGTGCAAATCTAGACAATAAAAAGGTTATTGGCCGGTGAATTATAGGGTTATTCACCGCTGGTGTAAATTTTAAAGGTTATTCGTCCTCCCTTGCAATTAAATGAAAATTAACCGAATTATTCCATGTCACGTGATAAGTTGTTATCCAATAGAATTGGTTGTAATATATGTAAGGTACAATAATTATAATTATTTGATATATAATTTTAACGTGCAATGTGCAATGATGTATGTATAATTATAATTATTTAATATATAATTTTAAGGTGCAATGTATATATAGTTATAATGAAACTAGTTTTTAAGAAACTTACTTGTCCTTTTCTGAAGAAATTAGGTAAATATTTCATGGCATTTGTCCTAATACATGCTATATTCTGGTACTTCTCAGGGTTTTGTGTTCTTAAAGCTTGGATGCGGTCTTTAACATAATCTGAAACTTTAACTCTGATCTCCATGCCAACCATCAGAGTGTCAGGAAACATGGGGGATAAATCAACTGAAAACAAAATAATTTAACCTTTGTCAAATAAATGTTTTTAATGACAGTTTTTCCCAAAACTTGACAGTACAAAATGTATTTAAAAACTAACATGATTAATGTTTGACATTCTTGACATTTATTATTTCATTCTCTTCATTATCTTATAAAATTCTGCATAATTTTAGTCATTCCTTATTTTGCATTGATTAGACACTATAAAATCAATTTTCCATCCAGATAAATAGTTACTGTATGAAAAATCAACTAACATATATACATGATATACATGTTTATATGTTCATGTTGTTAAGTCTTTGGTTTTCTAGATTGGGTTTGCAGACTGTTCTATGTCTTTCTGTAAATTGTTATGTTTTTTTTCATCACATTGTCAGTTCGTTTTGACTTATGAAGGAATTTCCTTTTGATATCTTTACTCTCTTGTACCTTAGTGTTAGCCAAGTGTATTTTACATGAGTCGTAAGCCTATAGTTCAGTGGTTGTCTTTGATGGCTAACTTTCATGTCTGTTTATCATTTATAGTTTATGGCATTAATTGGACAGTTGGTTTTCTCGTTTCAATTATTTTGCAAAAGGTTAGAGACGACATCAAAAAATCAATGAAGGAGAAGTTTTGCTTAATTGACATTAATTTTACATGTTTTATATATATATCCTAATTGCTATATCAATTTTTCCCAAATTAAGTTAAGAGGGGGGGGGGGGGTAGGATAAATTAAAAAACTAAAGGAATAAGGTTTTTTATCCTACATTGAACTTTTGATGTCGTCCCTTATACCAGATGGTTTGATAGTTTGCTATAAATGCTCATTGACAAAGTCTGTAAGGTGACCTTTAGATGTTAACATCTTCATAATCTTTATCCCTCAGTTTCAGGTTGACACTCTGTCATTTGCAGGAAAAGTGGTACTGTTTATATTATTACAACCACTTGATCAATTCCTTTGCTGAGGAGGAAAGGACCTTTATCGGAACTCCGAGATCGAGTGTTTTTAAACTCAGGATTTTGGGATTGACACTTTCGGGATCCAGGAATTCTTTTTAAATTTGGGGATGTCGGGATTTAAATTTGTTTAAATGTAGAACTCAGGATTTCTTGTTTTTAAGCACGTGATTTAGGGATCAGGATACCTCCTATCCCCGCCTCCCCCCTCTTTTGCTTTGGCTTTTTAGATATTTTGAAGAGACATTGCTTATCGAATTGTGCAATAGGTACTGTTAATGTTATTGCAATCATACATGTACCACATCTCTTGGTTTTTATACTCAACTATAGGTTATAGAGGCGGATTTAGGGGGGAGTGTGTGTCAAGGGGCCGTTGCCTACCTTTCCTGGGGAAAATTATATAGGGAAATACTGGAGCATGACTGGAGCAGGCCTCCTCTTAGGCAGCCAGTGCCTATTGTGAAAAGTTCTGGCACTGGTTTATAATTTATTTATATCTAATTACCTAATAATCCACCATATCCACAACCTATGTCTGCGAATTCCACCAATTTATTTTCATCACCTCCATTTTTACTAAAGAATTGTGGGTAAATGTCTGACCAGTCCATACTCTCAGGGTTCAAAGGACTACAAAATAAAACAAGTTGTGCATCAAACATGTAAAAGTGCAATATATATATAAGTTACTTGGAACTACAAAATTCATCTAAAATCAAAAAAACCACTGGACATTTATGAACCAACAATTAACAATATAAATCAAATTATAAAAGAAGCATCATGATCAGTGTAATGTTTAAGAATGTCAAATAAATGTGTACTTAAATATTCTATGTCATAAAATTAATAATAAAATCAAATTAAAATCTAGGCCTACTCTGATTCATCCACCTCAGTTAGTAGAGTGTGTCTAGTTTACTAGACTGACAACCAAACATCACACCTCCCCCCCCCCCCCCCCAGTTTTACCTTTTGAACCTATCCTAGTTAACTTGACATCAACTTTCAAGGTGGTGTCAAATTATTGCAACAATTAAAATATGAAAATTGATACAAAATAACTGTTTTTTGACAAATACAGCCAAAGAAAGAGGCTGTCAAGGGGAATCAACAAATATTGTTCATGTGTGTATCAACTGTTGGTGATGATAATAAATTAAACAGAAAACAGAAATTACATTTTTTCCTGAGAACATTTTTTTTCTCACGATATTTTTTACTAAAACAAACTTTTTTTCTTCAAATAGCATACAGCATGTACAGTATCAGGACTTTTTCTGTGAAACATGATATCATTTTTATTTTAACACTCAGTACAATTTTTTTTACTTCCCTTATAAGATTTTTGACTTCAATTTGAAAAGGTCGCATACATGCGCATCAGCACTGATATTTTAACTAGAGTCAACCCGAGATGGACAACTAGTGAAGCAAACTGATAAAAGGTATCTAAAATACAATAAATATATATTGAAAGAAATTTTATTTGTGATTCAACAAAATATCCTAATTGTGATTCGTCAGAGGTCTCAAATACTTATCTGTTACTGTTATTTTTGGCTACAAAAGTGAACATTTTATGGTCATGTACATAAAATTACCATTCACATCATTTTGTAAGATGTTTTACCATTTTTCATCAAGAAAGTACACCCATTAGTGCATTTTGACACTCAATTGATGATAAGAGTTTTTAACGACCTTTACTTGTTATCCAGCCCTCGCACCCAAAGTCTGCTTTCAGGGCCAGGTTGATCAGCTGGGAAGACCACTAACCACGCCAATGTGTTGCTGGTAGATGACTCATTGACTCAGTAGTATACGACTGCAAATTTTACTTAAACTGATACAGTTAGCCCTCAGATGTCTGGGCAGCATATGACACTCACGCATCCACAATGGGTTTCAGAATATTGCTTACGCAGGTTTACTGTACAGTAGCCTCATAAACTATTTTGTCTTTGAATCATCTGAGCAGCCTAACATCTTGTTGTTAACAGATTATCAGGAGTTGATCCAGCATGTCCTTTCAGCTGTAATGACTACATGTAAGACGTGACTGAGGACGGGATACCACGATTTTACTGCTGGGGATTAAATCATACAGAGTGAGATACAGATTCAAAATATTGAAAACAAAATGTATTGCTCATTTTACTTTAATCCCTAATTTGGCGTAAAACAAAGAGAACAGTTTATTTTAAATTAAACTCTAACAAATTTATCTCTCTTTCTTTTTCTCTCTCTTTTTTTACATCAAATGAGACATATATGTAACCGGAGAGCATGAATTTCAGTACAAAATTGCTTGTTTCCACTGGGACTTGAACCAGGGACCTCTGTGTTACAAGGCAGCGCGTTAACCGATTGAGCTAAAGAAGTACTTCCTTAGCTCAACCGACTAGGTATTTACCAAGTTTTCTAAGGGAAGCAATCCCGTCACACTCCCCCACCTCAAGAGTCATTATACTCTATAACATGTATAATGATGATATCTTCATCTTTCTTATATCTATATTTTATCCTGGCTAGGTATTTCTTCTAACCATGGGTTTTTATTGTTGGGCGCCAATGTAACCAGAGAGCATGAATTTCATTAAAAATTAATTGCTTGTCTCCACCGGTATCGGGACTGTTCGCCCTAATAACATGTTCCCCCTAGGTCAGTTCGCTCTGAGTTCGTTTGCCCATAGAGTCCGTTCGCCCTACTATAAAAATATTAATATTCAGATATTTCTATCGTATGTGTATCCTTTATATTCTTGAAATTTATGAAAACTTTGAAATATTCAAAAGTTTACGGCTTGTTGATGATCATTAATTGTTCAATGACAAAATAATTCGGATCACTGATTATTGTGATACTTGTCTTTTGAATCATGATGGATTGTAGTCCAAATAATTATGACGTCTTGAAAGGCTATTATAATTTTTTTTTACGCCAGAAGTCAGTTATTTGGACTAGATGGATTGATAATAAAAACAAACATTTTGTTTTGATAAAATATTCAGCTTGAAATTATTACAAACAATGTTTGCAAACTGTAAATTATAAAACTGATTTACAAGTTCATTTATTTATACTCTAAGACTAGACATAAGCATACATTCGTGATTGACTGAATACAATCATTTTGTTAACAAATATCAATAAAGATAAATACATTGTATTTCAGAATTTTCTACTCTGCAAATCAAAGGGAACATGATAAAATTTTGCGCCAATAAAATATTCTGTCAATTTTTCAACAAAGTTGAACATATTTTGTTCAAATACTTAAAATAATGCGACTAGACAACAATTAGAAAAAATAAAAATAAAGGGGAATGGACCCTGGGCGAATAGGTATCAGGGCGAACAGGTACCAGGTCGAATGGACCCGGATTGGTCTCCACCGGGACTGAACCCGGGACCTCTTTGTTACAAGGCAGCGCGTTAACCGACTGAGCTAAAGAAGTACTTCCTTAGCTCAACCGCCTACGGCTGACCAGGTGTCTACTAAGTTTTCTAAGGGAAGCAATCTCGTCACACATATATACGCATACATAAATTTGTATATCTGTTTAAATTTCACATGATATTAAAAGCTAAAACTATGAACTAACTATTCAACACTGTGATCTGACATAGGATTAGAATGTGCTCTTTGTCTGTAAAATTTCTTTTTTGGAAGATTGGATGTCATGTTTGGTGTGTTATTTGAAGAGCAGTCTGTATTTCATAATGAACGTTTTTAAAAGAATTTCGATAGACATTATTTAATTCATCAACAAACAATCTAGTACTCAAAAAGATTCAATTTGCATTAAATATAACCAATTAGCAGTAAAAGGTATAAAACACTGGTAATATCAACAAAGGTTCACAAACCAATATGACAATAAAATCATGATGTATGAAAAAACGTATAAAGCTTGCTGTTTAAATATAATATAATTAATAGTGTAAAATTGGTGCTTTCGTTGAATTATATTAACTGATACAAAGTAAAATCCGATAACAAAATATATATATTATAGCCTCCATATTTAAAACATATTTGAATTATGCCCCCCAAAAAAAGTTGCATCTGAAGCGAATTTCTATTTAAGCAATCCAAATGTTTTTTTTAAGAAAATACACACTTACACAATTTCATCTTGCAACAGTACAAACACATTTGATTTTCTAGACTATATAAAATTATTCCCTGTTCAAACCAAACAGACAAATCGAAGGAATTGTTTTAGGTTTGCTTTATAAAAAAGAATTGACAACGCAAATAAAAGAATCTGGTCTTAGGGAGGTATTTTCAATATTTGTGAAAAAAAAACTGATTAAAATTAAACGTCATACACTTACATTATCAAGATGCTTGATGTTTGATTGATGCTATTTTGGTTACTTTTGGAAGACTTGTTTTTCAAAAAAATAAACGGCATTCCTATGCGACCAACTGTGCTGCTCTTCTTGTCGACCTGTTTCTTTATTGATATGAGACTGACGTCATACAGGAACCTCTCACGAAGAAAAAAAAAGAAGTTAGTCTTATCCGTTCAATTACCTGTATTTAGATGATTTTTTGTCACTTAATATTTAAAATTGGTGACTGTAGAGCTCGTCTATCCCATCATAGTTGAAATAAAGGATACATTATATACAGTTAAGTCTGCCTCGTATCATTTCTATGTTACAACATTCCAGAACAGTCTGCGTAATGAACATATATCTTTTTAATACGATATTCCGAAGGTCGTATTTCCTATAATGATTGCCTTGAAAGAAAATTGCTGCTTACAAACCAAGAGTTCCAGATGGTAAAGTTGAATTCATCCCAATCGCAAATTTTACGGACGTTTTTTCGAGTTGGTTTAACATTATGGGTTGTCTGTTTCACTAATGACGACATATATCTTCCAATTATCGTAACTACATCCTTACCGCTTTCCCCCAAATGTTCCCCATCGAATAAAACTTATCACCGGGTTAATACTCTAATACATGAGCTACAAAACTGGTGCCACATGTAGAGCAGGAACTATTTACTCTTCCTGAGAACCTAAAATCACCCCTAGTTTTTGATGGTGTTGCTTAGTCTAAAGTTTCCATGTTGTGTCAATTGTACTATTATTTGTCTGTTTGACTTTTTTTTTTTTTTTTTTTTTTTTTTTTTTTTATCTTTTTAGCAATGGCGTTATCAGATTATTTTAGATTGATAAGTTTGAATGTCCCTATGGAATCATTCGCCCCTCTTTGGAAAGGAAAGATAAAAAACAAACTGAAAGTCGTGCATGTTAAACATGCATTTGAATACACTAGTTGCAATATGCCTTATAGGAACATAGAAACAAAAGACAACATGCAGTAACCTTCCAGTTTAGGAGATTAGAATCTAATTATTTTACATATTCTCTGAATCTGTTATCGGACATCACATGGAAAGTATGTAGAGTCAATAATATGTAGTTATGATTAGTAATGTTATGTTATGATGTTCTTTTGCACATTTACCAAAGAAAAAACCAACAGTGTTCTAGCATCTGTCTCATCGTCAGTTCGCAGATTAGCTCTTGTGTACGACATAGATTTATATAAACTTATGTTATGGCTTCGCAGATGTAGTGCAAGGTTATTGATAATACATTAATTTCAAAATGTATTTGATGTTTTTTAAGAATAATCATACTTACAAAGCTGTGATTCCTTTCACGGATTTTGCTATACTTTTTGGAACTTTTGGATTATATCTCTTCATCTTTTATATAAGCTTTGGATTTCACATACATTGGCCACGGGCATCACTGAAGAGACATGTATTATCGTTATCGAAATGCGCATCTGGTGCAGAAAAATTGGTACCGTTAATGTTATTACAGATATGTGTAAAGTTGAAAATAAAGTCTTTCTGCTTTGAGAATAAGAGGTTTATCTCGCTTTGTGTTTGGACAGGGACAGTTCCTGTTATTTATTTAATGTCTTCTTCATTTTCAGAATTTGTGCATTTTATTTTGTCAATAAAGTTTTTTTCACACTTTCACCCTATGATTTTATTCTTATTTGGCCTTTATAATTATATTGCGGGTTCTTCAAAATGTAACACAATGTAATGTGCGAATGAAAATAACTGTTAAGAAATGTAGTTAGTCCGACACAGTTCTTTGTAATTTTCTTCCTCGAGGGCGCTTAAAATTAGATGGATAAATTACAAACTTGTTTTTTTTTCTTAAATCATCTATATCTAATCCTCAGAGTATTTAACACAATCCTGTTACCAGTTCAGTGTCAGACAAGAAAAATAACACTTATTGTTATTAATTCAATGGGTTTGAAACGCCTTTCTGGATTTGCGTTCACCATGAACATTTAAAATCGACAAATGTATAAAAATTTAAAAAAATGAACTTTATCTCCCATATAACCAGACGTTGACTGACATTCAGCAACTGTAAAAAGGAGGTGGTAGCGAAAGTTATCAATGGTACCAAGATAAAACTAAAATAAAACATGAAAACAACTTATAACTACATGTATTTACAAAAAACTTCGTCATAATTTAAAGACTGAGCAACTTGAAACCCACCGGAATCAGGAGTGTCAGCGTTTTATGATGCATACTGGAAATTAAATTATTTCTTTATACATTGTTACATCATCCATGTAATGAATTTATTTTAAGGTTTGAGACGAATGTCACATTTAATGTAATAACATACGTCTGTGAATGTACTTCATACAATTGTAATAAGAGACATAACGATGAAATTTCTGATAGGGAAGATTTATGTAGAATACGTTATTTTTTTAATTTGCCAGGTGAAAGTTTTATTTTCCGCTAAAAGCTACATTATATATTTGCAGAGCAATGAATACAATTATTGGAAACGGTTAGTAACCTTTTTCATCTATAACTACTTCCTAAAAAAAATAAAAATCAGTTAACACTTTAATCATAGGCATAACTTAATTGTAGTATTATGTGAAAAAAAGGAAAGTGTTTGTCAATAACGAAGTTAATTTTTAAACTCTTTACAAATGCTTCTCTTTTTGTACTTGCTCGTGGATAAATCTAATTAGATACCAAGATATCCCCCTGCATACATTTTCGCCATTGTACCTTTTGGACAATTTTACTGATATTTCTATGGAATGCCCGACTAATTTTTTTAAAAAGGCCAATTGTTTTTCTAAGATGCGTGATTTTTTTTTTTATTTGATGTTGTTGACTTTGAACTCACGTAACTGCGAGTATACTTTCAGATATGTATGAAGTGTGTTTTTGTAGTTGGAATGTAAAAATTAGAATCACAAAAATCAAATGATAACACATATCAAACGAATGAACACCAACTGTCATATTCCTGACTTGGTACATGCATTTTCAAATGTAGAAAATGGTGGATTTAACCTGGTTTTAAAGCGCATAACCGTTTGATAGGACCATTAAAGGGACCTGACCTTGCCAAATCCAGTGTGTGTTTTAGTTAGATGTATCTCTATTTGTGTATCCATCTGATGAATTAAGTCTTTTTCAATTCATTTTTATAGCTTGTTTCTAATGATGTGCTGTTACACCACTGTCTCAGTTTAGGGGCGGATCGTTGTATATGACGATAATTTATAATAATGATAACCAAAAACCAATTCTTCAGAGAACTATTGAAGGTCTTTCCACATCGATAATAAGAATGACATTTCAAAAACGATGTTAGAAAATGTCACTCCTTGTCGATGTAATTTGGTACTTCAAACTGACATAAAAAAAATAGTTTAATAGGTATATGCAGGAGACTTAATTGTTTTATAATGAACAAGATTTTTTTTTGCACAGGTCAAAATCTAGAACGTCAACATGACCTTTGACCTTGACCTTGATTTCAAAGTCAAAGGTCAGTGAACTCAAATCAGAAGACTCGAGGTCAATCACTTGTATGGTTGTGGAGAAATATTGATTTCAAATACAAAAGGGGAGAAAACTCCTATAAGGGTTAATCAAAACACTTCGACTGAAATAGGTTGCAGTTGCGCCTTATTGCAAACAGTTATTTGGCAAACACGTCATATCATTAACTGTACCAGTCTCTTTTGAAAAACGATAACAAGCAACATTCAAAATTTATAACATGGCCTTGACCTTTTGACCTTGACCTCAATTCCCTTCAAATGGACCAAGAACTTCATTTGAAAAGACAGTATGCCTCTACGACTTATACCGTATGAATTTATGCAACATATCGTCTATCTTATATTTTCAAAGGGGTATAACTCCCATAAGATGTCTTCCGACCACTCCAGTCAAAATTAACCAAATCATTCTTAAGAGTAAAAGAACAATTTGGTGAAAACAGTTTGATAAAATCTCTACCGTTTTAAAGATATAGGAATAACAAGAAAAGGGGACGCGTGGATATAACTCCTATAAGAATAAGTCTTCGATCACACAGGGTGAGTTTTGAAACCCTAATTACTGTACAACATCATTGGCCAAACATCCATTCAATATGTTGTAAAACAAAAAGCATCTCAGACGACAGAAGAAACAAAATAATCAGAAGTATATAAAGTAATATAACAACAGCAACAAAAACACCTATGGTATACATTGTAGCTTAACTTATAAATTTAACACTTTTAAAAATATAATGACTTGTAAAAGAGGGACGAAAGTTAACAAAGGGACAGTCAAACTCATAAATCTAAAACAAACTGACAACGCCATGGCTAAAAATGAAAAAGACAAACAAACAACAACACACACGACACAACATAGAAAACTAAAGAATAAACAACACGAACCCCACCAGAAAAAACTAGGGGGTGATATCAGGTGCTCCGGAAGGGTAAGCAGATCCTGCTCCACATGTGGCACCCGTCGTGTTGCTTATGTGATAACAAATCCGGTAAATAGTCTAATTCGGTAGGTCACATTCATAAAAGGGAAGGGGTTTGTAGTTACGACGTAAGGAACATATCCGATATCATTTGTGAAACGGTTATTCCATAACGGTCAACCAACTCGTGATGGCGTCCGTAAAATTTACGAAGGATGATTTCAACTTCACCATTTGGAACTCTTGGTTTAATAACTTCCTTGTGAGCAGCAACCCTCTATCAAGAAAATCATGATAGGAAATGCAAGCACGGGAATATCGTATCAATTGGGAGATATATACCCCGTATGCAGGTGCTACTGGAGTGCATGATAAACGAAACACGTTCTTTCCCTCTCTGTATATTTTTAAAAATTTCAGAGTTGATCATGATTTTACACTCACATTAAACCATTAAACAATTCATAATGTATAAAACGTCTAGATATTAGCCAAAAAAACTTTCATTGTGTAATAGTATTTGAAAAGTTGTTTGGCTAACATCAGTAAGTGTCACTTTGGAAATATAGTATACTTGGTCAATGAAATTTGCACAGCTCATTTGTCCTATTGTTCCTGTTCGGTGAGCTTAATGAAAGAACGAACAAACAGACAGACACATTTCGTCTACAGAAGACTAATCAGTGGCAATCCAATCAAAAAGTGGCGGTCCAATCACAAAATTGCGGTTCAATCACAACAGTTGAAAGGCCAAAGATAGATGTTTTTTTAGGAATAGACTCTTTGCCTTGAATAGAGATGGATTCTTTAGAATGGTTCAATCGTTATGTCTAAGCTTCGTGACATAAAAATTGTTATATAGTGATATTCCGTTTCCTGTAACCATTATATGTCACAACCCTTACTTTACCATTGAGTCAATATCTGTTTCTATTCTATCTCTTGTTTTGTGATATTCCGTTTCCTATAACCATTTAATGTCACAATCCTAACTTTACTATTGAGTCAATATCGGTTTCTAGTTTATCTCTTGTTTTGGGGATATTCTGTTTCGTATAACCATAAAATATCACAGCTCACTTGTCCTATTGTTCCTATTCGGTGAGCTTAATGAAAGAACGAACAAACAGACAGACACATTTCGTCTACAGAAGACTAATCAGTGGCGGTCCAATCAAAAGGTGGCGGTCCAATCACAAAGTTGAGGTCATATTGCAACAGTTGAAAGGCCAAAGATAGAAGGCATTTTGGGAATAGAGTCTTTGCCTTGAATAGAGATGGATTCTTTAGAATGGTTCAATCGTTATGTCTAAGCTTCGTGACATAACAATTGTTATATAGTGATATTCCGTTTCCTGTAACCATTATATGTCACCACCCTTACGTTTCCATTGAGTCAATATCTGTTTGTATTCTATCTCTTGTTTTTTTTTTGGATATTCCGATTCCTGTAACCATTAAATATCACAACCCTAACTTTACTATTTATTCAATATCGGTTTCTAGTCCATCTCTTGTTTTTGCACGACTTTTAACATTGTCTGTGTCATCAATCTATGTTCCTGTTAATTAAAAAACGAATACATTTTAATGAATCTTTAAGACGTCGTTTATATATCATAAATTTATATACAAGTTAAACACGACGGGTGGCACATGTGGAGCAGGATCTGCTTACCCTTCCGGAGCACCTGATGTCACCCCTAGTTTGGTTCGTGTTGCTTTTTCTTTAGTTTTCTATGTTGTGTCATGTGTACTATTGTTTGTCTGTTTTTCTTTTTTCTCTTTTGCCATGGCGTTGTAAGTTTATTTTTCGATTTACGAGTTTGACTGTCCCTCTGGTATCTTTCGTCCCTCTTTTAAACAATGGAAATAATTGCAAAAACAAACGGTACCAATTCCCAACATCAGATTCGCATATCGATTATCATTAAATTTGAAACTTATCAATAACTGAGGAGCTGATCAAACCAAAAAAGAAGAAAAGTACATGTATAGCCAGAAATAAGAGCAGCTTTACATTTCGTAATACTATATAGTTTCAAAACACTGTCAATGTCAGAATACATTATCCGTATCTTGATTCCTTAAAAGAAATACTGGCTACTAGACAGGTGATACTCTCGGACATTAGAAATTTACTCGCAGAGCTATCTATTCAATGACATAACTTACTTTTTCAAAGTGTTGTTAAACTGCAACGTTTCTGGTGGCATGGTATAGAAATACTCCATTTCACGACTGAACAATACAACAGTTTTAGACTAGAGAGAACAAAGTTTTTTGGTCAAAGTTATTGTTTAACATACTTCCGTAGAATGCTTCTTGTATACCTGCCTTAACATGTTTATTTGCATGGTTGAACATGCATCTGTAGAATGTTTCTTTTATACTTGCCTTAAAACATGTTTATATGAATGGTTGAACAAACATCTGTAGAATGCTTCTTGTATACCTGCCTTAACATGTTTATATGAATGGTTGAACAAACATCTGTAAAATGCTTCTTGTATACCTGCCTTAACATGTTTATATGAATGGTTGAACAAACATCTGTAGAATGCTTCTTGCATACTTGCCTTAACATGTTTATTCTTGAAGCTATTTTTCCTTTGCATTTTCAGTTGTCTTTATTTTGTTTCTCAACACATCTGTCGTAAAAAATGGATTTTTCCGATTAAATCATGCTATTCCAATTTATTCAAGTAATTTCATGTGAAATATTTTTAATAAATTTAAGCTTTTTTTACTGCTTCTGGTCAATTTTTCTGGAAAATTTAAAATAAACTAAAAAAAAATTAAAGGCACCACTAGGATGACAATCTTGTACACTCGAATACCATATTTGAATACAACCTACCAAGCTGTTCGGTGTGAGCCAACTCTGCGTGTTAAAGACCGTACTTTCATCTTTTATGATTTGGATGGAGAGTTGAGACATATTGACACTCATACCACATCTGATTATATCTAATTTGGATGGATAGTTGAGACATAGTGACACTCATACCACATCTGATTATATATAATTTGGATGGAGAGTTGAGACATATTGACACTCATACCACATCTGATTATATCTAATTTGGATGGAGAGTTGAGACATATTGACACTCATACCACATCTGATTATATCTAATTTGGATGGAGAGTTGAGACATATTGACACTCATACCACATCTGATTATATCTAATTTGGATGGAGAGTTGAGACATATTGACACTCATACCACATCTGATTATATCTAATTTGGATGGAGAGTTGAGACATATTGACACTCATACCACATCTGATTATATCTAATTTGGATGGAGAGTTGAGACATATTGACACTCATACCACATCTGATTATATGTAATTTGGATGGAGAGTTGAGACATATTGACACTCATACCACATCTGATTATATCTAATTTGGATGAAGAGTTGAGACATATTGACACTCATACCACATCTGATTATATCTAATTTGGATGGAGAGTTGAGACATATTGACACTCATACCACATCTGATTATATATAATTTGAATGGAGAGTTGAGACATATTGACACTCATACCACATCTGATTATATCTAATTTGGATGGAGAGTTGAGACATATTGACACTCATACCACATCTGATTATATATAATTTGAATGGAGAGTTGAGACATATTGACACTCATACCACATCTGATTATATCTAATTTGGATGGAGAGTTGAGACATATTGACACTCATAACACATCTGATTATATCTAATTTGGATTGAGAGTTGAGACATATTGACACTCATAACACATCTGATTATATCTAATTTGGATGGAGAGTTGAGACATATTGACACTCATACCACATCTGATTATATCTAATTTGGATGGAGAGTTGAGACATATTGACACTCATACCACATCTAATTATATCTAATTTGGATGGAGAGTTGAGACATATTGACACTCATACCACATCTGATTATATCTAATTTGGATCGAGAGTTGAGACATATTGACACTCATACCACATCTAATTATATCTAATCACACGCACATTAAGATATGTTTTAACCGTTTAAGATGAAACTATTTGCTGCTTTAATGAATGCATTTGTCTATCTCTAATCATTGATCTCTTTACATCTGTTGTTTACATATACTGCGAGATTGTTTTGTGCAATTGATAGCTGTCGTACAAATAAAAAAGTATGATGTGATTGTTGTACATTATCTGCTTACCATCCGAAATACATGAGATCACCCACAGTTTTTGGTGAGGTTCGTATTGCTAAGTTTTTAGTTTTCTATGTTGTGTCTTGTGTACTATTATTGTTCTGTTTGTCTTTTTATTTGTTAGCCATGGCGTTATCATGGCGTAATCAGTTTATTTTCAATCTATGAGTTTGACTGTTCCGCTGGTATCTTTCGCCCCTCTTTCATAAATTGGAAGTAAAGTCTTCGTGTTCTGATACTTAAATGCAAAATAATTTGAATATGATAGAAGTATTAAAACTAATATATGTTACGTACCTCTTAGAAAATGAAAAAAATGCACCAAGAACTGTGTAATATTTTCAAATATCATTTGCATATCATCGACATGTCATGTGACAAAGTATTCACTGTAGAAAATTAGCTATCTTAAAGATATATGTTTATTATACGAATCTGTCGAATTAAAAGCACACAGTTTTATATATACATAATGTTGAAAACAACAGCAATAATTCGAGTATCATATACGTTATATCAATAAAGCGAATTGCGTTAAATAAGCGTTTAATAAGCGTATGGACGTGTACAGACGTTGAATACACTATTCCAAAAACAATGCGAATTGTTATTTAGTAAGCCTCTACGGCAACAATTTTATGAGATAAATTTCTCTAAAGACTTATAAATATTTTAACAAAACAATATTCAGAGTTGCAGTATAAACCAATTGTTTTAATTCTACCGCCACTGATGCATCTGAAATAGACAAACCGTCAGTTTGGCGTGTCAATGACCAGTACGTTCGTTATATTTACATCTGTTTTACATGCAAACGCTATTCAAAAATGAACATTGTCATTGATGAGATCTTTCATAAAATTAATAAAAAGTTGTTCATATCTTTATATCTGTGTTTTTGCTAAATAATTTTTCCGCATACTTTAAATCGTAGTTAAATAATAAACAAACAATCATTTAAACATATTATAATAGTCGTCCAAGACAGATACATGTATATATGTAATCAAGACAGATACATGTATATATGTAATCAAGACAGATACATATATATATGTAATCAAGACAGATACATGTATATATGTAATCAAGATCAAATAAAAAAAAAGTAAGACATGCTTATTTGGAAAAAGCAAACATAATTTACAGCAAGAAAGTACACACAACAAACAATCAATCATACTAAATGAATTATTATTATAAAGGAAATCATAATAAATTGAAAAATGAACTCATTGTATATGAAGAGAATTTTGCTTACTGTAACTGAGCATAAAAAGTGATGACAAATATCGAATAATGATCTAAAAAAATATATTACCCCTTTGGTGATACACATATATACTATATATGTTGTTACTGTCGGTATACACGCTAGTTGGTGAATGTCTTTCAGTTTTATTCAACATTAATAGGTTTATATTATATTATATTATAGAATATTGCACCACCATAAACACCAATAGGACAGAACTGATCTGTATGCCCCGTTGTATAAAGTGTTTTAACATCACATCCTCTGACACTTGCTGATTTTAAGTTACCAGGGTAATGAAAAGTTGTCCAATATAGTTTGTCTTCATTCTTGTCTAACAAAAACGTTAAGATCACAGAACATTCTCTTTATTTTCTTCCAGCATGACATACAAAAAATAATCAATAACATTAACTAAGATGACGCCTAGTAAATCGACGTCTAAACTATTCGTCAAATGACTTTATCAAAGAACTGCATTTGTTAACAACAATCAGAAGTATAATACCGAACAAAATCTAATTGTTAAGGGAGTCGAAAGATACCAAAGAGACATTCAAAAGAACACCGACAACGCCATTGCAAAAATTGTAAAAAGACAAAATACTCAAACAACATACAGCATATAAATTTAAAGATCAAGCTAGAGAACCCCATCCAAAGCCGGGATGATATCATGTGAATCGAAAAGTTAAGAGATCTCGTCAGCATGTGACACCCCTCGTATTACTCATACAAGTACAATCGCGTTAATAAGTCTTATTCGGTGGGTAATATTTGAAAGAGGGAAACAGAATTGCTTCAACGATATTAGGACATATCCGTTGTCATCTGTGAAACACGTATTCCATTGCGATTAACCAATTTTTGATCGCGTCCGTAAAATGATCGAAATGTAGATTTCAACTTCGCCATTTGGAAGATCTGGTTTACTAGCTTTCTTGTGAAAAGCAAACATTTATCAAACATGTCAAAGAAAGCATTATAGGAAACGGCAGTCCATATGCAGGTGCTGCTGAAATGTTTCTGCATAAAACGTTGAAAGTTTTTGATATAGGCTATTTAAGAAGGTCTTGTTAATTGTTTTCAATGCATGTTACACAGTCTTTAGAAATCAGTGAATTGTTTTGTAGACGATCGTCGATATTTACTTTTTTGGCCATAGAGTTGTCAATGTTTTGTACTTTAGATGGTTTAAGTTCTCGGCATCATTGTCAGAACCAAGTCGCTCATTGTACTCTTGGGTGGTAAATTGAAAATATTAACTAACTAATTTAAAGTAAAATCCCCGCAAAAAAAAACTGAACTCCGAGGAAAATTCAATCGGAAAGTCCCCAATCACATGGCCAAATCAAATGACAAACCAAATCTTTATAGGTTTTTCATCAAATTAATTAACATGGATATACTTAGCAGTTCATATAAAATGACGTATGAACAGATATTGGATTATGTTGCTTACATTGATAAAGAAAACATATCTAAATCCATATAGTCAACACGTGTCTTTAAATCTACAATACCATGAGCTTCACTATAATTAAATCTTGCTTTTATTATTCGCGTGAAACGTTCAGCGACGTACAGCCACCTGTAATAACGGTTTATATTTTATTAATCCACATATTTAGAATTTTGTTACAACCGTCGGAAATTGTTTTAACCCTTAATGTAATAATTATATAGTGTATAATGAACATATTAATCAATAAAGAATGTACCTTGGTCAAATTTAAATGTAATGCGTCTTCATTCCATCACAAATTAACTGTTAAGTCGAATTATTGAAAATGTCTTATCCAGGAATAGACAATCTTAGCTTTTGACAAATCATATAATAGAAAGTTCATTTTCATGCATCTACATAATGGCCAGACAAAATCTGTATATATAAGAATAATAGGCTTTGATTTTAATCATCAATACATGTATATGCTGCTTTTTACTTTGTAAATTAATTTAAATAGTATCATACTACAACAGAAAGTATATGTGACTAACTTTAAGTTAAAATAATGTTCGAATGCAAATACAAATCAATACCAACTCCATATTTTAATTTAAGGTGGATTCGTGTCCTTTGTTTATTATTAAAAAAAGCTGCATTCCTTCCAGTAAAACAGGTGTAGGATACCATGGAAATATAACATACTCAAAGTTGATGTGAAACATGAAAGACGATGAAAAAAAAAACATTTTCAACCATAATACGTAGAAATTAGAGGCTGAGCGACGCGAGCCCAAAACTATATCCAATAATTCTAGGAGAGCCTGATGGAGAAGCTTATCCTACCTTAATGGTGGCACCCGTGATGTTGCTCATTTAAATACAAATTTGATGATAAATATAAGTTGGTGATGTCATAAACTAGGATGTAAAAACATGACAATTCAAACATTTCCCTGGTCGTATAAAAGTAAAACTAAAATACAGAACCCAAAGCTATATATTTATAGCGTATGCTACCATTTGTATGTTGAAAGGCATTGTGGATTATTTCTTTCAGGCGATTTTTCAATTTCACATGGGGATTGGGGAAAATACCGAGCTTTAAGGAAAATTCAACACTAAAGTCCCGTATAAAATGGCAAAATCAAAAGTTTAACCACATCAATTGAATGGAAAATAACTGTCATATTCCTGACTTGGTACAAAGATTTGTATATGTTGTAAAGGTGGTTGCAACCTTGTTTTATAGCTAGCTAAACCTTTCATTTGCATGATTGATTTAACATTTTTTGTCAAAAATAACAAAGATGCAAAAAGCAAATAAAATAAAGGTGAGGGAAAGGGGAGGCCCATAAAAACTGAACAATCGTACGCTATAAATCAACGAAACAAGTGAAAACAATAATCCGTAGTTGGTTGAAACATTGTTTGAGGAAAAT
This sequence comes from Mytilus edulis, assembly GCA_019925275.1. Classification (NCBI taxonomy): domain Eukaryota; kingdom Metazoa; phylum Mollusca; class Bivalvia; order Mytilida; family Mytilidae; genus Mytilus; species Mytilus edulis. Next base: position 4,082,709 of record CM034351.1, on the reverse strand, counting down.
TGTATGTTAAACCTGATTTTATAGGTAGCAAAACCTCCCACTTGTATGATAGATAATTATAGTTCTGTTATATGTTTTGGATACGCAACCATAACATAAACACTTTAGGCTTATGTCACAACATCCAGGTCACAACAGGGAAAACTGTGTAAACATTCATCACAGAATTTATATCTATTTATTAATCATGGCAATTTCCGTAGACCTCTTGGAGAAACCAAAGTGACATAAATCATCATTATGGCGAATTATCTAGTGGTGACATCTGTTACCTTTCAAGGAATGACTTTCAACTTTAGGCAATTGAATTTATTGAATACTGAAGTATATATACATTGGAATTTACAGTTCAAAATATGAACACACTTTATTCTTATTTTTTCGATAGAGTTAAGTCTAATCATCAAGATTTAACTGTTTATTGTTGTTCTTGATAACAGTTAAAAGGTATAACAATGTCTATAAACCGACAAAATCAAATTTTATCAACAAATCATTATCATTACAGTTATAGAAGACACAATACATAGGTTTTCTCTTAATTTAAACACATTAATCATAAACTCTTTAAGGAGGTTTTTGAAAAAGATACAACGCCATTGATGCCAAACGGAAAAAAGAATGTTAATAATTTGCAGATCAATGATTAGTGTCTTTGCCTTTTTGTCTCTTTGATTGTTGATCCTATATATGAGTCAAGCCTTCTTCAACTAAGTTAAATCTAATGTTATGTAGCTACACCACTGTTCCTATTTAGGTGAAGGGTTGGTTGTTTAAAAAAATTATACTTGTTTTCTCAAAATCTATCTTATTGTTCACTATATAGCGTTTTGTAGACTTGCTCGTCTTTTTCTTAAATGGGGATGACATCATTTCAGAGTTTTAATTGCTCTTTCAGTATCTTCTACAAATAAATAGAACGTTGACCGTAATAAACAAAGAACCACTTATGTGTGTGTCATTCTGTGTCGTCATATAGATCTGTGAAACAAACAATATGAGATACGACGACCCTATTATATAATAGAAAATGTCATGACATCACGTAACACAAATCTGAGGAAATGATACCAATATAAATATTTCAAAAGCCACGGATTCATTGTCATGATGACATGAGACACAAAAACGAGGAAAAATACAGATTTGATGCTAGTCTCAGTTTCATATTTTTGAATCTGATACTATTCATTGTGTCGTATCCATTTCATATTGTCAATTTTTTTTTATCGTGTCTAGTACTAGTAAAAAACGAAAAACTATTTTACAGAGGTATACTTCTATTGGCTTTATTTATATGAATAATGGCAGGACGACAATAGACGACCAATAGTCTTGTTAAAGATTTTGACCTAGAGACATATAGACATAGTAGGAGCGGTAACATTACGACGACTTGTTTTTGGCAACATTCAGCAACCATTATGGCAGTCATCAGATGCAAGACATAGAATGGATTGTTGAGAATGGATTGTGCTGAAGATAATCATCCTACTGTGATCAGTATACGACTTACAATAAAAAAAACCACACACACACCTTAATTCCAAAGTCAGATATATGACAATTGTTTTAAATTTGTTTGTTGTGTTTGAGATTTTCAAATTTCCATTCTATAAAAAAACTTTCCGTTTTGTTTTTTCTTCAGAGTTCGGTATTTTTGTTATTCTATTTTGTGCGAACAGTGTAGTGAGTATTGTCGTTAAATATTCTCATGAAAAACTGTTTAGTTCCCCTTTTCCATTTAATAAAATCACTGTTTAAAAACTTGTTATGTTTGGAAACATATGTAATACCATAAAGCAATACTAGTTTATAGGTTTTAGTATATAAGAAATACAAAATTACAGATTTTCTAAATAAAAGTATGTTTTTTTTAAATACAATTCAAATAAATAGATTCAATAATCTGCATTAGATTTCAGGAAATAATCTGAAAAATTACAGGCTATTATTTAATGCCTAAGAACTACCTCATAATCAAGTTTTAGACCTATTGTATAATTATTTTAATTGCAGCTTACATATGGGTTCCATATAGACTTGAGTAAATTGAACTCGATAATTACTTGGGCGACTCCTAATGGAACATGTAAACATTATATTACATACGAACAAGACGGACATGTCATAAGGTCTGTTTTGACCACTACACAAGTGCCAAGGTAAGTATGCTTGGCACTCTTGATATCGTTATGTTCCAGGGGGTGTATGAAATATACCTGTTTAATACATCGATTCGTACACTAAAAGGGCTTGTCAGAGTTGTTATATGGACTTCATTGGATCTATCTACACTACATCGCATGAGCCTGTTACTCTGATATTCAGTCCAGTAAACATGTCCATTTTCGGAATCGATTGCAATACCTGCTGGACCACTGCCTGTGTTGACAAATTTTTCTATAACTGAATTCTGTGCTGGATAAGGAAATCTATTTGAAGTAAAATAGTATATATTTTGTTTTGATAAGTTGTATATTGAATGAATACGGTAACATGGTATGGTTAACAATGAAACACAAACAGAGGAGGATTTAAACAGCTATCAGTCATCATAGTTTATTTTTCGTCATGCATTGTATGCATTTATGTCAATTCAAAGCATAACAAAAAGATTTTTTGTATTACTACATCAAATTTCAGTATAAATGGCCGTGAACAATAGTTGTTAATTTCTATGTCATTTGGTCTATGGTTGAGAGTTGTCTCATTAAGAATCATATCACATCTTTATCTTTTTATGTTCAGAACTTTTTTAAATTTAAAATGTCACCTAAAGAATAATGTCAGAGTTTATATATGTTTTAAATATACAGAAACGTAAATTGTAAATCTCCAGAGCATAACTGACGTAAGACGATATCAACTCTCGCCTACGACTCTTTTACGAGTCAATATCTTGGGGCAGATTCTGAGATCTGATTACCATCTCTGCTAGAATATACACAATACTTCTGAAGACCGTCTTTTATTGTCGATAATATGGTGATAGTTACTAAAGAAAGAAGTTTAGTCGAATATCATGAAGACCCGGACATTTATTATTCTTATAATGTATCCGGGAAGGAGAGTAAATACATTTATATCAGACGTTATACATACTGCATTATTTTACGATAATCATATTGTGTAAAGTTAATATATCTATATCAGACGTTATACATACCGCATTATTTTACGATAATCATATTGTGTAAAGTTAATATATCTATATCAGACGTTATACATACCGAATTATTTTACGATGATCGTATTGTGTAAAGTTAATATATCTATATCAGACGTTATACATACCGCATTATTTTACGATGATCGTATTGTGTAAAGTTAATATATCTATATCAGACGTTATACATACCGCATTATTTTACGATGATCGTATTGTGTAAAGTAAATATGCTTGTTCTTATCATCGTAATCCATGGCAAACATTATCTCCGGATTCACAACAAGTAGCTTTACATTACCGGTATCAACATCAAGTTCCTTAATATGGAATTTAGTTCCAAACAGTACTTTTATGTTGTTACCTTAAAGAAAATAAATCATCGAATTTTATGTTTGAATATAATTTCTTAAAAGCAAATTGCTTTAAAGGCCGTTGTTAAAAACACAAAATGAACATCAAGAAAAAAAACCACCTGGCTTATTATTAATTCTACCTTCTATTTGTGATAAATATTTATCATATATCTTTGGAACAAGTAGATCACTACCATTGTATTCACTCAATTTTTTTTAGAATGTGGCACAAAGACTATATATTTTGTTTTATCAAGAATTTATTATCGACCGACAAAAGACATCTTTTTCTTTCTTATGAGTCTAAGATGCCTGATTTAATTAGGTATTATGTTTTTGAGCTTTTGATTTTGCCATTTTATTTGGACTTATATATAGAAATTGACTATGAGGGTCAGTTGAAAACAAAACTTTACGACAAAACAGATGATTCTAGCTGCCCAATTCAGACCTTTTCATTTTAAACCCAAGAGATCCAAATGTTGAACTTCGTTAATATTACGGACGCCATCACGAGTTGGATGACCGTTATGAAATATTCGTTATATGATATCGGATAAATATGTTCCTTATGTCGTAACTTCGATCCCCTTCCCATTCCACGAATGTGATATACCGAATTAAACTATTTACCGGTTTTGTAACCACACGAGCAACACGATATATGTGGAGCAGGTACTACTTACCATTCAAGAGCACCACCTGATATCACCCCTAGTTTTTGGTGGCGTCCATGTTGTTTTTGGCACCCCTTTTTGTGACATTTTGTTCACGCATCATTGTCAATATAATGGAAATTGATGTGACTGTCGTAAAAGTGAGAGGTTTAGGACTATTAAACCAGGTAAAATCCACCATTTTCTACATTTGAAAACGCCTGTACCAAGTCAGGAATATGACAGATGTCCATTCGTTTGATGTGTTTTATCATTTAGTTTCGCAATTTGATGAGGGACTTTCCGTTTTTAACTTTACTCGGAGTTCAGTATTTTTGTGATTTTACTTTTTAGTAACTGTAATTACTCCAAATCTGTATACGTACTAGGTGTTGTATTGTTCTTGGGAATGTAATTACCATATCCATCCTGTGTCTAAGTTTGTTAGATGTGTTTCTTCTTTGATTCAATTTAATGAATCAAGCCCTTTTCAAGGCATTTTTTATAGTTTGTTCTGATGTTGTACTGTTACAACATTGTCTCAGGTTATGGACAGGGTTTGCGCCTTCAAACTAATTAAACTCCGCCAAATTCTGAACTTGCCATTCCAAAAACAAGTGCTTGTTATTCAGTAATTGTCGTTTGTTATTGTATATCATATTTCTTTATCGTTCATTGTGTTGTACATACATCAAGCTGTTAGTTTTTTCGTTTAAACTGTTTTTTCAATTGTAATTTCGGGGCCTCTTATAACTGACTATGCGGTAGGGGGTTTGCTCATACTTGCATACAGTGCGGTGACCTATGGCTGTAAACTTCTACGTAATTTGGCCACTAATGGAAGTATTTCTCATTGGTGGTTATACCAAATCTTCCAATTTTACATTGAATGCTCGTTTGTAAGTATAATATATTATTATATGCATCACAATTTTGAAAAAATCAGCCTGATATAAAAAAAAAAACATCGTATGATTTATATAAATATACATTTACAATGTAAATAAACTCGATATTTACATAGAATCAAGGACAGAAAATGAAATCCAAAGGATACAAAGATCAACATTTGTACATCCATCTCCGCATGAATGAATAATATGTATACGTGTGTTGTCTTTTAAAAGGAATATTAACAATAAAGAGTTAACTTACATAGTATTATAAACCAGTTTCATATAGAAACACGATGAACAAAAAGAAATGCGAAACCTTAATTCATCCGGAACGTCAACATTTTGTCACTGTAAATAGGATGATTTTTACCGTTGCGTTTTAAGTCAAGATATATCAGTGATGTCTTTTGATTTGTGACTCTTTGTTTACTCCTTGGTTTTGATTGTCATTGTCTTCGTAGCGGGTAATTATTTTTAATTTCTCAACTTCGATGGTGTATATCAATGATAATATTTAGCATTTAAATATTTGCAACGAATGCAGTTGTTGACTTCCAATTGTGCAAATTAACTTAGCGCAGAAATGAATTTATTTAAAATCATATTATTACATTGAAATGAAACATCACAGGATTCATTTTCAAATGGATTTATGTGATCTCAAAAATGTTGCAAAAGAGGGAACACAGTTACCAGAAGGACATTAAAATCCATATGTCGCAAAAGAGGGACCAAAGTTACCAGAAGGACATTCAAACCCATATGTCGTAACAAAAGAGGGACCAAAGTTACCAGAAGGACATTCAAACCCATATGTCGTAAAAAAAGAAGGACCAAAGTTACCAGAAGGACATTCAAACCCATATGTCGTAAAAAAAGAGGGACCAAAGTTACCAGAAGGACATTCAAACCCATATGTCGTAACAAAAGACAGGGACCAAAGTTTCCAGAAGGACATTCAAACCCATATGTCGTAACAAAAGAGGCACCAAAGTTACCAGAAGGACATTCAAACCCATATATCGTAACAAAAGAGGGACCAAAGTTACCAGAAGGATATTCAAACCCATATGTCGTAACAAAAGGGGGACCAAAGTTACCAGGACATTCAAACCCATTTGTCGTAACAAAAGAGGGACCAAAGTTACCAGAAGGACATTCAAACCCATATATCGTAACAAAAGAGGGAACAAAGTTACCAGAAGGACATTCAAACCCATATGTCGTAACAAAAGAGGGACCAAAGTTACCAGAAGGACATTCAAACCCATGTGTCGTAACAAAAGAAGGACCAACGTTACCAGAAGGACATTCTAACCCATATGTCGTAACAAAAGAGGGACCAAAGTTACCAGAAGGACATTCAAACCCATATGTCGTAACAAAAGAGGCACCAAAGTTACCAGAAGGACATTCAAACCCATATGTCGTAACAAAAGAGGGACAAAAGTTACCAGAAGGACATTCAAACCCATATGTCGTAACAAAAGAGGGACCAAAGTTACCAGAAGGACATTCAAACCCATATGTCGCAACAAAAGAGGGACCAAAGTTACCAGAAGGACATTCAAACCCATATGTCGTAACAAAACAGGGACCAAAGTTACCAGAAGAACATTCAAACCCATATGTCGTAACAAAAGAGGGACCAAAGTTACCAGAAGGACATTTAAACCCATATGTCGTAACAAAAGAGGGACCAAAGTTCCCAGAAAGACATTCAAACCCAGATGTCGTAACAAAAGAGGGACCAAAGTTACCAGAAGGACATTCAAACCCATATGTCGTAACAAAAGAGGGACCAAAGTTACAAGAAGGACATTCAAACCCATATGTCGTAAAAAGTTACCAGAAGGACATTCAACCCATATGTCGTAAAAAGTTACCAGAAGGACATTCAAACCCATATGTCGTAAAAAGTTACCAGAAGGACATTCAAACCCATATGTCGTAAGAAGTTACCAGAAGAACATTAAAACCCATATGTCGTAACAAAAGAGGGACACAAGTTATCAGAAGAACATTTAAACCCATATGTCGTAAAAGAGGGACCAAAGTTACCAGTAGGACATTTAAAACACATATGTCGTAAAAAGTTACCAGAAGGACATTCAAACCCATATGTCGTAAAAAGTTGCCAGGAGGACATTCAAACCCATATGTCGTAAAAAGTTACTAGAAGTACATTCAAACCCATATGTCGTAACAAAAGAGGGACCAAAGTTATCAGAAGGACATTCAAACCCATATGTCGTAAAAGAGGGACCAGTTACCAGTAGGACATTCAAACCCATATGTCGTAAAAGAGGGACCAAAGTTATCAGAAGGACATTCAAACCCATATGTCGTAAAAGAGGGACCAAAGTTACCAGAAGGACATTCAAACCCATATGTCGCAACAAAAGAGGGACCAAAGTTACCAGAAGGACATTCAAACCCATATGTCGTAACAAAAGAGGGACCAAAGTTACCAGAAGGACATTCAAACCCATATGTCGTAACAAAAGAGGGACCAAAGTTACCAGAAAGACATTCAAACCCAGATGTCGTAACAAAAGAGGGACCAAAGTTACCAGAAGGACATTTAAACCCATATGTCGTAACAAAAGAGGGACCAAAGTTACAAGAAGGACATTCAAACCCATATGTCGTAAAAAGTTACCAGAAGGACATTCAACCCATATGTCGTAAAAAGTTACCAGAAGGACATTCAAACCCATATGTCGTAAAAAGTTACCAGAAGGACATTCAAACCCATATGTGGTAAGAAGTTACCAGAAGAACATTCAAACCCATATGTCGTAACAAAAGAGGGACACAAGTTATCAGAAGGACATTCAAACCCATATGTCGTAAAAGAGGGACCAAAGTTACCAGTAGGACATTTAAACACATATGTCGTAAAAAGTTACCAGAAGGACATTCAAACCCATATGTCGTAAAAAGTTGCCAGGAGGACATTTAAACCCATATGTCGTAAAAAGTTACTAGAAGTACATTCAAACCCATATGTCGTAACAAAAGAGGGACCAAAGTTATCAGAAGGACATTCAAACCCATATGTCGTAAAAGAGGGACCAGTTACCAGTAGGACATTCAAACCCATATGTCGTAAAAGAGGGACCAAAGTTATCAGAAGGACATTCAAACCCATATGTCGTAAAAGAGGGACCAAAGTTACCAGAAGGACATTCAAACCCATATGTCGTAAAAAAAAGACAACACAATGACTACAAAGTATAAGACTAACAGACTATCAATAGTACACAAAACACAACATAGAAAACTAAAGACTGAACAACACGAACCACATTAAAAACTGGGGCTGATCTCAAGTGCAGTGTATTTGATAGTTAATGGCCATCAATGTTTATTTGAATCAATTTTGATTTAGGACAAATATACTTAAAACAGTTCTTGTCCATTCGTTTTTGATGTGTTTTTATATTTGATTTTGCCATGTGATTATGGACTTTCCAATTTGATTTTCCTCTAAGTTCAGTATTTTTGTGATTTTACTCTTTTTTTATATGAATACAAATGATAAGATAGCAAAAGTGCTACATACTGTATTTTTTTTAAAGGGGTTCGTCTGTAACATCAAGATAAAAAATTAACAAAATAGCGCGAAACTATTTATTTCTTCTGTTATCTTAATCTTCATGATACCACATGTTATATATGTCATGTGTATACCCCGAAATAGATGAACAGCTGTATTGACACGTATTTGCAGAAGGTCGATTTCAGCACGGCGCTATTCAAATGCCATTGACATATCATATAGCGGGTTATTTTCGCGGGTGTAAAATTTCGCAATAAGGTACATGTAAACGAAATATTTTGGCTGTTATTTTTTTTTGCGGATTCAGAATTTTTATCAATACCTTTGTATGTGCCTTTTTAAAGTGCTGAATACTAGGCTGGTGATACCCTCGGGGAATAAAAACTATATCAGCAGTTGTATCTAGAAAACTCACCAAATATACGCGCATTATAATTGAGTATACCAGACGGGCGTTTAGTCTACATATAACTCATTAGTGACTCTAGATTAAGAAAAATTGATAGACAAAAGATAGAATAGATATAGGAAGATGTGGTGTGAGAGCCAATGAGACAACATAAACAAACGACAACTACTGTACATCATATTACTTTTTGAATATTGTGTCGTCTACATTCATAGTCCTTTTAAATTGAATTCAAAAATAAAAACCAATAGAATGATTTAATAATGATCAAAATCAAAAGAACCGTGAGTAATAAAAAGTGTACAAACATTATGTGTTACTTTTTCTACCATGAAAGATTACATTAAGTTAAAATGATTGAAATTGTTCCATGGTATATTTCCGACTCTCAATGTTCTCAATGTCTTTGCTATCCATTGGTATTCTTTTTAACACAACAAACTATCTTTTTCAGTGCACAATTTGTAGTAAATGGGTACACAATGTAAATACTTCCTTATTGCTTATGTTTTATTATATCTGTATCACACCCAGTTGATGGAACAATTATCTTTCCTTTTTTTTCACAATTGAAAAAAAAGTATCCCCCTTTGAAAAGAATGAGAAATACTGAAAATAATGATATTTTTCAATGATAATAAGCATATATCAGCTAATAGACATAAACAAATGTGACGCACACTGAATAACCTGCGGAACAGATTATTTACAAGTGGTCACCACATTTTTATGTTATTTCGAATAGGCAGAAAAAATATTACTTATAATTTAATTCTAAACTCCACTTTAAACCGGAGTAAACTATATAAAACGTTGATGACGTCACGGTCACATGTCACATGACACAATTGTGTCTATGAGCTGATAAACAAAACAACGTCAGCCAATCAGAAGAAGCGTTAAATCCAAAATTAAAAGACATGTGTATATAATTAATTCCTATGACATGTTTGAACAATTCTTTCCGTTTGCTGCTGCTGATTGTCTACCCACACAATATTTCTCTACCCTTATTTTAAATGACATAATTATGTTTAAACGATTTTACTAGATTTTAACGAGAGAAATTTATGTATTACTGAAAAATTATTACACCAGGGTTTTCGATATCACAAACTAGTCAAAACATTTACTAAATTTTATCATCGGTATAAAGACATCATTCGTAAATATAGCTCAACATGCAGACTTCTTATACGTTCAGGTATTTCACATCCAATTTGTTATGGAAATATTCTTTATAAAGCACAAAGGTGTCAGTATTCACCTCAGAAACTTAAAAAACCTTTGAATAGACTTATTAAGAAGGGATATAATTACGATACTGTTGTCAGGTCATTAAAGATTGCATATTTTGGCGTTAATATTGAGTCACTGATAAGGTCTTTGCGTCGGAACTAAACACATTTATTCTAAAAACAGTTGTTGGCATGACACGGGTTATGTTCTTCTCATATATGTTATGATGGTATGATACTAAACCCCTAACGGGAAGGATTGTGCCTGATGTACATATGATGAAATCATAATCTTTTAGTCAGTTTAATTGAAGTCTGGAGCTGGCATGTCAGTTAACTGCTAGTAGTCTGTTGTTATTGATGTATAATTGTCATTTTGTTTATTTTCTTTGGTTACATCTTCTGACATCAGACTCGGACTTCTCTTGAACTGAATTTTAATGTGCGTATTGTTATGCGTTTACTTTTCTACATTGGTTAGAGGTATAGGGGGAGGGTTGAGATCTCACAAACATGTTTAACCCCGCCGCATTTTTGCGCCTGTCCCAAGTCAGGAGCCTCTGGCCTTTGTTAGTCTTGTATTATTTTTATTTTAGTTTCTTGTGTACAATTTGGAAATTAGTATGGCGTTCATTATCACTGAACTAGTATATATTTGTTAAGGGGCCAGCTGAAGGACGCCTCCGGGTGCGGGAATTTCTCGCTACATTGAAGACCTGTTGGTGACCTTCTGCTGTTGTTTTTTATTTGGTCGGGTTGTTGTCTCTTTGACACATTCCCCATTTCCATTCTCAATTTTATTAAACAATTTTTTCAACTGAACGATCGCGATTGCCATGTATTCCTTTTTAAATTTAAAAGTGCACAGCCTCGTAGAACATGTTAAATCTCCTCACGGTCAAATTCAAGACATATTTAGCTTATTACAAATGACTGGTATTTTAGCCACCTTTTAACAACTGAACTAAAAAAGTGATTATACCAGTCATGGTGTCTTTATGATTAATATTTTATACTCTATATACCCTTCATTGAACTTTTGTGTGCTGCATCGCAGGAATTGTTTTATTTTTGACAGAATAAATACACTGTTTATATTGTTATTTCCAATTTTCAATTTTTGTCTGTCAAATTAGTTTGTGATGATTCTTACTTGAATATAGCTCTTTATCTTAATACCTCCTCTTGGATATTCAATGGATAAGCTATTTCTTTTATTTTACCATTGAAATATTATGTACTATGCATTGCAAACCACAGTACAGGTTTTTAAATTAAATGCTATGATAAGATCTAAAAGAGGGACGAAGGAGACCAGAGGGAAAGTCAAACTCATAGATTGAAAATAAACTGACAACGTCGTCATGGCTTAAAACAATAAGACAAACAGACAAATAATAGTACAGAAGACACAACATAGAAAAGGTTAATTGTAGAAGGTTAATGCTCACATATGCAAGAGGAAATAATCCAAACATCTTAATGTTCGCTACAATTTACGTGTCAAAAATCCGGGGACACCTTGTTGATTGATCATATCAATGTAAGGAGACAAGTACAATATAAACTGTTCTTAGATACCAGGCTTAACATTATGAACGTCAGACAAGCGTTTCGTTTGCAATAAACATAGCAAAAACGCTCGATTTTTATTTTAAGAGGCCAGAATATTACGCACCGGTCTCCGGAAACATCAAATTATTATCAATTGTCTACAGTATCCTATAGCATGTGTATATATTTACTTTATCTTTTTACCTCTGAAGGTTGTCTCGATTTCCTGGATTCCTTACCATAGAGCGAGATCCCGGTTGTAGTTGTACCATAAGTGCCCTCCAGTTACGTTTGTTATTAAAGTTAGTTCTGCTTCATTGACATAACTTATGAACAAGAATTCATTTAGAATAAGCTAAAAAAATAAATAAATAAGAGGCGACAGTAGGTATCTGACGTTTCTATTGTAAGTCTAATTAAAATACCAACGAAAATCTCGAGGATAAAGCTTCAACTACAAATAAGTCCATATATATATATAGATATATATAGATTGTAACTTGAACAGTAATAGCCACTAGAACACATAATACTATTCTAAGGAAATGCAACTTGCTTTGGACTATATCACAAAGTTGAATCAATATTTCTTTGGTTACTTCAAACAAGATAACAATCTGACAGAATGAAGACACACGTTCCGCGGTAAAACTATTTCTACCAATTAAAAGTGTCTTAACTTCTGATCCACTCGAGGTTTAAAGCTACGATCATCATGGAACATTAAATTCAAAGTTATTCAATATGATAAGAAATGAAATGTATAAGATACTTCTTAACTCTTATACTAGGAAAAAAAAGAATAATACTAAAAAATTTACTGATAATCAACATAAATGTTTCTATCATCAATAGGAACTAACATAACATTAACATTAATTCATCTATAGTCAATATGAAAAAAACCACTTATAATCAACATTAATTTGCATATCACTACACATATAAAACCATGGTTACAACCTTATACGTGAACCTTATTGATGAATTCATATCTGTAACAACTCGAATTATTTATAAATTTCAATCAATATAGCTTACCATAATCATGCTAATCTAGGTTCATATTGTCAATTGTTTATTTTAATCCGTTTTCATTGTAATTTAAAGAAAAAAATGATATATACATGAAATATGGTGACGTATGATTTTAGTTTTATATCTGATATGTAAAACAAAGCAAATGATGTTAAAGAAACAAAAAGGTAAATGTATATGAATTTAGAATATATAATAAAAAGCTAGGCTATATATTTTTGGAATATTCATATAAGCATTAATAAAATAGGACAAAAATATTGCTTCAATAATTCCTTCTATTTAAGTATGAAGATTAAATATGAAATGATATTACAGATATTGATTAAAAATTAAAAGTCCTTAAGACTTTTTTTTCTGCATAACACAGATTTTTAGAAGCTGCAATATACCAATTTCGTAATCAATCAAATCGTTCTAAGCCATCAATACATACGTTTTGCACATAAGTCATAGGTTTAATGTTTACGTTTAAGAATTGTTGCGAGAAAAATCATTTGATGTACACTGTGCATAAGTAATGGTAAAATAAAATATAGAACATGAATACTTGCAAATGGTTGACACAATTGAAAGAAAAATAGTTCATCCAAATAACTGATTATGGTTCAAAAAGTGATAAATAATTTGCACAGAACAACGCAGTGATTCCGCACATGAAAATTTCCATGATGACATTTGCCTTTACATATTTATAAATGAAAATACGAATCAATAAAAAAAATACTGATTTTGGTCTTTCAGACAATAAAAATATCATTTACGCTGATCTTATATCATAACCTAATGTACTGCCATTTCTTATCTTGACCTTTAAATAGTGATAGCATCTGTTTGCCTCATATCTGTTGTATGAAATCACAAAAGTGAAATTCCAATTATAAGTCCAAATAGCTAATAAACCATAGATCATTAATTTGTTTGGAACACTATTTTGAATCAGGGGTTCTCTGTGTTGCTGTAGTTCGACTGACACTATAAATGTTAATTATAGGACATGATTCCTAACAGATTAAAGGACTTTAGACCGATAAATAAAGCATGTTGTCAGGTCATAAATGATAAACGATCCCTTACAACGTTAAAGCAACCTCGAACATCGTAAGAAAAATCGGTACGACAGGACTCGATTCATCTATTACTGTGTTTAGAATGTCTAATGACAAAAAGATAAGTCACAATGTAGAGCAATGAAGGTACTAAATGTATAAGTTGTAAAAAAATCATTCGATGCCTGATATTTAGATTATGAGCAAAACATGTTCTTCACAAAACTGAAATGTCAAATCAAAATACTGTTTGCAAATTAAGTGTTTTGCCGTCATTGGCAGTCATTTCTAAAACTAAACTTTGCATATATGGGTATTTTAATGCATTCAACTTGTCAATCATATATGTATCGTGTGTACAACGAGCTTTAAGCGTGTATTGTGCGTACGAGAAGCGTACATAAGCGCGTATTGGGTGTTCAAGTTACGTATGTTGGCGTATGCATGGCGTTTGTCTAACGTAGATGGAATGCTCGCTACGAAAGAAAAAAAAGTCCCCTAAACGTATATGAGACGCGTCCTGGTCGTATCTAGGACGATAATCGTGCTTTTGGCGTATCTGGGACGTTTAATTATAGGTTGTTTGTAATAAACAAACCCGCATACGTTTTAGTAAAAATTGAACGATCTTGAAATGTATACAACGTGCCCTAAACGTGTCTCACACTTATTTGTAGCGTTTTCCAAGCGCTTGTAGCGTATGTATTATGTGCGTGTAGCGTACAGGTATAAGCTGGACTAACGCTTGAGCTAGATGAAAATTTATGCTGCATGAACATTTCCGGTAGTTATAGCGTTCACCAAGCGTATACCTTTGAATTTCGCCGTTCTTCAAACTTATGGAACGCACGGTTTACGATTGCTTCGCGATCTTCTGGCGTGCAACTTACGTATACGGACTTTGTCAATTTTCTTTGCACGCCGGTCTATACGCCAATGTGTGACGCCGGAATTACAGGTCATAAACATCGTACAAAACATAAACACGTGTATTACCTGCTTGGTGATAAACATAAATACTAAATATTCTGTATGCGTCTGTATACAATGCAGTAGATGTAGTTCCTAATGTTGTATTCATCAGGAACAGCTTTTTGTTATTGGAAAAAAATATGGAACTACCATAGACATCAATAGGCTGGTAATAGTTTGTGATCCCCGTTTGAAAAATAGTTTTAACATCACAACCTCTAACACTTGCTGATTTAAAATCACCGTGGTAGTAAGTTGTCCAGTATAACTTTTCTTCTTTTTTATCTAAAAAATCATTATTTTGTTTTTCGGTCATTCTTTATATAAATAAGGCCGTTAGTTTTCTCGTTTGAATTGTTTTACAGGGTCGTTTTGGGGCTTTTATAGCTGACTATGCGGTATGGGCTTTGCTCATTGTTGAAGTTCGTGTGGTGACATGTAGTTGTTAATTTCTGTGACATTGTGGTCTCTTGTGGAGAGTTGTATCTTTGGCAATCGTACCTCATCTTCTTTTTTATAAATAATATCATCTAACAATCTTGCATTATTTTGGTTTTGACTCTTACAAAAGTAGTATTTCTGTTCCTTCTCGATGAATTGTTTCTTAAATCCTATGAGATAAATTAAAAGAATAAACAGAATAATAAAACATGTTAAAAGAAACTAGCATTATTTTTAAATTCTCCTTCCGCTAATATACGATGATCTCTCTGTAATTATATTGATTAAATTTTGATGACTCTGTTGAACACATTTATTTAACAGATATAGTTAAGTCTGCCTCATATCTCGATTTAAAATCTAGAAATTGACAGAAAAAAAATATTACAGTCATTCCATGAATATATCGATACTTTATTATAATGATAACAAACCTAAATCCATGTAGTCAACTTGTGTGTTTAAGTCTATAATTCCATGAGCTTCGCTGTAATTAAATCTGGCTTTTATAATTCTTTTAAATCGTTCAACAACATACATCCACCTACAAAATATATGTGAAAATATTAGTCTCTTAATAGATAGATCGAGTGGTTAGCACTTTTGTAGTTGTCACACAGACATAAACACACACACAAACACACACACAACTATATCATGTATATCCTTATAGATTTAAAATATTCAAGCCCATTCTTGTCGATAACAAACGTTGTGTTATACATCTAATGAAAATTCAAAACGGAAAGTCCCTAATCAATAGGTAAAATCAAATGATTAAACACATTTAAAGAATGAACAACAACTGTCATATTCCGGACTTGGTACAGGTATTTTCAAATGTAAAAAACGGTGAATTGAACCTATTTTTATAGTGCTAAATCTCTCACTTGAACGACAGTCGCATCAAATTCCAATATATTTACAACGATGCGTGAACAAAACAGACATAATAGATAAAATTGTCAAAATAGGGGTACAACAGTCATCACTTTGTCACAACTTTACATTATATATAGAGCTGCCTAATATATAAATTTTCCATCAAGTTCATACACCTTTTTATTTATATGTTAATATATGAGCAAGACAAGTGAGTGAAACCTTTCATTCTTTTTTTTCAGGAATTACAAGTAAGCCTTGTAAATTAAGAACACGTACAGTTTCAACAAAATGAAAAATAAAAAAAGTTTAACCGAAATATGCTACCATAAAAACTGTCGAAATGGTGCGGGAATTTCTCGCTACATTAAAGACCTGTTGGTGACCTTCTGCTGTTGTTTTTTATTTGGTCGGGTTGTCTCTTTGACACATTCCCCATTTCCATTCTCAATTTTATTAAATATTTAAAATACGTGAAAAAATGTGTGTGTTTTTATAAATAAATCAACGGTGTGTTTTCTTTACTAACGCATTTGTGTATTTGTGAAGTGTTGTAGTAATATTATCGGTTTTCGTCCAAACCACAGTGATAAGTAGAAAAGAAGTTAAAACAATTATAACCTCGTGTGTCTGGAGAACATTTAATAGATCTACCTCCATCAGGACTCTCAAACGTGAAAATCAGGAATGTAAATATACGTAGCAAGGTTAAAAGCTGCATTACTAAGAAAGATACTTGTGGACTGTTTCTTTCTGCAAAATCATTGGCCTCAGTGAATTGGTACGTAAGTTTTCAAAACATTTCTTCTTTCAACCAGTCCACAATATTTTTTAAATTGAAAATACAAACAAAGTACCTGTTAACTAAGCTTAGTCGTATAGAAAATGGGTTTTGTAGATTGGACGATATAATAACTGCATTTGATCCGTTAACATCACACCGTCTCAGTCTATGCCAGTCATACTCAGTCCAGTAAACATGCCCACTTTCGGAATCGATCGCTAAACCTGCTGGACCCTTGCCGGTGTCGATAAACTTTTCCAAAACTTCATTGTCAGATGGATAAGGAAATCTATAGGTAAAAATATACAATAGTTTGAATTAGAATTAAAGTCTCTTTATACAATAAGGAGGTATGCTATCATACGTATTGAGACCATTGTCTACCAGAGACCTACGAGGTATGACGATACTGTTACCCAACATATTCACGACTTTCGCGATTAGAAAAATAACGCGAATTATAAATCGTCGTGCATGTCTAAAAAATTGATCTTTCTAAATCAAACTATACGAAATCGCGACATCAAGAAGTCGCGAATTGGACTAGAAAAGGAAACACGCGAAATAAAGTATTCGCGAAAATAAGTTGGTTTACAGGTAAAGACATTATGGTATGAGTGCCATTTAGACACCTCTTCATCCAAGTCACAATTTTTGTAAGAGTAAACCATTATAGGCCAAAGTACGGTACGTATGATATATTTGGTATTGATGCCAGGCTCCTTGAAATTTGAACATGCGCAAAGGAGGTTACTGTTAACAACTATAGGTCATTCAAGATTGTTTTATCTTATATTGCTTTTTAATGCGTTAAGCACTTTACTATATGATGAATTCTTTGCAGTATGTTCAAAATCGTACACCAAAACGTTTTGAGCAGCTAACATTATTCTAAACAATATACATTCAATAGTTAAATTGACGTTTGTTTCTGATTGTTCGATAGAAATAATGAGATTATCCCTGGTCTTTTAGATTCTGAAAAGGAAAATTGATGTCGGTTCAAAACAGATAAAATTTTAACATTGTTTCAATTGACAACCTTGAAGTCTTGAAGTACTAGTATCTCCTATTTAAAAGATTTCTTAAATATTTTATATTTTAAATAAAAAGGGAGACGGTATGATCAGAAACGTGATTGAGTTCCTATTATTTCAAATATAGTACATTTATTCAATTATGTTTACTTTCTCAATAAATGAAGAGCAAAGAACGGTCACTTGTAATTCATTATGGCACCATCAACCTCACAGAAAAATTGTATGCATATGTTTTGTTCTAAAGATATATGACCAACAGTTAACCTGAATTAAAAAATTATAACGAGTTCTCAAAATCGATTATAAAACTAAATTTATCAATTTTAGCGGAGTCTCAACATTTATCTAATATTAAGATATCTCGTTTTTCGTTTTTGTATATAGATTACACCGTTGATTTTCTCGTTTGAAATGTTTTACACTAGTAATTTTGGGGCCCTTTATAGATTGTTGTTCGATGGGAGCCAAGGCTCCGTGTTGAAGGCCATACATTGACATATAATGGTTGACTTTTATAAATTGTTATTTGGATGGAGAGTTGTCTCATTGGCACTCATACCACATCTTCCTATATCTATTATGTCTATATCAACCAATATACATACCTCATTATACAGTAAAACCTGTATAAACCGGCCGGCTACGGGACTATGAAAAAGGGCCGGTTTGGACAGTGAGCCGGTTTATTCAGGTTTCCGTGTTGACCGGAAGTTAATGACTTGTGACGTCCGACATTTTGCATGTAAAAGTTCTCTCTGATTGTAAATTATATCTGATTTAAATTAAAATACTTTCAATTCGTTTTTCATTGTTTGTATTTGCATCATAATGCTCGCGTTGTTTGGATTGTAGGACGAAAGTTTTGATTTACTCCCATGATCAATAATTTGAAATGTTGGAATGGTCGATTAAAAAGCCAGAATATTTTCAAACGTAATTTCATCACTTTCGAAACGTTGTCGTACAGTGTACAATATCCATTGATTGTTGTCATCCGGGTGTTTTTCATTATCAAGGTCGTTTGTTTAGGGGTTCACAACAGGGAACCCAGGATTTCGAAATCACGATGTGAATTTCTTACTCCGCGATTTTAATTTGTTTATCTAAGTTAAAACGTAAGTTCAATCCGAGATATATTCGGTGTGTCTTTTCGTTTAATTGACACGTTTATAATGTTTTAATAAATAATGCAGCTCACTACTGTACGATTGTAGGTTCACAGTTTGACACCTGACTAATTGATTATCACGAAAAGCCATGTTGTATAAACAAATATGTTTTGATTGCATATCGATCATTGAAATTAATTAGACAAACCGGTTTTGACAGGTAATGATTAATGTAATTAAGAGTATTGGGACTTCATAATTAGACCGGAATTCGGAATATACAGGGTCCGGTTTACAAAGGGTATTTTAACAAAGATTTTGAATGGAAAAATATGGGACTTTCATTTTCGGCCGGAATGGACAGGAAACCGGTTTATTCAGGGTCCGGTTTAATCAGGTTTGACTGTAGTACGATGATTATATCTTGTAAAATACATGTATTTATATTTGGGATCGTAGTCCATACCATACATTTCTCCACGGGCATCGCCAACAAGTATCTTGACATTGCCTGTATCGATATTAATCTCTTTAATCTGGACTTTGGTTCCAAATACAATTTTGGTACCTTAAAAAGATATCGCTAAATTATATTTAAAATGTAATTTGCCAATGTTAATTTATTTGCCACACTTAAGAGCAATAATCCAACTTCAATAGCGTATGGTCTATAATTTGTAACCTTATAGTACGATATTCAAGACCTTGTATCTGCTGCTAAGCATTTGTAAAAAGTCATCTTTGTCTGAAAAAGAAACTAATGAGCCAGGAGTATGTAATAGATCGTCCTGTTTGTCAAAATTTCATAGGGAAATGTTTATACCTAATAAGTTATTCAGTGTCTACTCTACACATAATACAAAGTAGTCTGGAGTCATGGATTGCAGGTTGAAATTAATGTGTATGGTTGTTGGAATTCTTTAGTCTGTTTTGCTGTATGTTTACCCTGTTTTAGCTGTTTGAACCCCAATATTGTCACATCAAGTTAACCTATTATGTCCATTTGGGTTTCTCATCCAATTTTTTAATATACCCAAACTATAAACAACTGCAATACAATGGGAGGCTGTTAAAATAAAATGCCGGTACCAAGTTAGGAATATTGAGTGTATACCACTTATACATTAAAGAACACCTGCATTTGAAAGTTTATACTCAACTACTCGTATTTCATGCATTGTTGTCAATTCTACAAATGTCAAAGTTATCCAGATATTTCATGATGATATTCAGACGCAATTGATACACATTTCGAACATATGTCATTGAGTGTGTTATTGGTCTACACTCTTAAATGCCATTATGCCTGTGCAAAGACATAATTGTAATTAAACAGGGCCATTTTGTCCCGTAAAGTAAGCATCTAAGTATTTCGTGTAGAAGGTCACACATATGTATTTTATCAAGAACCACACTAATTGAATAATCCGATTGATAAATTGCGATGCGAACAGATGCGTGACTTCTTACAAAAATCCGTGAAAAATGCAGTGATTTCAATTATCAACACATATTTTTCCATTTATATAACATATCTTTTCCTGTCTAGAAATGTAAATGAAGAAACAGATCATTGATTGGAAACTGTGTTTTCGATCAGCAGTTACCGACCATCAATAATTTTTGAAAAAATCTGTACCAAGCCAGAAATATGACTGTTTTCATTCGTTTTGTTGGTTTATCTACTAGACGAGCGTGTCACTTTGTGCGGAGTGCTTTTTTAAATTACTTTCATGTTATGTATTTTCTGTCAAATCGAGATTGGTTTCGGACTATGTTTGGATTTAGTCACTTATGGTTATGTCGAGATCGTTAAACCGTAGACTTTTACTGACACGTACGCCAATGGACCCGCGGTAGCATGGTAAAACATTCTCCGTGGTTCCTGGATGAAGAATTCTCCCTCGTCAAAGAATTGTCCCTCTGCTCTATTTTTTTTCCCGTTGATATGGTGACAGATAAACGATAAGCAGCAACATTGATATAGATATGTTAAGAGAAACAAATTCCGGGTAAAAACAAAAACCGAGGGAAACACATAAACTATGAAAGGACAGCAACTGAACAACAGAAACACTAAACTGCAATAAAAACAAACACCAACATACATAGACATGGACTATCTTTAGTAACTGACTTGGTACAGGAAATTTAAGAAAATATAGTCAGTAGAACCTTAATGTATGGCAGGCCAAACCTACGGCTTGTATGCCAATGTAAAAAAATACATATAAAATGACAACATTACGTGTCAGGAATACATAACAAATAAACGCAAGAAAAACAAGGGAAAAATTTATAGAATTTACGACAGTATGACCCGACAATTGTTCGTTCAAAGTTCACATTTAGGATTTTGTATATTTTTATAAATGTTAGCTTTTTATTATTATTCCGAGTCCTGATTGCGTTTTAATAATTTATTAGTTTATTGTATTTTACGCTATTCAAAAGTTACTTGTATTTTACACTTAACTATAATCCTTTCATTCAGATTAATTATCAAAGATTTATATCCGTCTTTAAGATAAAAGGTTCTGTAACAAAGAACATAGATAATTTGACACTAAGTGATAACTGCCGAAAGCCATTCTTGACAAACTTATACGAAGCATGTTTTTAATCCGTAATCTCCGCTTTCGGCAAAACGCGAATTAATATTATTTAATAAAAAGATATTTGATTGGTTCATTTTCTGCATGTCAATCAGTCTTTTGAATTTGTATTTTATATTTGTTTTTATGTTGTTATTCAGTTATGTTTTAATATTAGAAATATATGGATGTGAAATAAATATGTAAACTTTCCAGCGACTTGGACTTTATCTCAACTACCGCTAGTTTCCCCCAGAAACTAATTAATATGACAGAGGTGACCAACAACCTGGTCATATGTGGTGGAATAATACCCGTGATCTCAGATGTGTACC
Source organism: Mytilus edulis (assembly GCA_019925275.1). Classification (NCBI taxonomy): domain Eukaryota; kingdom Metazoa; phylum Mollusca; class Bivalvia; order Mytilida; family Mytilidae; genus Mytilus; species Mytilus edulis. The sequence goes on along the minus strand of CM034351.1, from coordinate 4,060,622 downwards.
TCAAACGCCAAGCGAGTGACAAAATGTAATTTTAATATTAACAATATTTCGTTATAAGTGCTATTGACAAAATTTTGGCGAGAAATGAAACGACGGAAGAAGAGAAAAATGTGTTTTTCGTTTACATTGGACATATTCCTATCATAACTATGCTTAACTTTTAATTATATAACTTCTAGATCTGTACAACTAATTTCAAAATGGACCCTACGAAAATATTAGCTAAATTCAAAGGTGACTTTACCGAAAACCCAAGTCGTTGGTGGAAATTATTTGAAAACTTCGTTTCGTTACATTACGAGGAATCTAAATTTTGTAATGCATTTCCACTTTTTCTAGAAGAAAATGCACAGATATGGTATAACAAATTGTCAGAGGATGTAACAAAAAGTCAAAACAATTTAAAGTGCGAGTTTTTAAAGAAATACGAATTTTCTTCAGGACAAAATTTTCAAACTAGTACTGAATTAATAAACCTATCTCAACGCGAAGACGAAAACGTGTCAGACTATATTAACCGGCTTCATGTTTTATCTGAAAACCACGATTATGGAGAACAATTTACTTTATGGAAGCTCCGGAATGAATGTAAACCTGAGCTTATGCGACAAATGGTCTTCGGTAAATGGCCAGAGACAGTAGCGGAAGCTGAAAATCGACTGCGTTCAGTAGAAGCGACATCGAAATGTCTACTAGAGGAAGACCAGAAGAGAATGCAGGAAAATATCGTCACAAAACTGCAACCGGAAATGGAGAAGATGCTACAACAAATTAGTGCCGTAAACAGCAAAGCGCTAAAGCAACCTACTACAAGTCCGACAATGGTGGAACCACTTCTTGATGATCGCAAAGTTCAACATCGTACCAGACCGCAAAGACGACAACGCAGACGTAACCCATGCTACAGATGCGGTGAGTGTGACCATATACCATCTCAATGTCGCTTTATTAGAATAAAATGTAATAAATGCAAATCCATAGGTCACAAAGCAAAAATGTGTAGATCAAAACCAAAACATTTTTCGGCGCAACCATCAAAATTCATTTCGGCAACAGGTTTAAATAACACAAAAGCATCAAATTTAATTAAAATTCGGGTTGCAAATCATTCTGGTATGGCTATGGTTGATTCTGGAGCTACTATTAGCGCAGTTTCGGCAGATTTTTATTATGCAAATTTGCATAAGAAGGTTACACTTAAAAAGGCATTTCTTCTTGCAACTGGAGCAAGCGGAGCATCTTTAAGAGGAATAGGAACAATTGATGTCCCCATAGAAATAGGTCGTTTAACAATGCAACAAACTTTTCATATTTTTGAAAATTTTACACATTCTATTATTCTGGGTTTAGATTTTTTAGACAATCAAAAAGCACGGCTCAATTTTGATGACAAAACCCTTGTTCTGCAGTCTGGTATAACTGAAGTTCCCCTTGTTAATGGTTAAAATAATGACAATAGTATTTGTTTTATTTCTTTATTTAACGATGAAGTAATTCCTAGTAGGTCAGAAGTAGTTATTCCCGTTCAAACTGTTGACAAAAGTATAAAGTCTAAATTAGGTATTATTGAACCGAATCCCGCATTGGTTGGTAAACAGAATATTGTAGGTGCCACATGTCTTGTACAAATAAGAAACAATAAAACATTTTTACAAGTGCTGAATCCCACAAATGCCAAAGTACGGTTATCAAAACACACAAAAATAGGCAAGTTCAGTGAAATTATAGAGAACTCGATTTCAAGTGAAATCACCGATGACACAATAGAAATATATTCAATAGATAAGGGTACACAAAATACACATAATGAAGCAAAGTACATCGAAATAGCTAAAAGTTTAAATTTCAATTTTTCTGATTCTGATTTAACAACAGAACAAAAACAAAAACTAATGGTAATGTTAGGTACAAATAGGGACGTTTTTGCTTTGAATTTATCCGAACTTGGTTGTACAGATCTCCATCCCCATCGTATTGAAACAGGCGACGCACAACCTGTAAGACAAAGGTTCTACAGACAATCACCAGCCGTTAAAGGAGAAGCCAGCAAACATGTAGAAGAGATGTTAAAATACGATATCATAGAACCGTCACAAAGTGAATGGGCCAGTCCCATTTGTTTAGTCCAAAAGAAGAGTCCAAAGTCAGCATCGTCAACACCCAACACGCCCCAGTATAGGTTTTGCGTTGATTTTCGTCTCCTGAATACTTTGACGACTAAAAAAGTACACCCGATTGTTCAAATGGACGATATTGTTGATATGTTAGGCGAGGCGAAGGCGAAATTCTATAGTACCGTCGATATGTTTAATGGATTCTATCAAATAAAGCTTGATCCAGAAACGAAATACAAAACCGCTTTCACATGTCACGAAGGAGTCTTCGAGTTTAACCGACTACCATTCGGCCTTTCTAACAGTCCGCACACTTTTCAATTAGTCATGTCCGAAGCCTTACGTGGTATAAACTGGAAAAGTGCACTAGTTTACATGGATGATGTACTCGTTTTTTCAAGAACATTTGAAGAGCATCTGCAACACCTTACGATTCTATTCCAAAAGCTACGGGAAACCAATCTAAAACTTAAACCTACAAAATGTACTTTCGCTGCAAAAGAAGTTAAGTTTTTAGGCCACGTTTTGTCCAAAGATGGAATAGCTGTTGACACAGCCAAGACAGATGCAGTAAAAACATTTCCAGTTCCCCAAAATACAACAGATGTCAGAGCATTTTTAGGACTTGCAAATTACTACAGGAAGTTCGTAAAAGGTTTTTCTGAAATTGCTAACCCGTTACACAGACAGCTTGTGAAAGGAGCTAAATTTATTTGGGACAAGAGCTGCCAACAGTCATTCGAAGAGATAAAGAAAATTTTAATCTCATCTCCAATACTCGCGTTTCCAGACTTTTCAAAAGATTGTATACTCTACACGGACGCTTAACAGATCGCTATTGGTTACATACTTGGACAAAAAGATCATAAAGGCAGAGAACAAGTTATTGCTTATGGTGGACGATCATTACGAGGAGCTGAAAAGAACTACTGTATCAGGGATCTTGAATATTTAGCTTTGGTTGAAGGAGTTAAACAATATCATGTTTATTTGGCTAGCCGAAAATTCACAATATATACAGATCATGAAGCACTTCTACATACTCAGAAGCTTACGAAAGAGAAAATCACAAGCAGACTTGCAAGATGGGCTATGTTTCTACAAAGCTACGACTATGAAATAATTTACAAAAAGGGAACGGCTAATGGTAACGCTGATGCGTTAAGTAGAAGACCATACGATTCCGAAATAGCGACTATTACAACAGCTACAGCCGAATCGTCAACACAAACAGAAGCCTCTTTCATCGAGTTAGACCCATATGCGTCCATTTGCGAAATAACAACAAGTCCAAAAGAAAAAGTCGTAAATGATCAACGGACAGATGAAAATTTCAAAGATGTCATCAAGTACATATTAGATAAAGAACTTCCAGACAAGACCAGACAAGCGAGAAAAACGGTTATTGAATCCCAAGATTATATCATAGACGATGACGTATTATATCATTTATACTACCCGAAAGGAAAAGGTCACAGAGCGGATAGAATAGTCAAACGGTTAGCAGTACCCTTAACTCTACGAGACGATATCCTGAAGTCATACCATGATAGTTTACTTGGTGGACACGGTGGCATTGAAAGAACTTATCATACCATAAGATATAAGTACTATTGGCCTGGTATTTACAGTGACATTCAACAATACGTACAGATGTGTATACAGTGTCAAAGAGCTAAGCCGGATGCGCACAAACGTCCGACACCTTTACAGCCTCTTCCAATCCTAGACGTATTCAGAAGGGTTCATATGGACATTTTAGGACCATTTAGAAAGAGTCCAGATGGATATTCACATGTGTTACTTGTCGTAGACTCGTTTTCGAAATATGTAGAAATCTTTCCTATGAAGAATACAGGTGCAAAAGACGTAGCCAACATATTTTACAACCAATGGATATGCCGTTATTCCGCGCCAGATGCAATTCTTACAGATAAAGGTCAAAACTTCATGTCTAATATATTAAAAGAGGTTTGCAATATATGAGATCAAAAAGATGAGAACCAGTAGCTACAGACCTCAAACAAATAGTACTTGCGAGAGGAACAATAAAAAAATAGCAGAGAAACTTCGTACAAACATCGCCGCTAACCAATTAGATTGGCCAGATAAATTGTCCAGTATTGCTCATGCAATGAACACAAGCGTATGTACAGAATCTACACAGTATACCCCGTATTACATGGTGTTTAGTAGAGAATGCAGAACGCCGATTGATACAGTTTTGACAGTACCCACAAATGTTGGACCAGACGCAAGACTGTTCATCGATGGACTACATAGCAATGTCTTATTAGCCAGAGAGATAGCTAAAGAAAATTCGCTTGAAGAACAGCAGAAATACAAGGCGCAGCATGATAAAAATGCGAGAGAGGCAACTTTTAAAATTAGACAAAAAGTTTGGATGGATACAAAGACTACGCCAGTTGGATACTCAAGAAAACTTTGTAACAAATGGCAAGGTCCATATTACATAACTGAGGTAACCGGAAAGAATACATACAAACTACGGCGCTGTTCAGACGATGTACCAATCAAAGGACCTGTTAACGCAAACAGGTTAAAACAATATCACGATCCACAAGATAGGCCTACAAACAATGTAGATGTTCCAACTGACGACGAAATGTCGGACGATGAAAATGAAGAGGAAAATGCCCAGGATGCCGACGAAATTGTTCAAACCGATATACAGCCAGAGAACGAAAAACAACGAAATACCGATGATATCCGAACTAACGATGATTCAGATCTGTATCTAGTAGAACGGATAGTAAAAGCAAAACGTATAAACAATAAAATGCATTACTACATAAAATGGTTAGGTTTCGGTAGCACAAGTAATTCATGGGAACTCGAAGAAAACATTCCTCCAGAATTAAGACACGAATTTAAAGTTCGTATGGATCAGACTAAACGTATAAAAGCACGTAAAACAAAGAGATAGAAATTACCCCCCCCCCCTTTTCCACCTTATTCTTCTATAGAATTATACATTACAATTACACATCATTCTTCAAGTTAAATAGCAAAAGTTAACTTACATACTGTACAATGTACAAGCCCGTTTTTTTTAACATCGCATTTGGATAGATATTTACATAATCAAGTATTTCAGTTTTTCATATTTTTTACCCTCAAACGGTAATGTTAATAGTATAACAACATTTAAATTTATATTGGGTTGTCATAGTATGTTTGTCGTAAATTTGGACCTAGTGTTTTTTTACACAAGTTAATGGTCGTATAATCAGACAAACATCAGTGACAGTTCATACATCAAGTAACTGCAATTTTTACAAAATTGGTGTTATTTTCATGTTCTAACAATGGTATAACGGGTACAGTCGTACCAAACTTTTGGGCATTTCTTTCGACCCCTTTCAATCATGACTTGGACTCGTCACGCAATTCGTGTTCAAAGGAGTTTCAATATAGGAGTGACGATCCTATGCTGAAACGATCAAACCTTGAAAAATACTTTTAACTGCTTTTTGCATTTAAAGAAACCATTGTTAAACTTCTATTTTATTTCAAAACATGCATTTTTTTCAAACAACACCAAGACACAAATTCATTCGCATATACTAGAGTATAAAAAGGAACTTCTTTATTCAGACAATAGAGTGTCTTAAAATTTCCATCAGAACCTGTTTAGTTTTAAAACACACAGCATGTTTACAATCAGAAAGATTTTTACACTTGAGTTTTATACTTATTTCGTTCTTATGTTCTATTTTTCTAGTATTCTCAATTTGAAGTTCAACAGTTGACCCCCCCCCTTATTTCTTACCAGCATTTTTGTATCCGTAGCCAAGTTGCCATAAGATTTTTAGATGATTATGTTGACATTTTATTCACTGCAAATATATATTTTTTAGCTTTACAATCAGTATTGCGATGTTCCATACAATGCCTTTTCAAGTATCGAAATGATCTACACTTTGCGTTTTTGTTTACAATAAATATCGAGTATAAGCGACATTTTGATAAATGGTTACATTCACATAGATGTATTCAATGTATTAGTACAAAGATGTGTACATAAATATATATAGTGCTACAGAACTAGTTCGGACAAATGTTCCTGAAACTTAAAATATGTAGTAACAAAGTTCAGATTAAAGAGAATCTCCGTGATATTCTTAGTGTTCATTCCAGGCGGCGAAATAGAGTTGGTGATGAAACCAGATTTATTTGACAAATCAAGGACTTATCGCAATGACAATGTTTATATACATATTAATGATTTATTATATATTCCCATATAGATTCAAGTATCGAATTTCTGTGAGAGAGACACAGTGTTCATTTGTTATTTGCATGGTTGCAAATATTACAGACTGTTTGTTTTATACATATTGATTGATGATTTATTCGTGTTGGTATTTAGACCAATTGGATTTAATTACATGTACTTTAAAGATATTTTGAGAGAGAAAATTTTAGACGACAAATGTTCGTAATAGCGCGCTTGAAAATAATGTAAATAAATTTTGCTCTTTTTAATTTTTCCTGTATGCATTTTGAAATATTATTCGTTCATAATTTACACATGCTGATACGGGAGTATCAGATAGGGACCGACGGGGTAATATGACCCGACAATTGTTCGTTCAAAGTTCACATTTAGGATTTTGTATATTTTTATAAATGTTAGCTTTTTATTATTATTCCGAGTCCTGATTGCGTTTTAATAATTTATTAGTTTATTGTATTTTACGCTATTCAAAAGTTACTTGTATTTTACACTTAACTATAATCCTTTCATTCAGATTAATTATCAAAGATTTATATCCGTCTTTAAGATAAAAGGTTCTGTAACAAAGAACATAGATAATTTGACACTAAGTGATAACTGCCGAAAGCCATTCTTGACAAACTTATACGAAGCATGTTTTTAATCCGTAATCTCCGCTTTCGGCAAAACGCAAATTAATATTATTTAATAAAAAGATATTTGATTGGTTCATTTTCTGCATGTCAATCAGTCTTTTGAATTTGTATTTTATATTTGTTTTTATGTTGTTATTCAGTTATGTTTTAATATTAGAAATATATGGATGTGAAATAAATATGTAAACTTTCCAGCGACTTGGACTTTATCTCAACTACCGCTAGTTTCCCCCAGAAACTAATTAATATGACAGAGGTGACCAACAACCTGGTCATAACAGTACACCAGAAATCCACAGGCCTGTGCGTCACACGAATGTATCAACGTTACAAAACGGTGCGTTTATATTATCATTGGTAGATTTAAAAAAAATAGCATATATCTGTGTTCCCTTTGACACGTACACGCATATACCTAAAACAGATGTCGAAGATCGAAGAACTATCCTTTCTATGTTGCGGAGTACAAAAATGTTTCAGAAAGCAAAGGTGAAAAGTAATTACCGATTTATGTTTCTTCAAATACTAATTACTCTTTTCCGAAACCTGCCTCTCTTTGTGATTTGTTTAAATTTTCATCTCTGATTTTACATTAAAAAACTGATGTGTAACAGTAATCTCAGTTTTATAATTTTATCTTACCTCAGTCAAACTATATTTGTATCAATTAAGAATGTTTAGAATTAGACTGATAAACAAGCATGTGTTTTTTTGTAATTATATTTGTTATACTTACATCGAGTCATAGACAGAAAATAAAACTCCAAGGATAAGAAAAGCCAAATTTGTACATCCATCCTCGTATACGGTATGAAATAAATAAATATGATGTCGTTTAACAGGTAAAATCACCAAAGTTTCAATTTCACATTTTCAGGTATCAAATTATTATAGATACGACAATTGGAAAAAAAATCGTAGTCTTATATTCAGTCGCGTGTTGGATAACAACATGTATAAATTGTATATTTTGTAACAGGTAAGATTATTTTAAAGTGTTGTGTTCATATGAATATTAACAAATACAAAATTGAAATATGACAAATTCAAAGTAGTTTGAAACCTTGAAACCTTGTACTGAACCGGAACGTCCAGGTGAATGAACTGTAAGCATCAACTGATACTTGATTTGCCTCACGCTTTCTCCAAGTCTTTGTAACTTTCCTATTTGCTGTTAACTCTGATTTGATTTACAAGAAAAACAATATAAATCAACTGGAATGTTAATTTTTTAAGAACAGTACAGTGAATTTCACGAAAGCTGTAATCAATTTCAAATGTTATAGAAGTAAACATATTTTTTCTGATGAAAAGTACAAATTCGTCCCAAGAATCTGGTATGATTACCGTAACTGTTAGACATGTTTGAGTATATACCTATTACGTGGATGGGTCATATTTTAAGATCTGTTCGTTACACAGTGTGCTAGTATGTATCGTAAAAGGTCACTAGCGTATTACGTATCTAATATAACTGGTAGAAACACAGACGATGTTTTAATATCACATTGCGTAACTAATATTACTGGAAGAAACACAGACGATGTTATAATATAAAACGACATTATTAATAAAAGTTGGTTTATATAATTTAGAAATCTCTGTCATATGAACGCTAGACTTAAGTTTCCTTTAAAAAGATATTTAAAAAGTTTGAGATCATATGATACGTATTCTATTGTTACTGCAGACTTTTATATGAACTATCAATATAATGTGTTCTTGGAACAGGTGTTACCTAGCATATGTACGAAAGACGATTTCTTTCTAGGTAAAATCCGTCAAGTACATTTAAATTGTATATCCTTTTATAAAAGGGCGCGAAAGATACCAGAGGAACAGTCAAACTAATTACTGACAAAGAACGATATTACAATTACATGGAAACATAAAACAGTACTTGTATAGTCAATCTATGATATATTTATCACAAACTTTAACATAAAACAGTATTTGTATAGTCAATCTATGATATATTTATCTAAAACATTAACATAAAACAGTATTTGTATAGTCAATCTATGATATATTTATCAAAAACTTTACCATAAAACAGTATTTGTATAGTCAATCTATGATATATTTATCAAAAACTTTACCATAAAACAGTATTTGTATAGTCAATCTATGATATATTTATCAAAAACTTTATCATAAAACAGTATTTGTATAGTCAATCTATGATATATTTATCATAAACATTAACATAGAACAGTATCTGTATAGTCAATCTATGATATATTTATCTAAACATTAACATAAAACAGTATCTGTATAGTCAATCTATGATATATTTATCTAAAACATTAACATAAAACTGTATCTGTATAGTCAATCTATGATATATTTATCTAAAACATTAACATAAAACTGTATTTGTATAGTCAATCTATGATATATTTATCTAAAACATTAACATAAAACTGTATCTGTATAGTCAATCTATGATATATTTATCTAAACATTAAGATAAAACAGTATTTGTATAGTCAATCTATAATATATTTATCAAAAACATTAACATAAAACTGGATCTATATAGTCAATCTATGATATATTTATCTAAAACATTAACATAAAACAGTATCTGTATAGTCAATCTATGATATATTTATCAAATACATAAATATAAAACTGAAAGATTTATAGAACAGACACCAATTTTCAATGATCAACGAATTATAAGAAATAAAAACTATATATTATCTGTTTTTCTTCCGGTTTTTAGTGGGGTTCGTGTTGTTTCTTATTTATTATTTATAACAGTTGATGTAAATGTCCTTTGGTTTTGTGAGTCTTGGTTTACTCCTTGGTTTTAATTGTTATTGTCTCCTAAAGGTAAAATGATAAAGGATATATACGACAATATGACAGCAAACCAACAGCACAAAAACTAGGAGACATCAACTATATGAGTATAGTAGATCATATTAACTAACAAAACGCTACTCCTACCCCACCCCACCCCCAAAAAACAAACAAAAAGAAAGAAAAGATTAAAAACTATGTATCATCATATAATGCGTTTCATGTCGACGCATTCGTGTCCTTCGTTAAAACAGTTAATATCTGACCAACAACTCAAGAAATATAGGAGAATTTTAAAACATGTAAATTTTTATAAAAAGGAAAAAAAAACCACGATCAATCAGTTCAGTTATTGAATAAAAAAAACAGAAATCCTCTCAAACAGATTGGTCGGATTGTTTTCTCTTTGGCACATTTCCCATATCCTTTCTGAATTTTTTTAGATAACAGTTACATCAGCACTTCCCCTTTTAATTGTATGAACGGGTTTTTGAGATTTAGATTTTGCCATTTGATTGGGGCATTTCCGTATTGTATTTTCCGCAGAACTCAGTATTTTTGTGATACACTTTTCACATGAGCAGGGTTTCCGCTGGCGGTCGCCATTTTCACAATTTGCGAAAAAATAATAATTGTGGCGATTAAAATTCGTCATTTGCGAAAGAATTTGGCGACAGAAATATATATATAACGATTTATTTTCCTCCATCTTGTTTATTTACTTTTTTTCGAGTTTCTCGGACTTTACCCGATCAGACAATACTCGGAATTCACCTTGACCTCATTAAGATTTGGACAGAAAATCAATAATCAGCTGATTGCATTTTATACCCATCGACAACAAAGGACTAATTAATAAGTGTGTTTGATTGAATTGTTTGACAAAATGATATGGTTAAATGGCTTCCGCTAAATGTCACATACATAATTTTTTTACCACTTTGCGACGCACGTGTTTGAAGCAAACTTTTAAAGAAAGTTTAGAAAAGAAAGCTGTTGTTGTGACGCAAAATGTTCAAATGCAAGAAAAATATCCGATTTAAAACTTTAATTACCCTTTGACTTTAATATAGGTTATTGATTAGGGAGACTACTTTAAAGTCGTTTGAGTGACACACGTGTTTCAAGCAAAGTTTTACGTCTCAACTTTTTCATTTACGATGGTCAAGAAAAGAAAACTGTCGTTATGAAGAAATCTATCCAAAAGGCTGGGAACAACCCCTCGAATGAGAGTAATCCTTCAATGTAATGACTGCACATGAAATGAGGGATCAATTTCATGTGATACAAGCTTTTGTTTTGTTGTAAAAACCACTTCTTAGTACAAAAGGGCACATCAGTATTTTTCTTTTAAAGAAACTTTCCCTACTACGAACTATATAATACTGGTATTATATGATCAAAAGATGTCCATTAATTGTTTTATATTCCACGACTTATATCTTCTTTATTATTTAAAGTATAGTGGCCCCCTCATTCAGAAAAGTTGTTTAAAATACAATGAATATTTTCCCCTTTTACTAAGTTAAAAAAAAATCTGTTGTTTTAAAGTAAATGTTTAGTGTTTATTCGTTAAAATGTAGACTCTAAAATAAGTTTGAGAGAATAATCATAGACACAATGGGGCAAAATCATCTTATTTAAGGGAAGGGGGCGGGGGGGTAGAAAAAAAGGTAATTTTTAAACGAAAAATATATATATGTTACTTGGCGAAAAACAAAAAATAATAAAATGGCGAAAAATATATTGTTTTGGCAAAAGAGGTGGCGAAAAAAATAATTGACCCAGGGGAAACCCTGCATGAGTCAAACACAATAAATTATTTAATGTCAAATTGTTGGTGGTGATGATGATTTGACAACAAAATTATTTGGAATAATAATAAACAATGAATTATTTTTGTACATTAACCTGATTCAAGAAAACTGAACTGCTTCGACGAATTGACTCCATAAATTGTTATTCAATTTGAGTGTAAAGTTACACCATGATACGCTGGTTTTATTACTATCCTAAATGTTCAGGATAAAAGTTTCAAATAACTATAAAAAATTGAAAACGATTTGTTAATCTCATGTAGAAAAGAGAACATCTTACTTTGTCACTTACTTGTCATTTAAATAAGAGTTAATTTGCAAATTAGTTTGTTCTATAAGAATAATGTTTTCTTATGTCCATGATTCTATGTAAATATATGAATGCATTATAACATCTTCATTTGCGTTCGCTTTAAATGTTTCGTTATTAAAATGTATTTTCTTTATTGTTCTTTTTTACATGTGTCCTACAAAAAACTATCTGTTTATTTATCCTTCAGTTTCTTTCTTTCACACTATTCATTACAATTATGACAAACATAATACTTCAAAACTCGTCAAATTCCAACAGAACAAAACCACATGTTCTTATTTTTATATTGGAGCTATCATAATTTCCCAAACATAAGACAGAAATCTAACAACAAGAGATTGTATATATCAGCTTGTAAGTACTTCACTACTTTGAAATATCATCCTTCCCCAAACATGAGACAGAAATCTAACATCACAACGTAGAGATTGTATATATCACTTTGAAAGTACGTCACTCATCTGATCAGAACTGAACGCGGAAACAAATAAAAAGAAACACATTCAGTATTAATCTAAAAGTTCTCATTATTACTGAACACTAGGTCAAAAAATAATTATGACTAGTTATAAGTACAAAAGAATTAGTATACCACCAACAGAGTGAGTATCAGTACTTCTTAACCAGTCTGAAATATGCATAATTTAGAACAATCGGGAAAATTACTATTTAAAAGTTATTAACAATGTTGTCAGGACTACAACACAACATTTCTATCCTGCAACTTTTGTTGTGAAAACACAGAAGATATCAGTTAACAACCTCAAAAACTAACAAATCGTACATTTTGTAATTCCTTTAAATGTGCGTACGTGATGTTTGAAGACATTACTTAGTTGTCTAACACCAAGATTATAACTTTTTTTTATTTTATCTAAGATCAATAGACAAATAAAGTTTAAAGGTACACCTTGATCCTCTTCATATGCATTTAAATTTTTTATCACGTGCCAGGTCCGAGTTTTGAAAGTGTTTTTTTTTTATCGTGAGGAACTAAAGTCTGTGTCAAATATATATTAACTTACACTAGTCAGAGATGATGTGTTGATTTTTAATTTAGACATAACGATCTGTGTTCTTTCAAAAATACATTATAGGTAAGTGTTTGTCTTTTTTTTTAGAACCAAACTTTTTGGTCATAAAGATATATACTTATCAATAAAATAAACTCATCATAGATACCAGGACTAAATGTTGTAAATACGTCAGACGCGCATTTTGTCTACAAAAGACTCATCAGTGACGCTCAAATCCAAAAAAGTCAAAAAGGCCAAATAAGGTACGAAGGTGAAGAGCATTAAGGACCAAAATTCCTAAAAGGTATGCCAAATGCAGCTAAGGTAATATATGCCTGAGGTAGAAAAGCTGTAGTTTTTCAAAAATTCTAAATTTTGTAAACAGTTAATTTATCAATATAACCATATCAATGATAATTCATGACAGCACAAATAGTGCCGACTACTGGGCTGGTGATACCCTCGGGGAAATAAATCTCAACCAGCAGTGGCATCGACCCAATGGCTGTAAATAAACTCATCATAGATACCAGGACTAAATTTTGTATATACGCCAGACGCGCGTTTCGTCTACAAAAGACTTATCAGTGACGCTCGAATCCAAAAATGTTAAAAAGGCCAAATAAAGTACATGTACGAAGTTGAAGAGCATTAAGGACCAAAATTCCAGAAATTTATGCCAAATGCAGCTAAGGTAACCTATGGCTAAGGTAGAAAAGCCTTTGTTTTTCATAAATTCTTAATTTTGCAAAAAGTTAATTTATCAATATAACCATATCAATGATAATTCATGTCAGCACAAAAAGTGCCGACTACTGAGCTGGTGGTACCCTCGGTGAAATAAATCTCCACCAGCAGTGGCATCGACCCAGTGGTTGTAAATAAATTCATTATAGATATCAGGTAGTGACCTATGATATACAGCCTGCACTTGTTAGTTATACATGTAACACTGCGGTGTTTCTATCAATTCAAGGTAGCAAGGGACATATTATATACGTTTTGAACCATATGAGTATTTGAATCATAAGCATATGCTCATGGTTATATGCGTATATTCATATGGTTCGATCATACGTGTATGTTCAGGGTTATCACTATAACAAACATTGATCAGTTACCTTTACCGTTTATTGCACGCTCGTTATTCACGTCCATGAATATATTTCAAATTTCATTAATGGTGGATTCATGACGAATTATTATATATAGACAAAGCTTACAATAGACAAAAATGGAGGCCTGGTCAATTTAGCTTAATGTCCTTTTCGGTAATATAAATCGTTATGTATATAGCTCAGATATGTTGTTACTTTTGTGAGCACATTAAGATATGAACATATTAACTTACATCGTTTAAGCGTGATCAATCAAATGTCTATATGCACTGATATCAAGTAAACAGTATATAAAAGATATAACAAATTTCTATAATCATATTAAAACAAACAGTTATATGAATAAAGGCAACAGTAGTATACCGCTGTTCAAAACTCATAAATCCATGGACAGAAAACAAAATCGGGTTAACAAACTAAAACCGAGGGAAACGCATTAAATATAAGAGAACAACGACATAACACTAAAATGTAACACACATAGACAAAATCCCACGAGAATAACAAATATAACATATATATATAACATCAAAACCAAATACATGAATTTGGGATAGACAAGTACCGTGACACGTCTTATCGCAATGAGAATTTACACTCAAAAATAAGAGAAAACAAACGACACAACGTTATAATGTAATACACACAGAAACATGAGAAACGAACTATAATATAACAATGGCCATATTCCTGACTTGGTACAGGGCATTTTTAAAGGAAAAAATGGTGGGTTGAATCTGGTTTTGTGGCATGCCAAACCTCGCACTTTTATGGTCATGTGAAATATAACATCAAAATGACAACAAAGGACTACAATATAAATAAATTGGAGAACACAATTGACAAAGAATCACACGAACAACAGCCAACAAAAGGCAACAAGTTCAAAATTTTAATACGCCAGAAGTGTATTTTGTCCACACAAGACCTACGTGTGACGCACAGATACAAAAGTGTGAAAACCGAAACGAGTACAAAGTTAAACAGCATCGAGGACCAAAAGATCAAAAAGGTTGTGCCAAAAACGGCAAGGGTTTTTCTGTTAGTTACCAGAAAATCCCTATAATTTAGAGTAATTTATACTTTTGCAAACAGTAAATTTAATATAATGAATATTCAAAAGATGTACATGATAAAGCTGAAGTATTAACTAATTACAGGAAACAACTGAAATACATTTGCATAACCAGACATTTGAAACACAAAAGTAGACACATCCGAATACGTTTAAACCTCTCCGCCAAGTGACGTCCTATTTGAAACTGAAAAATGACGAAAAAATGACGTCATTTGAATTTGTAAAACAGATCATCAAAAAATGAAAAATGACGTCACATAAGAATGAATAAGATAGAATTAGGATTAATTTAAGATTATATATTTGAACTAAATACTGATATTGCATTTAATAACAAAGCACATTTTAATACTTATTATCAAACTAAGGTAGCAATTAACTATATTTTTATAAAACTATGTCCGGTTTGTTATGAATCTAACTTCAAACGTAAAATATCGTACTGATTACGTTGAACGAAATCAAATCTGATAAATGAAGGCGGTGATTAATTTTCTTTACCATAACACATAAATATAATAGAAAAGACGTAAACACATTTGACTAAATCCGATGAGAATTACAAATATAACATTAAACATTTAAACTAAATACATGAATTTGGGATGGATAAGTACCGTACCACGTCTTATAGTAATGCGAGTTCACACTCGGCAAAACAGTCACAATCGGGAATAAGTCACGTTTGGTAATTAAAAGATTAGACGACATTATGACAAAACACAATCTACCATGTGGTAAAAATGTCCTTAGCTAGTTTGGTCAACGAAACATCGTATGGATCCACCAAATCGTGATGGTGTCCATAAAATTTACGGAATGTCAATTTTAATCTGTCCTCCTCATAACTTTGTTGGAGCAGTTTCTGCGTAAGGAGCACACTCCTGTATATGAAGTCCGTATAGTGTGAACAAGCACGAGAATAACGTATCAATTGTGATATGTAAACATAAAACGAAGGGGCAGAGGGTATGTTACTGCTGAGAAATGGGAAATTGATAATTGGGAAGTTGAAATCGTCCCGTTTATCATAGATTTTCGTGTGAAGTCGTCCATCTACGTCAATATTGAGGAAAAGATCAAGGTATGAAGCAGTCCTTCTAGTATCAGTGGTATCCTTAATTTCAAGTTCATTTGGATATATGAGATATAAGTATTGGCTGAAATATGGGTTATTCAATGATAGAACATCATCAATATATCGGAAAGTAAAATTAAAGAATTTCGCAAGGTGCTTTTTCTTTTTGTCTTTTAGAAGGTTCTGAATGAATTCTGCTTCATACGAATACAAAAACAAATCAGCCAGCAGGGGTGCACAATTAATACCCATTGGAATACCGACATTGTTGATAATGTTTGTTTAATTAACTTTTTTGGACAAACTAGGCGCTGCCTAGGAAAATAATCGTATGCGTATTTCGTCTTTAATATCACAGTAAGAAAATTTGGATTGTCAATAAAACTTTTATGCGTCATATAAAAATCTGTATGAATAAATAATGGCCTGCGCATGACACAATTATTAGTATTTTACGTATTAATGACTTACTTACTGCCGTGTTTCTACCGTGTGAAATTGCATATATTTGTAGTTCTGCATTGTAGTTATAGATACCATTAAATATGCTTGTATTAACCACTTAACAGCAATAGTTTAATTATATTTCATATGTCAAGGTTGAAAGATCCTCACTATAAAAACAGTGTGAACTATTACAAAGAATAGTAACAACGGCCCAATTTCTTACCTGAGGATTCTTATTTAAAGTAAACAATACGATAAATCTTAAAGTATTGATTCGATGTTACGTTTTATTGATGAGATGTAAACAGGTCTACATTTTTATCTTTATATATGATGTTTAAAGGCACAACTATAGCTTAAACAAATAGACTTGAACTTTGTTATCTCTTCTAAAAGTTCAAATTGCAAATAATTTTTTTGTCCGTAGAAACTAAAGTATGAGTTACTTTTTTGTAACCTAAAACTGTTACAGGAGGCATTTATATTGCCTATGAAAGAACATTTTATGATTAATTGGCATCCTACGCTTTATAATCCTGGTACCTTTGATAACTATTTCTTAAGGGCATTTTTTTTTAATTTGCGTTTAAAACAGACGCTTCCTTTTTTATTTGGTATTTTGTTAAAAAATATGTGTAACTTTATTTGTAGAAACCAATAACTTTGACTGGCATAAAGTATGGGTTACCTTTTTTTTTTTTAACTTAAAACTGTCACAGGAGGTATTCATATTGCCTTTGATATAATGTTTACTACATGAAAGAACATTATATTGCAAAATGGCGTCCAACGCTTTTCTTAATAGCATGACGTCGTTTTTTTCAGTTTGTGTTTAAAACACTCGCTTACTTTCTTTATTCGGTATTTTGTTAAACAATATGTGTAACTTTATTTGTAGATGCCAATAACCTTGACTTGCATTTACTCTATAACAATCAGATGCCAGTTTCATGTATTGTTTATACTTGCATCAAACTAAGATTGTCAACTAATATTGGTTTTTTTTTCAAATATATTGTTAGCTCATCATTACTCAGAGTATAGGAATATAACTAATTCTACTAGATACAATACACACAATACACACACGTAGATAAACGCATATCTGTACTTTAAAGTGTAGTCTGATGCTGTAAAAGTGTTTCAGTTACATGAACATACGTGCACACGGTTTTATTTAGCCAGCGTTGTGTGCAGAGGTTGAACAATAGTCATTATGTTATACAATTACATATAAACAGTATAGATTTTACTGCACAAGATGCAGTTGAAATTTATGTGAAGTTTAAAACAAACTGTTCAATTTAGTATTTAAAAGATTGATTTATGATTTATACAATGTTTGAATCAGGAGTTGGTATAACATAAAAACTTAATCGAGATATAAACTCATATCAAAGTAAAAATGTTAAAACGCGTCATTACAATCGGTTACTTGATTGTTAAGGATATAGTTTTATCACATGCATAATCTTGACATAAGACCTTTGTGAAATAATTCCATAGCCTGAAAAGTCATTGTTTAACGTAAAAGTTTTGCATAACTTTTTATATTGTCAGATGTTATACTGAAGTGTTCATACCATTCAAACATCCCCCACCCCATTTTTTATGATTAGGTAATACACACTTTTAATCTAGTGTAAGCATATAATTGTGATATGTTGTGTCCACCTAAACGTATAAAATTTTCGAGAAAAACTAGCGTTTAATCGATAGTATACTTAACACATCTCAATAAAAGAGACACCAAAGTGTTTCCTTGCATAATTTAGAAATCCACAAAGTGGATGTGTTGATCTGAACATGTATTTGGTTAGTGTTCCCTTTTATAATAGGGAAATCATTAAATTGGATGTGTTGATCTGAACGTGCATTTGGTTAGATTTCCTTTTAATAGTTGAAAAATCCACAAATTGGATGTGCTGATCTGAACATATATTTGGTTAGAGTTCCCTTTAATAATTAAGAAATCCACAAAGTGTGGATATGCTGATCTATACGTGCATTTTGGTTAGTGTTTCCTTAAATATTTGAGAAATTCACAAAGTGCTGATCTGAATATGTATTTTGTTAGTGTGTCCTTGAATAATTTCAGACACTCAAAATAGTTATCAAAGGTACCTGGATTCAAATTCAGTACGTCAGACGCGCGTTTCGTCAATAAAAGAATCATCGGTGACGCTCATATAAAAATATGTATCAAGCCAAACAAGTACTAGATAAAGAGCATTGAGGATCCAAAATTCCTAAAAAGTTTCATAAATTATACATGTTACAGACACATCTTTTGTACCTCTATTTTGACAATTTGACCTATTCTGTCTGTTTTATTCACTCATCGTTGTAAATATAATGGAATTTGAAGTGACTGTCATACAAGTGAGAGGTTAAGCACTATAAAATTAGGTTCAATATACCATTTTCTAAATTTCAAAATGTCTGTACGAAGTCAGGAATATGACAGTTGTTGTCCATTCGTATTATGTACTTTTATCATTTGATTTTGCCATATGATTAGTGACTTGCCGTTTTGAATTGAGTTCTGAGTTCATTATTTTTGTGATTTTACTTTTCAGTGAAAGTATTTTTTTCAAATGGTATGCATGTAAATATAAAACACATATAGGAAATAATATGAATATTGCGTTCATGTGTGGTTTTTAAAGTTAAAGTTTAAAATCTTAATCGAGCCCTATAGGGATTGTTGCACAGCGAGGGTTCAAAACAAAAGGAATACCAAGTTTTGATATATAGATCTCAGCTTGTATTTTCATATTAGCTATAGTAGTTTTATATTTTATTATGAAATGAAATTACATAACGATAAGATGATTACTTTTACTGTTGGATTGTTTTCTGTGATATCCATTTAACGTGGCTCAGTACTTATACATCCCGTCAATGTGTATGTATTGTCTTTCACTTTTGCTGGTGTGTTTTGTGTATCCGACTTATTGTGTTTATTTGGTTCTTATAACATGACTCTGTGCTTTAAAAGATCCTGTCAGTATGTTATTGTTCTATAATATGTCATTATGTAATATTTCTATTATAAATTAAAAAATACGTTGAACCAAAAACGTCAAAATTATTTCATTACAACATGTACAATTTGGAATAACTTGTGAATATGTAAACCTTTTAAAAACTAATCAGTTAAAGGAACACATTTAGCTGTGTGTGCTCAAACGTTGAAGGGATTTACATAAAGAAGAAGAAGAAGAAGAATCGCGTAGTCATATGAACCATTTGTGAATTTTTGGACTATTTTAAATCTCGGTCTAAATTTGAAATTTATCTTACATAAAATTGATTTTTAACCCTGTAATTTGCATTCACATTCGCCCAAGTTGACAGATAATTTTAAAATTGTTTTTATATAGATTGAACGACAATAATATGTGAATGTCAATAATACAACTATCAATAATAAACCACATGGCAACGAATTATCACCTATATGGGCAAACATCCCTAATGCGCCTCGAAATGAGGAACTCAAAAGTCACGTGTAAAGAAAAAATCTCTATGTAGTGATATTGGACATGTTTCTATTATTTACAAATGACTGAGCTTAACCATTTGTGGTGATTAGGAAAGTAGAGGAACATAGAAGAAATGTGTAAAAACTGTGGAGCTATTAAATTTTTCAAAGTATTAAATTTTCAAAGAACTTATTGTGTTAATAAGGGGATGTTTTATCACAAGGAGCCGCATCACGAAAGGATGTTCGGGGTATGCTAATTTACGGAAAAAGTAATCTCACTTCGTACCCCGAAAATTTAACCACATATGTGAAAATGTCACAGCTTCGAAACAAGCTATCCTACATATCCAACTTTACGATATGGACTGAGTTACAGGACAAAACGTTACCATTACCGCCTATGTAAAAACAATTAAAGATATTGACCCGTATGGCTTTGTCGCTTAAATTTAAACCTTTAAGTTTTAGTCACCTCTACGTAACTTTCGATTCCCTTTCTAAATGACATGATATTGTCTTTAACAATAATTGAAAACCAACACCGTAAACACTATGAGAAACTAGTGTGTGATCATATATGCAACTAGTATCTGTGGAAAACCAATGATAAACTACTGCACCATTATCTCGTGATAACAAAACGTACTTGTAAATATTAACTTAAAGAGAATGATCTATGAATTGGTTTGATCAGTGTTATGATTCAAAGGTGTTTCATGTAACATGTCAAAAGTGTAAATGATAAATATCAATAACAAACTTGTATGTGGTTCCCTAATCCGTTTATTGTTAGTGATTCCGTGTCTGTGAGAACATACAGTTTTGTGACATATACTAAGTCTAAACAATCACACAATTTTTGTTGCTATTAAATTTGACCCAGCAAGTTTTGCAATTCACGTCCTATGTTTTGATATAATGAATGTGGTGTTTTAAGTTTTGCTCTGTTTTGTTATGTTTATTTCGGTTTTATTTTGTTGGTCGCTTTTTTTAATTTATAAAATTTAATTTAGTTTTGTTTATAAACCTTCTGAAACAATTTCGATGCAGCAGGTATTTATTCATATATTGAAATCAATTCATTAGACCGTTGGTTTTCCCGTTTGAATAGCTTAACACTAGTAATTATTGGAGCACTTTATAACTTGCTGTTCGGTGTGATCCACAGCTCTGTGTTGAAGCCCGTACATTGACCTATAATGGTTTTTACTTTTATTTAATTGTTACTTGGATGAAGAGTTATCTCATTGGCACTCACCACATCTCCTTATATTGATTGCCAATTTAATATGATATTAGACATTTTCAGGTGCACCTCTTAAAACTACATTAATTGTGCTTGAGGAAAAATATGCTGCATTTGGAATGTTTTAATTCGAATTAGCATTGTTTTGATAAATCAAGAAAGGAAACCTTTAATTATTTTGTTTTTGAATGGCATGTAAGCGTATGCCAAATACATGATTAAAGCCCAATTGTACATCTATCTGAATATCATGAAGAACTTGTTTTCATCTTTGTTAGTTTGATTGGATGTTGTAAACTAAGCTGCTTAAAACTTTTTGTTGGAAGAGATTTATAAAATTTAATTTTCGTTGTAGTCTGGCCTTCAAAAACGATAATAAGATTTCTTAACTGACAGGTTAAAAATGTCATATATATATATGATAGAGAGGTTCTTGTGAAGAAACAGTGTAATACTTAGATAAAGTAATTGTTCCGTTTCCGATACAATGAGTGCTGTTATTTGTATATATCAGGTCAAGGGCGATTTGAACGCTCCTAGACATGTAATAAATCCCGTCAAATTATGTATGTGACTACCCTAAGGCAGGAACCTGTAGTTCAGTTGTTGTCGTTGGTTCTAGTTTTACAAATTTGTTTTTGTAAATGATTTTGTTATAAATGAGGTCTTCAGCAAATGTTTAGCATATGAAAGTGAGAATTGAAATTGAAAATATGTTAAAGGTAAAAAGAACTCCTTTTATGACTAAACATGAACCACTTTGATAACTAATTACTGTGAAGTTTTGAAAAAAATATATCAAAGAATAGAAAATTAGTTTGCACTACTATATTTTACAATGGTCAAAGTATAGGATTGTGCGGCATTTTTTCAGCCTTTATATGCCCAGAAGTTCTGAGAGTTCAAAAAAACTTACACTAAAATTCGGAACCTAACCCTACCTTGACCTTACGATTTCCACAGATTTCAATTTGACCAATATGGATATGTATATTTACTGGTCGCATTCCCTATTTGTGTCTTTACGGGATGAAACATAGAAATCATAACTAGGAACAAGTACGTCAACACAATTAATTATCTATGTTTATTATATATCCCCCTAGAAGAGGCATGGTTTGAGGAACAGCTGTATTTATAAAATGCAACCTATATGGCCCAAAAATTGACTAGTATCACTTATTTAACACATCAATAAACGACAACTACTGGACACCAAATTCCTGACTTAGGATATATGCAAACAAATGCAGCAAGTTTGAACGTTTTAATAGGTACCAACCTTCGCCCTTATCTGAAACAAAAGTATGTTAGCACAACATAGAAAGACACAATATAATCAATAAAAATGGCTCAACTCAATCAGAAGACATATTAACACAATAAACATGTTTTGTGAGATTTCACCCCTCTCCTATACCTTAAGTCAATATAAAATAATGAAACACACAGAAAACGCACATTAAAAGTTAGTTTAAATGAAGTTCGAATCCGAGGTCAAAATAAGTTCCTCTAAGAGAAACTAAGTAAAATGACAATGATATATACATTAACAAAGGACTACTAGCAGTAACTGACATGCCAGCTCCAGACCTCAATTAAACTGATGAATATTATGGATGTAAGAAGATGTGCAAATGAGACAACTGTCAATCCTAGTCCTTTGTAAAAGTTAACAATATAGGTCAAACATTTTAAACCTTTGATAACTAATAACCATATAAGTCAAAGTAAGGTCTTCAACACGGATCCTTTATCATGTAACAATCAAGCACTATCTCTCACTTTAGGCGTTTAGTATTATTACATCAAAAAATGTATGACAAGAAAGTAACCCGAGTCATGCCAAAAACTGGTTTTATAACAAATGTATTTATTTCCGATGCAAAGATCCTATGAATGAAACATAATTTGTACCCAACATTGAAATTCTCAATGACATGTAGACTGTAGTGTAGCAATATCGAGCGAATCGAACAAGTTGAGATATGTTAACACCATAAGATGGTGACAAGGGAACGTCACAATCCAAAAATGGATAATTAACAATATGAAATGGAGAACCATCTCTTTTATCATAAATTTTAGAATGCTCGTATTAATTGTTTCACATTTATCCTTTTATAGCCGACTATATGGTATGCATTTTTTTCGGATGCCTATAAGTGTTCAGTATTTTTGTGATTTTACTTTTCACTAACATTTTTTTTTCAAACTCTGGTTGATATTTGTCTTGTTGGCAATTATACCACATCTCCTTATTATTATTCTAAGTATTATTGACCTGTAATGTGAATTGAATCCGATTTTCTGATTTTCAAAGGAAACTAACCTAGAGCAAATAGTGTTTTTAACTTTAGTCGTAATGGTCCGTGTAACACTTCTATTCAAAATTAAAAATTTTTTTTTTTTTAATTTTCAAATTCCAACAGAAAAATACCACATCTTCTTATTTTTTATATTGATGCAATTGTTCTTCTCCAAACTAGAGACAGAAACGTAGCAACACAACATAGAGAGTATTATATATCAGTTTGAAAGTACGTCACTCATCTGAACGGTACTGAATACGGAGTCAAATAAAAAGGAACACATAAAGTATTAATCTAAAAGTTTTCATCATTACCATTATTACTGTACTCTTGCTCAAAAATAATTATGACTAGTATAACGTATAAAAGAGAAAGACAACAACCAACAGACAGAGTGTCAGTAATTCTTAACCAGTTTGAAACATGTATGACTTTGTCCAATTGGAAAATTCACTATCTAAAAGTTCTTAACATTACTGTAAGCTTGCTCGAGCCAAAAAAAAAAATATAAATACAAAAGAAATAGTATTCAACTAACAGAGTTAGTGTCAGTACTTCATAACCAGTCTCAAAGTTGTATGATTTCGTATAATTCCAAACTGTAGCATGATGTAGTATTGACATGATATAGGACCAATATATAAAGCCTATTTTATATGGTTTGTCTACGAATTCAATGTTGTCAGGCATATACAACAACATTTCTATCTTGCAACATTATTTGGAAAACACAGAAGATATTAGTTGAAAACCTAAAAAAGTAACAAGTCGTACATTTTGTAATTTCTTTAAATGTGCGGACGTGATGTTTGAAGACATAACTAAATTGTCTTACATCAAGGTCAGAACGTTTTTATTTTATCTTAAATCAATAGACAAATAAAGTATAAAGGTTCACCTTGTACGTATTCATGCGCATTCAAATTTCTTATCACGTCCCAGGTTCGATTTTTTACAGTGTTTTGTTTGATCGTGAGGAATTAAAGTGTGTTTCAAATATATTAACTTACACTAGTCAGTGATATCGTGTTGGTTTTTAATTTAGACATAGCGAGCTGTGTTCCTTCATAAATACATTATAGGTAAGTGTCTTTTTTTTTTTTAAACCAAAACATTTTAGTTATAAAGATATATATTTATCAATCAAAGGTAGTGAGTGACCTATGATATACAGCCTCCACGTTTTAGTTATAACACTGCGGTATTTCTATCAACTCAAGGAAGCGAGGGACATATTATATATGTTCTGAACCATATAAGTATTTGCTATTGCTACACGGAACACTGTAGCATTTGATTTGTGTGTTCCACGGAATATCCTCCGGGATACCCCTGATTTATTTTTGATTTTCCTTTTTGAATTTTCCTCGGAGTTCAGTATTTTTGTGTTTTTACTTTTTACAACAACCAAGTCGATGTCAAGTTTCTTCCTAGAAGAAACTTTACTGCTGGTGGATTATTCCCCGAGGGCATCATTAACTTGGTAGCTTTATGCATGATGAATACAAATAATACTAAGAACAAACCGGCTGGGACGTCGCCCGGGTTACCAAGGTCCCCTTTTGCTACACGGAACACTGTAGCATTTGATTTGTGTGTTTCACGGAATATCCTCCGGGATACCCCTGATTTATTTTTTATTTTCCTTTTTGAATTTTCTTCGGAGTTCAGTATTTTTGTGTTTTTACTTTTTACTACAACCAAGTCGATGTCAAGTTTTTTCCTAGAAGAAACTTTACTGCTGGTGGATTTTTCCCCGAGGGCATCATTAACTTGGTAGCTTTATGCATGATGAATACAAATAATACTAAGAACAAACCGGCTGGGACGTCGCCCGGGTTACCAAGGTCCCCTTTTGCTACACGGAACACTGTAGCATTTGATTTGTGTGTTTCACGGAATATCCTCCGGGATACCCCTGATTTATTTTTGATTTTCCTTTTTGAATTTTCCTCGGAGTTCAGTATTTTTGTGTTTTTACTTTTATACACGTATGGTCATGGTTATATGCGTATATTCATATGGTTTGACCATACGTTTATGTTCAGGGTTATTACTATAACAAACATTGATCAGTTACCTTTACCGCTTATTGCACCCTTGTTACTCACGTCCAAGGATATATTGCAAATTTTATTAATTGTGGCGCCATTTACGAGTTTATATATATCCCGGTGAGGGAAGAACCAAAAATTTGCGAAAGCAAATTTACAGATCTAACATTGTTGGGTTGATGTTTAGACGAGTTGTATATACATTATGTACACAGCCATGTATCACCATCATTGATGGCGATCCGATGGATACATCTGTTGTAGAGTTGTCATTGAATCAGACGTATATATATATATATATAGACAAAGCTCACAACAGACTATAAATGGAAGACGGGTCAATTTAGCTAAATGTCCTTTTCGGTCATATAAATCTGTATATGTATAACTCAAATATTTTGTTTCGTTTGTGAGCACATGTAGATATTAACAAATTGATTAACATCTTTTAAGAGTGATCAGTCAAATGTTTATACGCACTGATATATAAAACATATAACATATAACATATAACATATTTCTTTATACATAAACAGTGATAGAATATTGTAGATAATGTTTGTTTAATTTTCTTTGAAACAAATTAGACGTTGTCTAGGAAAAATTTCATATGCGTATTTCGGCTTTAACATCACAGTAAGGGAATTTGAATTGTGAATAAAACTATTATGCATCATATAAAAAATCTGTATGAATAAATGACGGCCTGTGCATGACTCAATTATTAATATTTTGCTGATTAATGATTTACTGACTGCCGTTAATTTGTTTTATGTAATTGCACATATTTGTAGTTCTATATTGTAGTTATAGATACCATTAAATATTAAACCATTAAATGCCTGTATCAACGACGTAACAGTAATAGTTTAATTATATTTCATATAGTAAGGTTAAAAGATCCTCGCTATAAAAACAATGTGAACTATTAAGAAAGAATAGTAACAACGGCCTAATTTATAACTTGGGAATTCTAGTCAAAGTAAACACTAAGATAAATCTTAAAGTATTGATTCGATGTTAGGTTTTATTGATGAAATGTTAACAGGTCTAAATGTTTATCTTTATATATGATGTTTAAAGGCACAACTATAGCTTAAACAAATAGACTTGAACTTTGTTATCTCTTCTAAATGTTCAAATTGCAAATACTTTTTTTGGTCCGTAGAAACTGAAGTATTGGTTACTTTTTTTTAACTTAAAAGTGCCACAGGAGGTATTCATTTTGCCTTTGATATAATGTTTTCTACATTAAAGAACATTATATAATAAAATGACGTCCTAAGCTTTTCTTAATAGCATGACGTTGTTTTATTAATTTGCGTTTAAAACACTCGCTTACTTTTTTTATTCGTTATTTTGTTAAAAAATATGTGTTACTTTATTTATAGATGCCAATAACTTTGACTTGCAATTACTCGATAACAATCATAGTTTAATAGTATCTAAATTATCAAGCAATTATAATTACAAAAGTAATAAACTTCCTTTAGCTCAAAAAACGCAATAGATGCGAACGACGTTTAACTTAACTAAAATAGTTTTACGACCTATTTCAAAATTACAGAACAAAAATGTGAATGTGCATATTTTGTGTTCTTGTTTTGAAGATTCATGTGCGAGCTTTTATATTTTAACCTTACAAATTATGGTATAAGACCAACATGTGTCTTTTTCACTCGTAAGGAAGCCAGTTTTAAGTCGTGTATGTACTTGCATCAAATAAAGATTGTCAACCAAAATTGTCTTTTCCTAAATATATTGTTAGCTCATCATTACTCAGAGTATAGGAACATAACTCATCATATTAGACACAACACACGCGCGAAGATAGACACATATCTGTACTTTTAAGTGTAGTCTGATGCTGTAAATGTGTTCCAGTTACATGAACATACGTGCATATAAAAAAGAAGATGTGGTAGGATTGCCAATGAGACTACTATCCACAAAAGACCAAAATGACACAGACATTAACTACTATAGGTCGCCGTACGGTGCACCCAGTTTTAAATAGCTATCGTTGTGTACAGAGGTTGAACAATAGTAATAAACTGCACAAGATGCAGTTGACATTTATTTAAAGTTTGAAAAAAAACTGTTCAATTTAGTATTTAAAAGATTGTCTTATGATTTATACAATGTTTGAATCAGGAGTTGGTATTATATAAAAAAACTTATTCGGGATATCAACTCATATCAAATTCAAAATGTTAAAATGCGTCAGAACAATCGGTTAGTCGATTGTTTAGGATATAGTTTTATAACATGCATAATCTTGGCATAAGACCTTTGTGAAATAATGCCATAGCCTGAAAAGTTATTATTTAATGTAAAAGTTTTGCATAACTTTTTTATTTTTGTCAGATGTTACAAATGTATACTAAAGTGTGCATATCATTTGAACATTTCCTCCCATTCTTTTATGATTAGGTAATACACACTTTTAATCTAGTGTATACATATAATTGTGATAGGTTGTGTCCACCTAAACGTATACAATTTTGCGGAATAGCGTTTAATAGAATATATAGTTAACACATCTCAATAAAAGAGACACCAAAGTGTTTCCCTGAATAATTTTGAAATCCACAAAGTGGATGTGCTGATTTGAACATGTATTTAATTAGTGTTCCTTTTAATAATAGGGAATTCATCAAAGTGGATGTGTTGATCTGAACATGTATTTAATTAGTGTTCCTTTTAATAATAGGGAATTCATCAAAGTGGATGTGTTGATCTGAACATGTATTTAGTTAGATTTCCCTTTAATAATTGAAAAATCCACAAATTGAATGAGCTGATCTGAACTTATATTTGGTTAGAGTTCCCTTTAATATTTATGAAATCACAAAGTGTGAATATTCTGATCTATACGTGCATTTGGTTAGTGTGTCCTTGAATAATTGAGAAATCCACAAAAGACATGTGCTCATCTGAACATGTATTTGGTAGATGTTACCTTGTATAATTGACAAATCTTTAATTTTAAGTTACTCCTTTTAAATTTTTAACATACATTTTCAAAATAAGAAAAAAAAAAACAAACCCAGACAAGCGACGCATGTTTAGTGGTCGATTCTTGTTTGCCAGGGATAATACAAATTGGAAAATTGTTCCCTTTTCTTTTTCTTTTAATTTTCAAACACTTTAAAATTTCATAAATTATACATGTTATAGATACATCTTTTGTACCTATACGTTGACAACTTTACCTATTATGTCTGTTTTATTCACTCATCGTTGTAAATATAATGAAATTAGTAGCGACTGTCATACAAGTACGAGGTTAAGCGCTATAAAACCAGGTCCAATCTACCATTTTCTACATTCGAAAATGCCTGTACCAAGTCAGGAATATGACAGTTGTTGTTCATTCGTTTGATGTGTATTTATCATTCGATTTTGCCATTTGATTAGTGACTTTGCGTTTTGAATTTTCCTCTGAGTTCAGTATTTTTGCTATTTTACTTTCATTGAAATTTTAATCGAGCCCTACAGGGATTGTTGCATACTGAGGGTTCCGGACAAAAGGGAATACCAAGTTTTGCCATATAGACCTCAGCTTGTATTTTCATATTACCTATAGTATTTTTTTTATTTTATTATGAAACAAGTGTGGACACAGATGAGTGTGGATAGTATGTTTGGATGTTTGACAGTGTTTTATGATATATGTAGTTTTATGATTTTTCTATATGTGTTATTAACTGTGTTGCACGATGACAACCAACCTGAGCATTAGGAGTGTTGTTTATTTCATATTTAGTTTAGTTTTTATGTTCAAGACGGGCATGGAAGAGACACTAATTGCATTAGTTACCAAATGATTACGATAGAATATGTTCCACATCTTTGATTTTGGATACATTTTATAGCTAGGAGAGCAACACATGATAGGTTCAATTTTTCGTGATTTTTTTTAATTGGGAGATGATATCTGAGAACATGATATGAGGAGCCTGTAATTCAGTGGTTGTTAGTTGTGTATGTGTTACATATTCGTTTTTTCTTTATTTTTTGTACATAAATAAGCCTGTTATTTTTCTCCTTTGCATTGTTTTACATTGTCATTTCGAGACCTTTTATAGCTGGCTATGCTGTATTAGCTTTGCTCATTGTTGAAGGTTGTGCGGTGACCTGTAATTGTTACTTTCTATGTCATTTTGGTCTGTTGTGGAGAATTGTCTCATTGGCAATCATATCACATCTTTTTTTTTATATGTATTTGCTAACTATTTGTATGGTTCTATTTATATATCTTTGTGGTGGCTTGTCAGTATCATTAGTAAAACACTTTAAAATGTTGAATTGATCCTCAGATTAGAAGACATTTATTGGTTTTTAGTAATGACAATGCCTGACATGATGCTTGGGCCTGATGAGCTAGAAAGTAAGCTTCTGTGCTGTTTTCTATCTATTCTTTGATAATATCTCCTTCAAAGCTGGTGAAAGCAAAACAAAGTTTTGACCAATGTGAAAATGATATCACCGAATTAACCTTTGTGAGCATGCTTCAAATACACATTACTGCTTCAGAAGTAGTCTGATAGAATTTCAAGCATGTCAAGTGGATATTATAAACATTTACTTAATATGTCCAAATATCTAAAAAGTTATAGTATTCAATATGAAAATGGTATCTCTTTTCATTTTTTTTTGTTAATATGTGGATACACATATAAGCGATAGTTGTGGTGTGAAAGTGTTACTGTTGTAATTAACATTTACTGTTACAATGTTAATTCACACAAAATAAACAAACGAGTGAAAAATGTTGAACATGTAAAATGAAATATAGTTTCAGAAAAAAATTAAGCCAGATAGGCCTTATACATTTTGGTCTAATTTTTAACATAATTGAATGACCATTTACACTCAGGACGAGTCATCAGTAGGCATTACAGATGTATTAAGACATCCTATCATCATTTTGCTAGTAGCGGGAGTAGCATTGTTGTGTAAATTTGTTCTTTTTTATATTTATTTGGTCAATGGACAAATAATGTTTGGTTCAAACAAAAAATAAAGTGCTTTTATCTCCCTGTTACTTACATTATACATAGAAATGATAATACCTTGAGACATCATTGTACATGAGAGTTGTCTGTAAAATCTTTATTTCACAAAGAATGAATTGCATAACAATGAACCAAGATCAAAGCAAAGCACTTTAATAATACACTTAGACAGAGAGCTCAATCCAGTGATATATTTTGTACTACAGGTCCTTCATGAACATCTATCAACCAGAACCATATCTCAATAACATGCCATACTACCTGGTTGGATCAGAAGTCCTGAAAAAGACATGATTTTTTTTATCGTATTTAAAGCATATATGCATAGGTTAAAACTTTCACAAATTTGTGGTATAATCATTCAGTGTCTGGCAACTATCAATTACTTCATGCCAAAATTGATATAGGTTGAGCATGAGTGCCCCTCTGTTGGAAATAAAAACATACCTCCACCTAATTTTAGTCAACTGATGAAGAAACATTCAAAACTATCAAATATTATCTAAGACTTGTCAGTGTCTATATATAGCTATTCACCATCGCCACTGAATCAGTGATATATGTACACATATACATGTAAGACTAAAATTAAAATACATGTATAAGATTAAAACTGACATTCGGTCTTTAACTTCATTCCCCAAGTCGTGTTCAAATCTGATTCATGATGAATAAAATTCCAAAATTACAACCAATGAAATCAAAGGCGAATTAAGAGGAACCCCTTGTCTGGAAAGAAATGTTTGATTATTTAGAGAACCACTGGAGCATGACCGGAGTGGCCCCTGTCTTAGGCAGTCAGTGGGCCCCCAGCTATGAAAATTTCTGGATTCACTACTGGAAATATCCCTCTAATAGACTAGCGTTTAAATCCCAGTTTTCTAAAATGGTAGCTAGGTGGAACCTAAAACTAAAAAATTTGAAAAAAATATTTTAAATATTTCAAATGCATGTACATGTGATAATATAAATTCTCCAATTTTCACTGTAGTTTCCCTTTTGATGTTTTTCAACTACAGCCAGTTTAGTGTGGGTTGATGTTTGATTGTTGTACATGTTATATATCGACATGATATTTGTTTATATAAATAATACTTATTTCCCTAAATTCAAATAAAATAGATGTGAGAAATTAAAGGAAACCATATGCAAATATTAAAAAAATTATTCGCATTTGTTCTGTTGATTGATAGTGGTACACATATGAAGAAATGGTGAAATCACTGATATATAGTTCTGATCAAAAGTTTCATGATAAACATGCATGGTAAATAAGTAGTAGGTTGTTTGAAGTTTGCAGCATATTCAACTTTGAACATCTTTTCAGGTCTACAATCCATATAAAAATCTGTATATATATGTGGTATATTTTCCAATGAGACAGCTTTCCAGAAGTTAAAATAACAAAGTAATTATAGGCAACCATACAGCCTTAAAAATTGAGAAAAAACAGTCTAGACATGTTAAGTACCTAACAATTAATTCAAGAAAAGTAATGGCCTGATTTGCAACTTATAAACAACAGGTTTGGAACCCCCCCCCCCCTCAATAAAAATTGTTCCAATGACGATAAATGAAGATGAAGGCAAGCCTCGAGGGGATTCATTACATTTGGAACAACTTTTCTGAAGGATGGATACGTATAAAAATTAAAATATGTAATAAGATTGCCAATAAGACAACTACCCACAAATGTTCAAGTGACAAAGCAATTATAGGCAACCATACAGCCTTCAAAATGTATGGTTACAAAAGAGTAATGGCCTGATTCACAAATCCACTAATAAGCAGGTCGGGAACATCTACCCTTCAAATAAACCAGATGCTCCACAGGGCACAGCTTGATACTAGGATAATTCAGACACGTGTTACACGGGGAGCATGTTTGTTTACAAATAATAATGTCACGTGATCGCGCAGACCTCATATGTTGCATCGCCCTTACAATCCACTAATACATAACCCATCATCATGCAAACATGCAACGTGTATGTGATTGGTTATCAAATAATACAGAAATAATGCATGTACAGTTTATGAAGAAATTAGTTCATCAAATAGATCGATTTTCACTTTTGACACGAATATGTCGGGTTGACATTTCTGTCATCGGGGATAATATTGAGATAAAAGGGATAAAACTGACCGTCAAAAAGGTCTAGAGAAGCACATTAGTAGAACCTTAACATTAATAAGTAATACTTACCAACATTTCTCTAATTAATAAACTATATAACTGAAATTTCACAAAGATAACGGTAAATAATTTTGATGATGGTGATGGTGCTGGTTAAATTCGCACGAAATAATATTCTTACTCCTATTGCTTTACGTAAAAAAAAATGTATAGAATTGAATTTGACTAAAGTTGAACATAAAAAAACGTGAATATGCAAAAGCCTGGTAATACATTAATGATAAAGTGTATATAAATTTCCATAAACGAATTTACCCGTATACTTCACTAAGAATTCCATTTGAGCGCAAGGAGATCTTTATTTGTGAATTGGTTTATTAACCCCGGTTGAACTCAGGGTCGAAGTTCAACATGTTTATATTAACGGAATTGTTTGGGTTGCTTTTAAATCATTGAAGCCATCTTTTTTTATTACGGGTTTCCACATCTTTAAATCAGAATTATAGAAAAAATGGAATGTTGTTAGCAGAATCAAAACAGAAATGATGAACACTGCAACATTTTCAGCAAAACAAAAATAGGATTTAGGATCTGTGTATTCACATTATTTGTAAAACTCTCCTTATTCCTGTGAAGCGTGTGCTTTATATCGAGGCTTGCTATGCTTATCATCGACGCCACAGTACTTAAACCAATCAGAAAATGTTTATTATGGGCATTCGACCTATTTTAAGTCAGATTTTCAAATTTTTTAATCAAAATTATAGAAAAATGGAATGTTGTTAGTACATATAAAATATAAAATGATGAATACTTTTAGCTAAAGACAATTTGGATGGGGTTCTGTGTATTTACATTATTTGCACAACTCTCCTTACTGATGCCATATTTTGGAATTTCCGTGACCTAAATGGTTCTCAAAAATTTATCTTTTTATATATAGTAATGTTATAATATGACATAATGATAAGATGATGTTATATGAATGTCAATGTACAACTATCCATAAGAAACAACATGGCAACGAATAATCAACTTTATGGCTTTGTCACTTTAATTTAAACCTCTAAGTTTTAATCTCATTTACGTAAAGGAGGGACGAAAGGTACCAGAGAGACATTCAAACTCATAAATCGAAAAAAAACTGACAACGCCTGGCTAAATATTAAGGAAGACAAACAGACAAATAATAGAACACATGACAAACCATAGAAAACTTAATAATAAACAACACGAACCCCACCAAAAACTAGGGATGATCCCAGGTGCTCTGGAAGGGTAAGCAGATCCTTCTCCACATGTGGCACCCGTCGAGTTGCTTATGCTATAACAAATCCGGTAACTAGTCTAACTCGGTAGGTCACATTCATAAAAGGGAAGGGGATTGTAGTTACGATATCATTTGTGAAACGGTTATTTCATAACGGTCAACCAACTCTTGATGACATCTGTAAAATTTACGAAAGGATGATTTCAACTTCACCATTCGGAACTCTTGGTTTAATAGCTTCCTTGTGAGAAGCAACCCTCTATCAAGAAAATCCTGATAGGAAATGCAGGCACAGGTATATCGTATCAATTGGGAGATATATACTCCGTATGCAGGTGCTGCTGGAATGTTTCTACTTAGAAATGAAAAGTTCACAATTGGAAAGCTGAAATCATCTCTTTTGTCGTAAAGTTTTTTTTCAAAACACCCTCAATGTCAATGTCTAGATGTGAGTCAATATATGATTCCGACTTAACTGTATCTGTTATATCCTTTGTCTCTAGTTCGATGGGATAGATGCGTTCAACATAGTCACCAAATTTTGAATTTTTAGTGAAAGAACGTCATCTATATAGCGGAAAGTAGAGTTAAAGGATATCGTTTACTTCTTATCTTTCTTCCTAAGAAGTTCCTGTATGAAGCCATCCTCATAATAATAAAGAAACAAGTCGGGAAGAATGGGACACACTTGATTCCCATTGGAATGCCGACAGTCTGTTGAAAAACACGTCCACCGAACGTTACAAATATGTTGTCAATTAAAAAATTAAGCATCTTGATAATATCTGTTTCAGAGAATTTTTTGTTTGAATCAGAGTGATCCTTTACTAAGAAGGATTTATCTACGTTGGACATTCTTTTTATGAAACAAAGCAATACCAACTCTTTCGATGTGTCTTTTAGTTTGGAATGTGGAATACTTGTGTAAAGTGTAGAAAAGTCAAAAGTTGTAATACTATTGCAAGATGAAAGAGAGTTAATAATTTGTATGTACTCTAAAAGATCTTTGGAATTTTTAAGTATCCACATCTAGAATGGGCAGTTTCACAATATCTTTGATGCCCGTCTTTGATTGCTGATAAAATGGAAGTTAATACTTTAGAAAGAGGTTTCATGGAGCACTTGGAAGACCAAGCAATATACCGTTGTTTGTAAGGACACTTATGTAGTTAAGGTATTTAATACAGTGATGGAAGATCCAGTTCTTCATCTTTGGTTGAAAGTCCAAAGGAGCATAGAACAGACCTATGATTATCCAGGGTTTCCTCTTTGGTAAGTGTCGTGAGGTTATATGTTGTGTTTCCAAGTGCAGTTCCAATACATAATTCGTTTATCAAGCAGTTAATGTAATGAGTTTAACACACGAAAACGAAGTTGTTTGGTGCTTTATCTGCGGGGACAACAACATAATTTGTCGTGGAGGTAGGATAAGTGTTTTGCAATCTTTGGATCTTTCAAAATTGACGTAGCATGGCATGGTCCCTTCAGTTTCTTAATTCTGATTTGTATCAACGACCTCACCGCCTTAATCCATTCGGAAAGAGTGTCTACGTATTCTTTGTCGTAAATTTTGATTCTCTTTCTAAAAGATATGATGTTGTCTCCAACAATAAATGAAAACCAACACCGTTAACACTATGAGAAACTAGGGTGTGATCATATATGTACCAATGTCTGTGGAAAACCAATGATAAACTACTGCACCATGATCTCGTGATATATATAACAATATGTGCTTGGAAATATTAACTTAAAGAGAATGATCGTTAAATTGGTTTGATCAGTGTAATGATTCAAAGGTGTTTCATGTAACATGTCAAAAGCGCAAATGAGAAATATCAATAACGAACTTTTATGTGGTTCCCTAATCCGTGTATTGTTAGTGATTCAGTGCCTGTGAGAACATACAGTTTTGTGACATATACTTAGTCTAAACAGTCACACAATTTTTTGTTCTATTAAATTTGTCCTAGCAAAGGTTGCAATGGACGTCCTGTGTTTTGATATAATATATGTGTTGTCTTTATTTTTGCTTTATTTTGTTATGTTCATTTCGTTTTTATTTTGTTGGTCGCTTTTTCATTTATAAAATTTAATTTAGTTGCTGTTCGGTGTTAGTCAAAGCTCTATGTTGAAGCCCGTACATTGACCTATAATGGTTTACTTTTATGACTGGATGAAGAGTTGTCTCATTGGCACCCATACCACATCTCCCTATATCTATTGGTTGCCAATTTAAGATGAGTTTATAGAGGCTCGCGGGTATAAAATTTTCAGAAAAAGATTAAACATTTATTTTTCATTATAAATTTTATTTATTACCTTTAGTAGTTGTTACTTTATCATATGGTATAAAACTCTTTCCCAAAAATTAATTCGTGTTGGCCCCAGGTGACGTTTAAAATGTAGATATCATTAAAAAAAGCACCAAATTATCTCCCTTTGGTGCAAAGATGTCATTTTTTGGCATTAAAATTGAAATATCTTTTTTAACTCATCGGTGACCTATATTTCTTATTGGTGTTTTCGAATAAGCTGTACATTAACTAAATAATTGTAAAATTTAAGCGATTTCTGCAATTTAGTTCTTTTTTCTATTTCGATATTACCTTTATTTCTCCTATTAGTTCAACAGAAAAAAAGGAAATTAACATAAATGTATGCTTCTTTCGGTGGCAGATTGTGAGCATAAATGAACAGTGACCCCATTTTTTAATTTCATTTTTCTATTAAGTATACGATAAAGTTCATTTATAGAAAAATATAGCGAAATCCTATATTAAATAAAAAAAATTGATTAAGACCCGCGAGTCCCCTTAAACATTTTAGAAATATCAAATGTAAATGATATGTTGAATGTATCAAGGAGCAACACTTTAAGTTATATTGTTCGCTACTGACCCCCCTACGGATCCATAAAGGGTTAGTAAAATACATAGGGGGTGCGGCCGGAGGCTAAATCTACTATGGATATAATTCACCCTCTATGGATCCGTTGGGGGGTTAGAAGTTTGCCGTATAATAAATTTACCGCACGCTGGACTTTTTCTGCTACGTTTTGTTAAACGATGAAACAGACATTAATAGATGACGTCATCGTTAACGTGTCATGAACCCCAAATGAAATGTACTAACCCCCTACGGTCTTATAGGGGGAAACCATGTGTCAGCTTTAAACCAATCACAACGTGATAATTTACCCGCGGTGCGATAATGTGCATTAAGTGCACCTCTTAAAAACTAATTCAGTTGTGCATGAGGAGTAATATACTGTATTTAGAATGTTTTAATTCGAATTGTCATTGTTAATAAATTCCTAAAAAACTGATAAATCAAGAAAGGAAATCTTATACTTAATTTGTATTTGAATGGCATGTAGCGTAGGCCAAATACATGATTAAAGCCTAGTTGTACATCAATCTGAATACCTTGAAGAACTTGTTTTCATCTTGGTCAGTTTAATTGAATGTTGTAAACTAAGCTGTTAAAAACTTATTGTCTGGCCTTCACAAAATAATAACCGGATTACATTACTGACAGATCAAAAATGTCATATATATATATGACAGAAAGTTCTTGTGAAGAATATGCATTTTGGATCAGATGTAAATTTGGTCTGATTTTTTTAAAATTCAAACTAACTCATATAATGAAATAAAATATTGTTAGTTTTGAAAAGTTATAGAAGTTTATAAAAAAAACACAACATGATAGTTATTAAACGCTAAACAATGTACTAGTTAAATATAGTAATTGTTTCCGATGCAGTTAGTGATGTTATTTGTATCTATCAGGTTAAGGGAGAGTTGAACGCTACTAGACATGTTATATATCCCGTCATATTATAGTTGTAGTTCAGTGTTTGTCGCTGGTTCGTGTTTTACAAATTTGTTTGTGTAAATGGTTTTGTTATAAATGAGGTCTTATGAGCAAATATTTAGCATATCAAAGTGAGAATTGAAATTGACAATATGTTAAAGGAAAAAAATCCGACCAAAAAGCAGATGACAGCCGAAGGCCAGTAATAGGTTTTCAAAGCAGCGAGAACATCTTGCACCCGGAGCTTGGCTTTAACTGGCCCCTAAAAAAAATGTGTACTAGTTCAGTAAAAATGGACGTCAGACTAAACTCCAAAACATAAAATGAACTTTAAAAAAATCAAAACATACAAGACTAACAAAGGCCAGAGTCTCCTGACTTGAGATAGGCGCAAAAACGCAGAGGTTAATATTTGTATTTGTTACAATTTCTTAAAGTAAACAATTATAAGTACGGTCTTCAACACGGAGCCTTGGCTCACACCGAACAGAAACCTATACAGCATGCATTTCTGTAAATATATATAATACAATTTCCTTTAAGAACTCCTTTAACGACTAAACATGTACCACTTTGATAACTAATTACTATGAAGTTTTGAAAATAAATTATATCCTAGAATGGAAAGTTCTTTTGCACTACAAATTTTTTTCAATGGTCAAAGTATAGGGTTGTGCAGCATATATTAAACCTTTATATGCCCCGGACTTCTAAGAGTTTAAAAACTTACACTAAAATTAGGAACCTACCCCTACCTTGGCTTTACGATTTCTACATATTTCAATATGACCAATATGCATATGTATATTTACTGGTAACATTCCCTAGTTGTGTCTTTACGAGATGAAAAATAGAAATCAAAACTAGGAACAAGTCCGTCAACAAAATTATCTATCTATGTTTATTATATATCCCCCTAGAAGAGACATGGTGTGAGGCACAGCTGTATATATAAAACGCAACCTATATGGCCCAAAATTGACTAGACTAGTGTAAAACCATGCAAATGGGAAAACCAACGGTCTAATCTATACATAAAAAACCGAGTAACACATCAACTACTGGACATCAGATTCCTGACTCAGGACATGAGCAAATAACATGAATAAATGCAGCAAGTTTAAACGTTTTGATGGGTACCAACCTTCACCCTTATCTGAAACAAAAGTGTGATATTACAACATTAACACAATTAACATGTTTTGTGAGATTTCAACACTCCCCTATACCTTAAATCAATGTAAAATAATGAAGTTCGAATCCGAAGTCAAAATTAGTAACAAGAAAAACTAAGTAAAATGATATATGAATTAACAAAGGACAAATAGCAGTTACTGACATGCCAGCTCCAGACCTCAATTAAACTGATGGAAATGTTACGGATATTATGGATGTAAGAAGATGTATAAATGAGACACCTGTCAATCCTAGTCACACTTTGTAAAAGTTAACCATATAGGTCAAAGTAAGGTCTTCAACACGGATACTTTATCATGTAAAAATATAGCACTATCCCTCACGTTAGGCGTTTAGTATCATTTCATCAAAAAGTATATGAGAAGAAAATAACCCGAGTCATGCCAAAAACTGGTTTTAAAACAAATGTGTTTATTTTCGATGCAAAGATCCTGTGAGTGAAACATTATTTGTACCCAAAAATGCTATTCTCAATGACATGGTAACTGTATCATAGCAATATCCCTTCCGCATAAGACTGTTTAAAGGTATGGTTAGCTTTTGGGATGAAAGTCGACATGTTTCTGCTTTGAAAAGAATATTACAATAAAAGATTAGATGTGAAATACCTGAT
This sequence comes from Mytilus edulis, assembly GCA_019925275.1. NCBI lineage: Eukaryota > Metazoa > Mollusca > Bivalvia > Mytilida > Mytilidae > Mytilus > Mytilus edulis. The sequence continues at coordinate 4,020,778 of CM034351.1, read as the reverse complement.
AGTATATTATATCTGCAAAGTGATTAATATTTACGAATGATGTCCCAATGATAACATTTAGTAAATGTGTTAACTTGTGAGTTATATCCAAAACCATGGTGTAATACTTTTTCAGTAATACAAAGATTTCTTTCGTTAAAATGAACCTTGTTACACACTCGAGCGAATCGAACAAGTTTAGATATGTAAACACACAAGGGAACGTCACCATCTAAAAATGGAAAATTAACAATATGAAATGATTTTCGTCGTTTCTAAGAAAACTTACATAGAGAAAGTAGTGTTTTTATGTACCTTTTTAACTTTAGTCGTAATGGTCCGTGTAACATTTTATTCAAAATTAAAAAAAAAAGAAATGTTTTTTGCTTTTGGAAATTTTAAACAAAGTTTAAAAACATCAAAGTTCTTAAATTGGGTGAAAAAGCGCATCAATTAAATTAAGAATTATGTACCCTTGTGTTGATTCAATGCTTAATATACGAAAATGTTATAAAAAATCCACAGCCTTTCCCTTTGTACTCTCATATTTGGCAATTCCATACTTGATAGATAGAGGATTATTGCATGCAGTGCTAGCAATGATTTCCTCAAAACAAGTTTATAAATTTAGATATTGGTTGAAACAAATATAAATTTGGACCAATTCAAAAACAAATTTTAGGACGCGCTCGACTTAAGTGACTCAGCACGAAGTGTTTTTGGATAAAAGGTTGTTTAGGACTTTTTGTAACGATAAACGCGGCTGATCATAGAAAAACCAAGTGACATTTTTACCTATTATGTCTGTTTGTTTAGTTCACACATCGTTGTCAATATAATGAAATTTAATGCGACTGTAATGTAAGTGAGAGGTTTAGCTGGCTATAAAACCGGGTATAATCCAACATAAAGCAATGCCTTCTCAAGTAAGGAATATGACAGGTGTTATCCATTCGTTTGATGTGTTTGAGCTTTTGATTTTGCCATTTGATTAGGGACTTTCCGTTTTTAATTTTCCGCGAAGTTCAGTATTTTTGTGATTTTACTTTTTTGTTATGTCTATGATTCTATATAAATATATGAATGCATTATGACATCATCATTTGCGTTCGCCTTAAATGTTTGATTAACCAAATGTGTTTTCTCTATTATTCTTGTTTACATGTGTCCTACCGAAAACTATCTGTTTATTCATCCATCAGTTTATATCTCTAGCACCAGTTATTATAACTATGAAAAACATAATGCTTCGAAACCCGTCACATTCCAGCCGAATAATACCACACCTTTTTATTTTTATATAGATGCTATCATCCTTCCCCAGACATGAGACAGAAATCTAACAACACAACGTAGAGAGTATTAATGTCAGTTTGAAAGTACTTCATCACTCATCTGATCGGTACTGAATACGGAAACAAATAAGAAATAAGACATACTAAACTCATCATAGATACAAGGATTGCAATTTTCTATTTACACCAAACGCGCGTTTCGTCGACAAAAGACTCACCAGTTACGCTCGAATCAAAAAATGTTAAAAAGGGCCAAATAAAGTACGAAGTTGAAGAGTATTGAGGACCAAATATTCCTAAAAGTTTTGCCAAATACAGCTAAGGTCATCTATTTCTGAGGTAGAAAAGCCTGAGTATTTCAAAAATTCAAAGTTTTGTTAACAGTTAATTTATAAAATATGAACATATCATTGATAACTCAAGTAATCACTATAAAGTATCAATCTAAACGTCCTCAACATTACTGTACGCTAGCTCAATACAATGATTATGATTACTACATGTAATGCTAACTACAAAGGAATTAATACATCACCATGAGAGTGGGTGTCAGTACGTTATAACTAACCAGTCTCAACATGCATGATTTTGCACAATTCAAAAAAATATTAAAACATAAAGGACCAACATATAAAGACTATTCTTGATTAATTCTCTATGAATTCAATGTTGTCAGAAAAATACAACAACATCTTTCTTGCAAGTTTTGTTGTAAAAATACAGAAGATATTAGCATGATTAGTGCTTAAGGGAATTCAACATCGAAAAGACACACACCACCGCTTCAAACCTCAAAGAAAAGTCGAACGGAAAAAAATATCATACAAAACAGTTACTGTTCATTAACGCAATTCAAATTAAAAAAAAGATACACACATCCACGCAACTCTTTGATTTTGCAGTATCTTGCCTTAGGGATACAACTTGAAATAAGTCACGGTTGAAAGTGTCATCTTAATGAGGGAGATATTTGGCCGTCGATAATCCTTTCAGGCACAACTAATGTGATTCTCTTAGTTTTGTTTGTCTTCAAAATCAATATCTGATTAATGAAGATTCATGAATAGTATTTACAAATCAGTATGGCTTCAATAAAATGTCAAAGAGGCTTCTGTATCCTTGGTTCAGTGGCCTCATAATAGGCAGTGATAAACGAGATCATTATAAGAAAGGCAACTCCAGGAATAGCGTACCACCTGGTATATACATTGTCCGTATTCTAGTACGTTTGGTGTTTTGCTTAATAGAAATGGAAAGTAAATAATCTGAACACTAAGATCATCTTGTTCATCATAAAATGTAGTTCTCAACCAACACGCGTGGTCAATTTCAAGATGTGAGGCATGCTTAATTATATCATGTGCTATCGTTTATTTCAAATTCGATGGGAAAGATATGTTCAATATAATCCCAAAATTTTTCAATTATGATTGAAAGACATATGAATTTAAAGAAAAACGGATACCATCACGAGTTAGTTAACCGTAACGGAATATCTGTTTCACAGATGACAACGGGTATATCCCTATTGTCGTATTCACCATTACGAGTAGGTTGACCGTTACAGAATATCTGTTTCACAGATGACGACGGGTATATCCCTTTCTTCGTATTCACCATCACGAGTAGGTTGACCGTTACAGAATATCTGTTTCACAGATGACAACGGGTATATCCCTTTCGTCGTATTCACCATCACGAGTAGGTTAAGCGTTACAGAATATCTGTTTCACAGATGACGACGGGTATATCCCTTTCTTCGTATTCACCATCACGAGTAGGTTGACCGTTACAGAATATCTGTTTCACAGATGACAACGGGTATATCCCTTTCGTCGTATTCACCATCACGAGTAGGTTAAGCGTTACAGAATATCTGTTTCACAGATGACGACGGGTATATCCCTACCGTCGTATTCACCATCACGAGTAGGTTGACTATTACAGAATATCTGTTTCACAGATGACAACGGGTATATCCCTATCGTCGTATTCACCATCACGAGTAGGTTAAGCGTTACAGAATATCTGTTTCACAGATGACGACGGGTATATCCCTTTCTTCGTATTCACCATCACGAGTAGGTTGACCGTTACAGAATATCTGTTTCACAGATGACAACGGGTATATCCCTTTCGTCGTATTCACCATCACGAGTAGGTTAAGCGTTACAGAATATCTGTTTCACAGATGACGACGGGTATATCCCTATCGTCGTATTCACCATCACGAGTAGGTTGACCGTTACATAATATCTGTTTCACAGATGACAACGGGTATATCCCTATCGTCGTATTCACCATCACGAGTAGGTTAAGCGTTACAGAATATCTGTTTCACAGATGACGACGGGTATATCCCTATCGTCGTATTCACCATCACGAGTAGGTTAAGCGTTACAGAATATCTGTTTCACAGATGACGACGGGTATATCCCTTTCTTCGTATTCACCATCACGAGTAGGTTGACCGTTACAGAATATCTGTTTCACAGATGACAACGGGTATATCCCTATCGTCGTATTCACCATCACGAGTAGGTTGACCGTTACAGAATATCTGTTTCACAGATGACGACGGGTTTAGCCCTACCGTCGTATTCACCATCACGAGTAGGTTAAACGTTACAGAATATCTGTTTCACAGATGACGACGGGTATATCCCTATCGTCGTATTCACCATCACGAGTAGGTTAAACGTTACAGAATATCTGTTTCACAGATGACGACGGATATATCCCTATCGTCGTATTTACCATCACGAGTAGGTTAAGCGTTACAGAATATCTGTTTCACAGATGACGACGGGTATATCCCTTTCTTCGTATTCACCATCACGAGTAGGTTAAACGTTACAGAATATTTGTTTCACAGAAGACGACGGGTATATCCCTTTCTTCGTATTCACCATCACGAGTAGGTTAAGCGTTACAGAATATCTGTTTCACAGATGACGACGGGTATATCCCTTTCTTCGTATTCACCATCACGAGTAGGTTAAACGTTACAGAATATTTGTTTCACAGATGACGACGGGTATATCCCTTTCTTCGTATTCACCATCACGAGTAGGTTAAACGTTACAGAATATTTGTTTCACAGATGACGACGGGTATATCCCTTTCTTCGTATTCACCATCACGAGTAGGTTAAGCGTTACAGAATATCTGTTTCACAGATGACGACGGGTATATCCCTTTCTTCGTATTCACCATCACGAGTAGGTTGACCGTTACAGAATATCTGTTTCACAGATGACGACGGGTATATCCCTATCGTCGTATTCACCATCACGAGTAGGTTAAGCGTTACAGAATATCTGTTTCACAGATCACGACGGGTATATCCCTTTCGTCGTATTCACCATCACAAGTAGGTTGATCGTTACTTCGATCTGTTTACTTTTCCGGACCAATTGAGATCACCGATAATTTTGTGTATTTCCTGGTACTCAGTCTTTAGTTATTTAATTTGTGTTTTGTATACTGTCATTTGTCTTGTGGTCTTTTTAATCTTTTGCCATGGCGTTGTCAGTTTATATCGACCTATGGATATGAATGTCCCTTTTGGTATGTACTGCCTCTCTTATACACAGAAACTGTTCCAACAAAGTTATGAGAAAAAACGACTGAACTTGATTTAACATGAATTGTCCGTTCATTATCACGAATTGGCTTACCGGTACAAAGTGTCGGTGTCTGAACTTAATCGCGACTTTGTTTCGAGGTCTTTGATTTCCAGATGCCATGAAAGACGCCTTATCCCTATACTGACAGATTATTCCTTAGTTTGACATTTTGACTGAGTGTGAAGTCGCCTACCGGGTGATACATACAGAGCAAGAATGTGATTGCATTTCGTAGTACATGACGACTTTTGTCGAATTGTGGTACAACTCCGAGGAAAATTCTAAACGGAAAGTCCCTAAGCCAATGGTAAAATCAAAAGCTCAAACACATCAAACGAATGGATAACAACTGTCATATCCCTGACTTGGTACAGGCATTTTCTTATGTAGAACATGGTAGATGAAACCTTGTTTTATAGCTAGCTAAACCTCTCACTGATATGACAGTTGCATACAATTCCATTATAACGACAATGATGTGTGAAGAAATATAGTGCATTTAGACATAAATGCGTAAAAAAAAAAGATGTAATCGTGCTTGTTTTATAAAAAATAATGAGCATGTTCCTGAAATCGTATTTCCCTTTTTGTCGCCTCATGTTTTGCGGGATAAAAAGTTTTCCACGTTCGGAAATATTGAGGGATGTTTCCAACATATTCAATATGCAGTTAAACAATTAGCATAAAATCTGCTTTGAAAAAGGGCTCTTACCTGCCGTTTTAGAAACAATTATCCTATGCAACTAATTCGATTGGTTATTGACAATGTGTTTATTCTTCCGAAATTCTATCCTGTGATTTCATTTCATTGTGACGATAGCATCACTATCTATAACAAGACATTGAACGTTTATCCTCGTGTTTACATTTGTCAATTTGTAGCTATATCGGACCCAAAATAACGGACACATAGCATTTAAACATATATACAAATTTATTTTCTATTGAAACTGGTATGTTCAAAGTTTTAATTTCGATGTGATATATTTTGAAAGAAAAATATTCAAATTGTCAATATTTGTTCTTGCAGGAGTAAATTTATATGTATCATATAATTCAACAGAGAACAATTCACACACAGTCTGTTAAACGATTGCATATACCCGTAAATGTGTATTCAATAAAGCATGAAAAGTAAGGGAAAATAAAGGGGATAGTTTTATTTCATGACACAACATCACAAATTGCAACAGCAACTGAAAAATTAAACAAAAAGCAATCGCGCTTTTTAATTGGTTATTTATTTTAAAGTCTCACAATTGTAATCTTATGTACTAATTAAAGACAATAAGTGTTTGCACCAAAGTAATGATAGTTTAATTTTGAGCGCATGTGATAACAATAAAAAAGAAACCATTTTTGTTAGTGCCGAACTAGGCGATCTTTATCATTTTTTTAAATTGATTTACCTATCAGCAGAGGTATTTTATTGCCAGGTTTAATGATTCTATCTGAAGAAAATGCGGTTCCAATTTGTACTCGCAAGAACCATTTTTTTTTATAATTGGGAATTTACTCTAAGGGAAAAAGCCGTTTCTAAGGTATTTTGAGGCAACCAATATCACTGAATAACACCCTTTAGTTCTTACATCATATATGGCATGTATGGATAGTCGACCTTCCCATGGATAGAAACAAGTGCCTGTGCTGTGTGGAACCAAAGTTGATATAAATAATCAGTCCATAACTTTTTTAAAGTTTCTAATCCATATATTTTATATTTGATGCACAATTTTGATTCTACACGCATACAAAATTTTTATGAGTTTAAAAGAAAGGTTCAGACTTGTTCTTGTCTCCGTATGGGCATCCTTTAATTAGGAGCACCACCATGAGTTATGCCGTATAAAGGAATACATTTGGAGTTTGTATCGGTACAGATTAATGTGAGCATTTGCCTATCCTGTTCCTCAGCCAGGCCATGATGGGTCTTTCTACCAGAAAGTTAACCTTCCCCAAATTTAATACAAGCTTTTGATAAAAAAAAATGCTTGTCTACAAAAAAAGTGACGAACATCAGCGCCGTCTGTTATCTAACAACTCTCCTATAGTTCAAATGCAACGCACCAAGTTTTACTGTCTTTTAACTTTCATATTTGGTTTCATAAATACTTATAATAACTTTGAGGAAAATAAAAATACTCAGTTAAATGTTCAATTAAAAATTTCACTCAGTCATCGTTTAGAAAGTTTCGTCCACATGCAAAGAAGAAGAGATATAAAAATCCGGAAATATGTCCATCGAACTGTTGCCGTGTTAAAAATGTAATTAGTATTTTTTAAATGAGATAAAATGAGTATTTTTTTGGGGTTACATTTCCATGTAACCGTAGCCAGTGTCTTATTCATATCGTGTTGATTTGGAATTAAATGGTCATTGGTTTAAGAGAAAATGTCCAAACCAGTTACTTTAAAATATGTATAAAAGGAGCCACACTCGATCAAAACCCTTGTTTGTGTGCACATTTCGTTAATGACATGAAGTAATTAATTTTCATAATGTTCAGGTGTATTATGAAAATTCGTCAATGGTTCTGTAGAACCCTGGTTCTCGTCTGGGATAACTTTCTGCGAAAAGAGGGTTCATTTTCCCGTTCATTACAGGTTTTAAAAAATTCAAACATTTCTTAAGATATTTTTTTTTGGATCTGGAATATTAATTTCTATCCAAGTTTTATGACAATCGCTTGTAAAAAATAAATATCCCAGACCGTCTGTTAAGGTAGATCGGAAGTAAAAAAAAAAATCGCGCCGTCTGCGCATAAAGTTGTGCATTGATATCGTTAGTCGAGTACATTGTCCTAATTTGCCATAACAATTAAATTTGGTCATTATATTTTTTTTTATTTATATACATTGAGAATGAGTTAAATAACTATTAACTGCAATTTCAAAACTTATGAAAGGTTATTGCAACAAATGTCATTGTCGAAATAGTACTCTGTTCTAAAAATATTGAGCATGTCCTTGACGTCGGAAAAGACTGAAGAGAGAATAACTCATAATAATCGAACTCGTGAACTGCTTTTCATGAATATTGTAAAGCAGATCGAAATTATAGAAAACGATCTTCATTTTTGTAGCTTTTGATCAATTTCGCCCCTGTCTTACATAGAAAATGTCCGGCAAAAATGAGAAAGATGATGTAGCCTAAACAAAGAATGAAAAGGGGGAAAACTGATACATAAATTTGGTAAGTAATTTCTAATGAATTGAATATAAATGCCCAAAGAGCGATTCGTGACCCCTGAAAATAATGTGTAAGCTTAAGCGGAAGTAATTTCAAAACAATATCCTTGGTAAACAACAAAACAATACCCCCCCCCCCCCAACTCTTTTTTTAAGGCTGAAATATCCATGTAACCATAGACAATGCACAGGCATAGCTCATGGTACATGTGCTTCTATCTATCATTCATGTAATTGATTTGAAAATTTGTGGACCTAAGTGTTCAGGTGTGTATAGGTCATCTGCAAAGGGGTCGGACCATGTGGGTTTCTGGGAGAAAAATTGTCATGAAAGTAGGAGATTGATATGATATTAGTCCGAGATAATTCTGAGATGTGGAATGACCCCAACTTGTCTGGCAAAACAGCCGTTGGACTTCAGAGTAATCTCGGACTAATATAATATATGTAAACACAATTTTCTTGTTGTAAACCTAGAATATTTGAACGCGAATGCATTAATGCTTAATTTTGTTAAGCATGCACACTTAAAATTTAGAACATTACCCGTCTAGACTGTTTAAATTATTTTTAGGAAATGAATCATTTCACAAAACAAACTTTCTTACTGATGCATGATGTTCTGGATGGAGTGTCCTTCATTTCTTTTTTATCTAATTCTGTATACCATTTATCTCTATTAAACTTTTTTTCTCCATTTCTCCTTATTTCTTATAATTTAACACCCCATTATTTTTCATTGTTATGTCTATGTTCTTTATTTACAAATTTATTGTGCATATAACATGCATTTATTATTATTCTCTATGGAACGCCAACACTGTCTTGTTATGCCCATTTTTCATTATATGATGTTCATTTACCTTTATATGATGTGCACTTGTCATCATATGATGTGCAAACACCTTTATATGATGTGCAAATATCCTTATGCGATGTGCAAACATACTTATATAATGTGCAAATATACTTATATGATGTGCAAATATACTTATATGATGTGCATACATACTTATATGATGTGCAAATATACTTATATGATGTGCAAATGTACTTATATAATGTGAAACGATCTTATATGATGTGCAAACATTCTTATATGATGTGCAAATATACTTATTTGGTGTGCAAATATATTTATATGCTGTGCAAATATACGTATAGGATGTGTACATATCATTATATGATGTGCAGTTTCCCTTATATTATGTGTAAACATCTGTATTTCATGTGTTTGTGTCATTATATTACGTGCTTGTGATCTTATATGATGTGGTTTTATTTACTTCATTATATGATGTCGAAACGTCATTATAAAAGAGGGACGAAAGATACCAAAGGGACAGTCAAACTCATAAATCCAAAACAAACTGACAACGCCATGGCTAAAAATGAAACAGACAAACAGAAAAACAATAGTACACACGACACAACATAGAAAAATAAAGAATAAACAACACGAACCCCACCAAAAACTAGGGGTGATCTCAGGTGCTCCGGAAGGGTAAACAGATCATTATATTATGTGCTTTTATCGTCGTTATTGTCAATGAACTTTGATTACGATTAGAATGATTACTGTCTACGTCGTAACTGATTCCGATCTGCTTCTGCGGAGTAACTACTAATTAGGCTCAAATCTGTAGCTACTGTTTGGAAAATGGTTGAGACTTGAGATAAACCTTGGCATGTTAGTACCTTGTTTTAAGACGCAAAAAATTACATCTGATATTGTTGGAAAATTGTCAAAATATATATGAATTTCAAAGTTTTGTTTAAATCGACGGGTCTTCAATAATGAACATACGGAGTCTACAATACGGTTAAGGTTATTAAATTTAAGAAATAATTCTGTAAGTCATGCTCTATGATCGTTTTAACGAGGGAAGGCATCTATTTGTCAATTTCGATATACCTAACGTTAGCATTTTTCTTTAAGAAGTTAATACACGAATTATAGTATGTTCATTAATGTAAATATTGAATTGCTGATCATTTTAGCTGTTCGAGTTTCTCTTTATATATTCTCCAGATAGACACAAAATAATTAGAAAAAAACGGACTTTGATAGTGTAATGGCTCATATAAGGGACCGGTCATTTGTATATAAAAAAGAGGGGATAAGAAGAAAAAGGGGGCCTTTCATTTTATCATTTTTGGAATGGAAAGGTGGCATTAACATTTATATAGTTACAAATTTGCCGCGGTATAATGTTCTGGCGAATTCTTCGTCATCCGTAGGCATCAATCTTTACGCCTCGTTCCGCTCATCTGGATTGTTAAATCCTGAATATTTAGTTTCAACAATTTCTTCTAGCAGAGAATTTTTCATCTGAAGCTAATATTGAATGAAAGTGTGGTAAATATCAATGAAACCACATACGGCAAATCCAAACTAAGTTCCCTGAAGTCGAAAACAACTTTCATTCTTCAGTTCTTTGATTATATATGTTCCTGTCTATACTTTGCAAGAAAAGGTTTCTCTATTATTAGTTATCGAGATAATAGCAAATAAACAGCAAAACCTTGAAAAGCCAAAATTGCCCCAAAAAGACCTTTACTATAGAGTATAATTCAGACACATTGCACCTTTTTTTTTTTTTTAATCTATTATGTTTCCGGGATAAACGCAAAATATTTAAAGCCGCTGCTTTAAATCTTCACTTTGAAAAATTCAAAACACAACTCTCTATCCCGTCAGTATGATATTGTTCTATTATATGTCTGTATGACATATTTCTATTATGAATTACAATATACGTTGAACCACAAACGTCAAAATCCTTCAATCGCGTAGTGGAATTAACAATTTGTGGATTCTTATAAATTCTATATATAACTTTTGGACTAGTTTAAATTTCGGTCTATTTCTGAAATTTACTCTTACATACTTTTGTTTTTTTTAACCCTGTATGCTAAAATTGCCTATGAAAATTTTAAAATTGTATGCATATTGAACGACAAGTTTATGTGACGTATACCATTTTCTGACGTCAGACACATAAATCAATGAATGTGTTTGTAGATAGTAGATGTTTTTGTGTTCTGTTAAATTGTTCCTTTTAAAATTGTTATACGATGATGACTGATTGATGTACCCATATCTTGACTACTTTATTTATTGTGTCTGTTAATTTAACGCATCACTGTAAATATAACGGATTTTGATGAGACTGTCATTAAAGTGAGAGGGCTAGCGCTATAGAACCAGGTTTAATCCACCATTTTCTACATTTGAAAATGACTGTACCAAGTCAGGAATATGACAGTTCTTGTGCATTCGTTTTTGATACGTTTTGTTATTTGATTTTGCCATGTGATTATGGACTTTCCGAATTGATTTTTCTCTAAGTTTAGTATTTTTGTGATTTTAGTTTTTTACAACAGGAATCAGTAAAGAATAAATAAATGCAGTGTTTTAAGTTCATTTAGTCACCAATCAGATTATATTACAGATATTGTGTGTTTAAGCTTTGCTTACGCCGATCTAAAAACTCTCAATTCAAGACCATTGGGATTCTCTGGTTTTGTCTGATTGATATAAACCTTCAAAAATTTGAAGGCTGAAATTTCATTGGCTGATGTAATATATACAAGAATAGAAAGTAAAATGAAGTGTTGTCAGATCCTTGTATCCAAAGCTTAAACAAATGATCTGTACATTACAGATATATTAATAAATCAATGTGTTAGACACCGACTCTAGTGTGGGAAGGAGCACATGTATTACCTTGTTGGACATTAAAAAATAACATGGTTTATTTTTTTTTTTTTAATTTAATCATTGTTTTATTTCCCCCTCATTTTAAATGGAAACAAACTATTTCGCTTCCCTTCTGAATTAGATAAAGTTTCTTTTGAAGTTTCAAGAAATTTAGAATCAAACATTTACAAAAAAACTCACCCCCTCCCCCCCCCCCCCCCCCCTCACAAAAAAATCAATGGTCGGTACAATAGCCCTGCTTAATTGAGTCTAGAGGTGTATACTAGTATATGAGAGGTTTCCCACGAAATCTTTTATAGTACGGGTTACTGATGTCTAGTGGTGGTGCTTTCGTGCTATAATGTTCGCCTTGAGTGAGGGAGGTCATGGGTTCGAACCTCGGCAGGGTAAAAACCTTAGACTTTAAAATTCATATTTGCATGCTGCTTCCCTGCTAAGCACGCGGGATTAAGGATTAAGTATGGAACGCCGGAACTGTCTTATAGTGTAAATATTTAATGTGTTCTGTCGCTTTGTCTTTACGTCCTGTCGTTTCTTCTTTATGTTATGTGCAAATGTCTGTATTTCATGACACGGCATCTCTGTGTTATGTCAAATTAGTTATTTGTTTGGTCAAACAGTAGTATGAGTTGTCATTGCTAAAGTTTGTTGCGTTCAATAGGCATTACATTATGCTGTAACTACTATAGGCTAATAAGTGCAACATTCTCAGTGTAACTCAAAAACGCAAACCTTTAGACTTCACTTATAAATTACAAAATCACTCTCTAGAAAAAGTCGACTCTACAAAATATTTAGGCCTAACTCTTCAATCAAATTAAAATTGGGACAAACATATCGATAACATGACATAAAAAGCAAACCAGTCCCTTGGATTTATTCGTAGAACCCTAATAATAGCATCACCGCAAGTCAAATCTCACTCATATAAAGCTCTTGTCCGACCAACATTAGAGTACTGCTCAACAATTTAGGACCCACATCAAAAACAGCAAATTTCACGAATCGAAAAAGTTCAAAGAAGACCAGCACGGTTCTCATGCAACCGCTACCAGAACACCAACTCAGTTACTGAAATGATGACAGACCTGAATTGGTACCCACTCGAAATAAGGCGTTTACCATACAGACTTGTTTTTTTTTACAAAATTATACATGAAATTGTTTCTGTCCCTACACATAACCTTTTAATCCCACTAGACAATAGAACTAGACATAGCAATCCACACTCATTTAGGCAAATATAAACATCTAAAGACAGTTATAAATATTCATTTTATCCACGAACTGTTATAAAATTGGAATCATCTGCCACAACAAATAGTATCATGCAGTACAGTACAGGGATTCCAGAGTATGATCTCAGAATCTGCTCTCATGTCCATATTCTATCCCTAACTATTCTGCTATTAAATGTATATAGTTTTATCACAATTTATTTTTTCAAATGTACATACGTTATGTTGATTTTTTTTAATTTTGTTATTTTTTGATTTTTGCTGCTAAATTGTAAATTATAACTTTTATAGTCGACGCCCGGCGAATAATCTTCAATAATTGAAGGATCGCTAGAAAACTAAAGAAGAAGTGTTTCAAACTGGTCCGATTTGTCTTTCAATCTAATCCGAGTTTCTTTAAAACTGTTCCGACTTATCCCAATCTTGTTATTTAGTGTCTCGTTATGACAAAACTTCCGCGTTGCTGCTATCGACAAACTGCAACAACATTCTTTTAACCCAAGAAGACGTCATTGCAATGGCTTTTTAGGGGTAAGTTAGAACTATTTCTGTTATATATGACTCATGTGTAGAAATGACATACTCATTTTAGCTCATTTTATAAATATTTTTTACATTTTTGACACAGAACAGGTCGATGGACATATTTCCGGGTTTTCATATATCTCTTCTTCTTCGCATTAAGACTAAATCTCTGAACAAGTACGTAAGAAATGTTTAATTTTTGGGGAAAGACGGCTTCAAGCCGTCAGTTCCCTAATGGGGTTGGCCAGAGTATCATTCCCTCACGTCAATCATTTTGTTTTGATAGTTTGGAAACACCCTCAAAATGTCATACTGAAATTGATGACAAGGAGAACAGATTGACTTTAAATACATTTTTTACAAATTTCCCTTCTGTTTCTCGTGAAATTATCGTATATTGAGCTTTCCCTTACACTATATACGTTTCTTTTACAGTCCGGAAAAATCAGTATTACGAAATATTGTAAATATATCTAACCTAGTGACGTCATTGTTGGAATGCCACACAGGGATATCCTTTATTCATTATAAAATCATTCACAGTATTTGTATACTAATTTAAAATCCGTATTTGTAAAAAGGAAAACCTAATGATGTTTGCTGTGTGTAAATCATTCACCCACCAACATGCAATGCTTTAATCTGAGGCTATAATCAGATAATTTGTAGGTCAACTTTCGCGGTAAACAATGTCAATGGGGAAACATGAGATTGGAAAGAGAGAAACGACAGTTTTCATTGTTTCTGTAACGTTCTGTTTTTAGAATTTTCCTCCAATTCAGGAGCACCTCCATTGATTAGTAATTATACACTAAAATGAAAGTAAATGTTTCTGAACACTTAAAATGCGACATTTAGTATCTGATAAGTAGTCTTCTATTTTAAAAAAAAAAATTAGTGTACCAACATAATTATTGAAATAGTAAAAAAAAAAATAAATAAATAAATAAATGTTGCTTTTTGTAGTTTATACCTATTGAGATTGGGGAGAGTAACTGCAGTTTTCATTCTTTTTGTAAAGTTATGTTTTTAGAATCTTTCTCCAATTAAGGAGCACCTCAATTGATGAGTAATTACCCACTAAAATGAAAGTTAATGTATCTGAACACTAAAAATGTCACATTAAGTATATATATGATAAGTAGTCATCAATTAAAATATAATTTTGCGTACCAACATAATTATTGTAGTGGTCATTAGTTTTTTCATTTTTTTTTAAATGTTGCTTTTTGTAGTTTAAAGCTATTTATTCATGAATTTTACAGATATATCAAAATGTGGGATCTGGAAACAAACTTCACACAGCTTATATCAATCATATTTGATTTTATAAGTACATGTATCCTTGTGATGAGAGTTGTAACTGGGAACTTTATCAATGGAAAATTAAAACTGAATAGATTTTTCAGTCCTCACTTTCTTGAGAATACTGTCACAAAAAATTGAGAATGGTCTTAGCCTGACGCTCAGTTGTACATAATTAAAATTTTAAAATGTATTGTAGTAGTTGTTAAATTCAATTGAATTTTAGATAATTAACTCCCAACTTTAATCAAATGTTTTGATTTAGAAGGTGCAGATCTCATTGGTCCAAATTGTCTCTATGATGAATTATTGACTAAGGAAATGAAATAAAAATAAACAACAATTAGTTTCATTATTGTCAACCTTTCTATATGTTCTATATGTTCTAGCTGTTCTTTTGCTCATTCTTTGTATGTAGACTATTAAAAGATACCCCCCTAAAAATTGAAACAATGGCCGTCTTTTCCCTTAGAGCTCTTCAGCTCTTTGATTCATTTAACTAAGTGATTTGATTTTCTTCAAAGTAAAATTGTTTATGGAAACAAATTTGTAAGTTAAAAAGTGCATTTGAAAAGTGTAAGAGTTTTTAGACACCAAGCGGCGCTTTTGTTTGTTATTGTTAACAAGTATTCTTTTTTTAAAAGCTTGTCTGAACCTTCATTTATGATGGGTATAGAATCAAAATTGTGCATACAATATAAAATCTTTGTATTTGAAAATTACAAAAAGTTAAGAACTGATTATAAATGTAGCAGATTGATTTTTATGATCATTTTATATATTGTAAAAATCATCTATTTAATTGCTATATTTATGAGAGGATGGTAAAGGGGGTGTCTGAACACGGAAATACGTGAAATAAAAATCGCAAAAACGTTGCACAGAAAAGGACGAAATGTTCTGAACAAGTACAGAAGAAAAGTTTAATTAATCATTTAACTAAGTGATTTTATTTTCTTCATGGTAAAATTGTTTATGGAAACAAATTTGTAAGTTAAAAAGTGCATTTGACAAGTGTAAGAGTTTATAGACACCAGGCGGCGCTGATGTTTGTCACATTTTTTGTGTTTGTTAACAAGTAGTCTTTTCTAAAAAGCTTGTCTGAACCTTCAGTTATAATGGGTTTATAGAATCAAAATTGTGCATACAATATAAAATCTTTGTATTTGAAAATTACAAAAGGTAAGAACTGATATTAATGTAGCAGAGTGATTGTTCTGATCATTTTATATATTGTAAAAATCATCTATTTAATTGCTATGTTTATGAGAAGGTGGTAAAGGGGGGGTCTGATCGCGGAAACATGTGAAATAAAAATCGCAAAAACGTTGCACGGAAAATAAATATTAAGGAAAAAAGTACTAGAAGTTATATCAGCCGTATTAGAGATCATGCAGTCATTATTAATGGACACAAAGACCCAGCGGTCAACTTTTGCATCTGATTTGAAAAAAATATATAAAAATTTATTTATAATAGTTTGATGGACTCTATTACGTTCCATACATGCATTTAACATAGAATTGATAATTTAAATAATATCCCGGCTGACTTTGAATTAGTGCCGGTTTACTTTTTAATCAAATGCAGGAAAAGTATGACAAGCACGAGAAATTAAGAGTATCCACACGAAAGACGGAAAATAAATAAGGGGAAACATGAAGCACGCACATGAAACCAAACATGAGAAAACGAAAAATAAAACGTCAAAACACGAAAACACGTAAAATAAAAAGGCCGAAAACGTTGTACGAAAATAATCCTTTACCACCCTCTTATTACAGTCAGGGGTACTACTTGTACAAGTAATTTTTATTTACTTAAAGAATAAAAAAAAAAATACTTATATAAGTAAATTTGTAGGATACTTATACAAGTGAATTTTATTTACTTGCATAGATAAAAAAAAATGACTTTAGTTATGTCCCTAAGACATTCAGATTTTTTTACTTATATAAGTGAAAAAGTCATCTTATCTTCTTAAATTCTCAAGATTTCTTTGCTCTAATAATATTTTGATTTGTCTGTCCATTGCAGATGTCTTTACTAATCATTTAAGTGTAATTTCATGGACAATGAAAATCCCATGTGTCGGTTATCTTCAGAACACTGCTCATTTACAAGCCCCAAAGGAGCAATTTTTGAAAGCTTTGGCAAATACTTAAGATCGTTGTGCAATCAGTTTCTTTGTTGAATTAATAAGATGAAAAATTCCACTCTTATCAAAACTTATGAGCTTACCTTGGAAAAATCATTAAAGGCACGATTTTACATCGCAAAACTTGAGAATTTTGGTGGGATTGTAAATATAATTCCACCTTATGTAATAATGTTGTATTTTGATTGGATGAGAACCATTTGTATTTTTCACCAATTTCTATATATTGAAATTTTTTTTTCTCTGCCGGAGTATTTGCCATTAGGGAATTCCATATGCCGGGGTATTTGCTAGCAAATACCATGGAAGATTGGGAATACCATGTCTAAAAATTAGTCAACGAATTATTTCTATTCTAATATGACAAATTCATGGTCATTCTAAATATATGGTTTCAGATGAATATTTAGGATGAAAAGCATCATTATTGAATTTGGACCGAATGACGTAAAAATTCTGGGAATGACGTCATAAATAAAACTCAACGGAAACGAATTGTCAACCGGTCACATAAAACTGGAATCCACTTATATAACGCTTCACTGAAACTGATGAACAAAGTGTAGTAGTCAGCCGAGAACCAGCTTATTATAAAAAGGGAGATATATATACAGTCAGTGACTGTACATAAAAAGAATGATAATACATGATTAGACGGTCAATGCAATTTGACTGCGCAAATAACACAGCTACAGTGTATACAAAAATTATACATTCAAGTCGAAATTTCATATGATACCTGATTATAATAAACATTCGGTGAAATTAAACAATAATATCATGCTTATAAGGGGTATTTGCCTAAAATACCGGTTTCGAGGTAATCAAATTTCCCTAGCCTAACGGCTCTGGAAATTTGTACCTCTCAACCGGTATTTTTGGCAAATACCCCTTGTAAGCATGATAAATTTGTATGAAATTTACTTGTATAAGTAATTTTTCTAGAAAATTAAGGGGAGATTATTCAAACATTATAATTTACTTATATAAGTATATTTTTTTTTACTTCTTCTAGTAAATAAAGATTAGTTGTACAAGTATCTCGACTGTATGATAAAAGCTTAATTGCATATTTTGAATATTGTATTTTAGTTTAAATTATTACTTGTAAACCTTACTTTTATGTATAGTAATATTCACTTTATTAGCATTATCAGAAAACAAAAGGAGGTAAACAAAAGAGTTCTTCACGAACGATAACTCAGAGAGTTATTAAGTCTGTAACAAATTTGGCCTTGAACCACTTTTGATACCACATGTTTTACTTTCAACTGGGGATATTTTGACTGATTACAAAATTGAGGTAGGCAAGCGATAATTAATCAAAATTACACATTTATAACAATCCTTAAGCATGATATTAACGATTTAAATATGTTTTGTACAAAACAAAAGTGTAAAAGTGTTATTATTAAGGTTTAATTTTTGTTGAAATGAATGGGGAGGATATAATGTAAATGTGTATGTAAAATATAAATTGTTACAATGACAATAATAAATAATAATAGTTATTATTCCATATTGGTATTATTTTAGTAGGTTTCTCTATACGAATTGGATTTTGAATAAAAAAGCATATTCACCTGGGAAAGTGTTATTCACCGCGCTTAACGTCACGCGCTTTTACATGCAACGTTATGGTAAAATGTTTCATGTAAAATTTGTTTTGGTATATATGTTTGTGATTATATACATTTTCTTCTCTCGGAATATGGAATAAAACAATTACTGTCTTTTGCTTCGGTAAATATGGGGTTTAATTGACTTTTGAAAAACTGATATTCACTTCGGCCGTCGGCCTCAGTGAATATCAGTTTTTCAAAAGTCAATAAAACCGCATATTTACCTCATCAAAAGACAGTAATTGTATACTGTTGTCATGGATGTAAAGATTAATGAATGAATAGATTTATTTTGAATGAAATCTATATACAAGAATGCACCAGAACTGTGGTTGTTGTCTTCCTTGAACAAGCTTGTTATATTAATTTTATACTTATAATTATTTAATTTGAAGTTTCAACTTTAATCAAGATAAATTATGCAACAATTAATAAATAGTAATAAATCAAATCAAATCAAATCAAATCAAAGTTTTATTTATTGTCGATACATAGTAAACAAAGATTGGAAAATTGAGTTAAAGAATTTTCCTGTTTTATGTGGTTTGGCAGCTCATTCCATAATTGTACAGCACTGAAACTAAATGATTTTAACCCGTATCTTGTAGTTTTAACTTTTGGTATGTCAGCTGTTTCCTTTAATAGATCTAAAATCATAACGTTGAGTTTTAATATTTATTAAGTCATGAAGATAACTGGGGATTTTCTTGTGTACAATCTTGAATGTTTTAATTCAAATGGTTCTAAGTCTGCGAATTTTTAAAGATGGAAGTTTAGAAGTTAAAAGTAAGATTTCATAACTGCTTATATAGTCTTCATATATGAAGCAGAGAGCTCTTTCCTGTATTTTTTCAATTTTTCGCGTATTTTTTTCACTACAGAAATGCCAAATTACTGGACAATAATCAAAATTTGAAACAATGAAAGAGTACTAGTAAGCTGTTAGACGTCCCAACCTGTTTAGAAATTTGCCAATACGTTTAAGAATATTTAGTTGTTTAGAAGCTTTTTTACAAATTTGTGTGATATGTTTATCAAAATTTAGTTCAAAATCTATCGTTACACCAAGAAGTTTAACATCTTCATCACATAAAATTGTATTGCCTTCTTAATTAAAAGTTAAAATATAATTTTTAGTCTTTTCCCCAATAGCAATGGCTTGGAACTTATCCGGATATGCTTTCATTAAATTTTTGTGAAAACCATTTTATTATTTTTTCAGTGTCATTTTGAAGTGTTTTTACTAAATTATCTACATAATTGTCATAGTAAGACAGGGTATTATCATCTGCATACTTATATATTGTACTGTCTTGAACACAGTAGCAAATATCATTTATAAAGACATTAAACAACTCTGGACAAGAATTGACCCTTTAGGGCCCTCTTTATCAGTATTTCCCAGTCACTGTAAGTGTTGCCAATCTTTATACGTTGCCTCCTATTTTCAAGGTAACTTTTAAATAATTTTAACGAGCTTTCAGAGACGCCATAAGCCTATAATTTTAATAGAAGTAAATCGTGGGGCGAACAGTCGAAGGCTTTTGATAGATCCATTAGTATGGCAGCAATATATTTATTTTCATAGACAGCTTTTTTCCAATCTTCAATAATTTTTAATAACGCTGTTTGAAAACCAAAACCAGAACGAAAAGCTGACAAAAGGGGATTAAAATGTTTTTTTTAGAAATTCCATTACTTGAGTCTTGATCGTGAATTGCTCGCTTATGAAATTTTGAAATAGCTGGCAGCACACTTACAGAACGGTAATTACCTTTTTCTTTATTTATTCTGTTCTTCTCAATTTGTTTAATGCTTTGATGGTTTGTATCAATTTTTATATCGACATGATAGTTAGTATGTATAATTTAGTTTTAAAAAATATTTATCAACATTCAGTTATTTATTGTCTATTTTTTGTCTATTTTGATTTGAAATATTTAAATTTTTGATTTACTAAAATTTAGAACTTTTGATATTTTCATATATATAGTTCTTGATTCATTAATGATACAATTCACCATCTGCAAGACCCTTATGGGTATGAATAACATTGAAAACAATGGGTAGTCAATTTCGATATAAACTACCCTTGTTGATATACAAGTCATCGTGCTAGACCGTCATGAGTATATTCAAGGATGTCTAAACTGTCCTCGTCGTCGATACAAATAATTTTTCCGTCCTTGCAAGACCCTCGTATGTAGTCAAGGTTGTTTAAAAAAACAGCCTTGTACTTACGCATCCATTCATACATTGCACGCAATTCTTATTTATTTATAAGGATAATCAGTGGAGGTCTGGTTTATCATTTTTTCAACCAATCGCTCAACATAGGAATGGAAGTAACGACGCCCCTAAACAATCTTTAAAAAAATGCTTTTGAAGAAATATCAAATATAAATGACTCTCTTATAGTTTTGGCCTGTTATCTATTTAAGAGATATATCTTGTATCACACTGCAAGGAGTAAGATACGAAAAACGTAATACAAAAACTGATTTAATTTTATTGGCATATCCAGCATCATATGATCATATGAGGATATCTATTATTTTTACATGATTCAAATTTGATGTTAACGTTTATTTGCAGATTGTTATTGACCTGTGGCAGCTGGTATTAACGCCATGATGACACCCTTTGGAATAAGCTGAAGTTGCAATTGGAGTTTAATGAAGGATAATTTGTAGTTGTTGACAGTTTCAGAACTAGAACCAACAGGCTTCTGTTTGGGACTTTAGGTACTTAATCATACTCGGTATATATATATATATTTCTGATGTATAGGTGTAAGTGTCTCTTTTTGAACATTCACTAAAACAAGTCTTTTTATAAGTAATATATATTATTTTATTAGCTTTGATGGCATGAGCCAATAAATAAAAACATTGTCAGTGCAACAGCTAGACAGACATTATTTCGGTGGTCGAACATGCTAAAGGGGAGATAATCAAAGTAATATTCTGTCCATATGACTGTGTGCCTTATCATTGTAACAGCTAGACAGATTTGGTGATTGGTGGTTTAACATGTTAAAGGGAAGATAATCAAATCAACTTACTTCAATATAACTAAATATGTATGTGTGCCTTGTCAGTGTAACAGCTGGACAGATATTGTGTCTGGTGGTCTAACATGTTAAAGGGGAGATAATCAAATCAACTTACTTCAATATAATGTCTAGATGTCCATGTTCCCTGTCAGTGAAACAGCTGAACAGATATTGTGTTTGGTGGTCTAACATGTTAAAGGGGAGATAATCAAATCAACTTACTTCAATATACTGTCCCTATGTCCCTGTGCCTTGTCAGTATAAGAGCTGGAAAGATATTGTTTCTTGTGGTCTAACATGTTAAAGGGGAGATAATCAAATTAACTTACTTCAGTATACTGTCTATATGTCCATGTGCCTTGTCAGTTAAACAGCTGGACAGATATTGTTTCTGGTGGTCTAACATGTTAAAGGGGAGATAATCAAATTAATTTAACATGTTAAAGGGGAGATAATCAAATCAACATACTTCAATATACTGTCCCTATGTCCCTGTGCTTTGTCAGTATAAGAGCTGGACAGATATTGTTTCTGGTGGTATAACATGTTAAAGGGGAGATGATCAAATCAACTTACTTCATTATACCATGTATACTGTCTATATGTCCATGTACCTTATCAGTGTACCAGCTAGACAGATATTGTGTCTGGTGGTCTAACATGTTAAAGGGAGATAATCAAATCAGTTACTTCTATATACTGTCTATATGTCCATGTGCCTTGTCAGTAAAACAGCTGGACAGATATTGTGTCTGGTGGTCTAACATGTTAAAGGGGAGATAATCAAATTAACTTACTTCAGTATTCTGTCTATATGTCCATGTGCCTTGTCAGCGAATCAGCTGGACATATATTGTTTCTGGTGGTCTAACATGTTAAAGGGGAGATAATCAAATTAACTTACTTCTATATACTGTCCGTTTGACCATGTACCTTGTCAGTGTAACAGCTGGACAGATATTGTGTCTAGTGGTCTAACATGTTAAAGGGGAAATAAATCAACTTACTTCAATATACTGTCCATATGTCTGCGCGCCTTGTCAGTGTAACGGCTGGACAGATATTGTTTCTGGTTTGACATGTTAAAGGGGAGATAATCAAATCAACTTACTTCAGTATACTGTCTATATGTCTGTGTGCCTTGTCAGTGTAACAGGTGGATAGATATTGTGTCTAGTGATCTAATATGTTAAAGGGGGGATAATCAAATAAACTTTCTTCAGTATACTGTCCGTATGTCCATGTACCTTGTTTGTGTAACAGGTGGACAGATATTGTTTCTGGTGGTCTAACATGTTAAAGGGGGGATAATCAAATAAACTTTCTTCAGTATACTGTCCGTATGCCCATGTACCTTGTTTGTGTAACAGGTGGACCGATTTGTTTCTGGTGATTAAACATGTTAAAGGGAGATAATCAAAGTAACTGACTTCAGTATACTGTTCGTATGTCCATGTGCTTTGTTTGTGTAACAGGTGGACAGGTATTGTTTATGGTGGTTAAACATGTTAAAGGGGAGATAATCAGATTACTTGACTTCCGTATTCTGTTCGTATGTCCATGTGCCTTGTCGTTGTTTCTTGATTAAACTGTCTGTATGTCTATGCCCTTTAAGCACATCTCCTGCTTAACAGCTTGATGGATATTAAATGTCCCCAGCGAAACGCGTTGCAGAGGACATGGAAATTCAGGGCGTCTGTCTGTTTGGTCTTGTTAGCACTCTTACGAGTTGTGCTCCTTGGAAATATTAAATTTATGGAAAATGGCCTCATAAGAACTCTCAGGGGTACAATTCTTGCCAGATTTTTATAAAACTTATACAATAGGTTAATATAAGCGATATATATGACAAGCACTATAATGGTGGACGATCGACTTTTTATGCCCCCGCCGTAGCGGAGGGGGCATTAAGTTATACCCTTGTCCGCCTGTACATACGTCAGTGCGTCCCAAAATTGGTTTGCTTCAACCAACAGTTATGCAACTTATAAACAATGCTTATTACCACAAAATACAGGTCAATTTTGAATTTTTGTGGCGTCACTTTTACCATTCTAGAGTTATGCCCCTTTAAAAATGGAAAAATTGCTGTATTTTTTGTTTCTGTTCTCTAACTTTAGTTTGTCTGAACTAAATGATATGAAACTTATATACAATGCTCATTATTGACCACAAAACACAGATCGAGTTTGAACTTTGGTGGCATCACTTTTAACGTTCAAGAGTTGGGCCCTTTACAAATGGAAAAATTCATGATTTTTTTTTTTGTGTTCTATTACTGTAACTTTTTTCAACCAAATGTTATGAAACTTACACATAATGCTTATTACCTCAAAACACAGATAAAGTTTGAAATTTGATGGCATCATTTTTACAGTTCAAGAGTTATACCCTTTAATATAGGAAAAATTGCTGAATTTTTCATTTCCGTTCTCTAACTTTAGTTTGCTTCAACCAAACTTTATTAAACTTATACACCAAGATTATTACCACAAAACACAGATCAAGTATGAATTTTTGTGGCGTCATTTATACCGTTCTAGGGTTATGCCCCTTTTACCCGTTTCTGTTCTCTAAATGTCTAACTTAAGTTTGTCTCAACTAATTGTAATGAAATGTATATATATAATTCAGTGGTTCAAGGCTTCCAAAATTTCCTGACGACAGCCGGACATTTTACAAAGAAATATTTTTGACGGTCGATGATCAGCTGGATACTTAAATGTAACTGAGAGGATGCATAAGATGTATGTGTCTAAGTAATTAGAAGTGTCATATGCAATAAAATTATTTATAACTGTTTTGTTGTCTTCATTCTAAAAATAAATAAAATCTTATCCTCGGTATGAGTGGTTGCCGTTTGTTTATGTGTAAACACGTATTTGTTAAGGTCTTTCCTCTACGCGAGGACATGCCCGCATCTTGTTTCTTTTGAAGTTATGAATACCAAATATTGACCATCGATAGACCTCATCATGAAGTGTTTGACCAAATACCAAAAACATTCAATGGAAAAAAACACCAAAAAATCATTTTGAAATTTTCATGTTTTGCATTGACTTTGTAAGTTTCATTACTTCTATTTATATCGTTGATATTGCATCATTTTTGACACTTTGTCAAATGGGGTCAACTGATATATCAAATTGAAGGTCTCAATAAACTCTGCTTAAAAAAGAAAATTTTAAACCTCTTTTTCATCCAAGGGGGAAGGGTGGGGTCATTAAGTGCAAAAATTCAAATTTCTCAGATGGTAAGGTTGTCGCATATCAAATGAAAGAACATAAAGCGTACATTTCAAATTTCAAATTGACGTCCCCCAAAAATTGGTTGGATGGGGTCATTGAGTGAAAAAAAAAAAAATTTCGATTGGGTTGTTGTATATCAAATAAACGGTCATGATGTGTACATTTGAAATATCAAATTCCCGACTCCAAAAATTAGTTGGATGGGGTTATTAAGTGCAAAAATCAAACTTTCTAGAACATGGCGTTTTCGCATATCAAATGAAAGCTCATCTATCCTGTGTTACATACATCATACTTCCGATCTAAAAAATGTAGGCTGATGAGGTCATTAAGTGTAAAAAGTGAAAAGTTTCTGAAGGTATGCTTGTCGTATATCAAACGAAAGGTACATTACCAAAACATCACTTTTACAGGAAAGACCTTTCAATTGTTTTACAAACAATTGAGATACTAGTTTTTTGTTCATATTTTGTACATAGATTTAATTAGGCCGTTAGTTTTCTCGTTTGAATTGTTTTACATTGTCATTTCGGGGCCTGTTATAGCTGACTGTGCGGTATGTGCTTTGTTCATTGTTGAAGGCCATACGGTGATCTATAGTTGTTAATTTCTGTGTCATTTGGTCTCTTGTGGAGAGATGTCTCATTGGCAATCATATCACATCTTCTTTTTTTATATATATTGCTTTTTACCACAAAACTCAGTTTAAGTTTAAATTTTGGTAGTGTCACTTTTACAGTTCTTGTGTTATGTCCCTTTATAACTGTATATGCTAACGGGGGCATCATCTGTGTCCCTATGGACACATTCCCCAATTATTTTTTAAAGAGTTATGCCCCTTGGAAATGTTAAATTTATGGAAAATGGCCTTGTCAGCCCTGTGACGGATGTAGTTCTTGCCAGATTTTTATAAAACTTATACAATAGGTTAATATCAGCAATATCTCAGACAAGTTCTATAGTGGTGGACGATTGACTTTTTTTAAAGAGTTATGCCTCTTGGAAATATTAAATTTGTGGAAAATGGTCTCATTAGCGCTCTCACGGGTACATTTTTTGCCAGATTTTTATAAAACTTATACTATAGGTTAATATCAGCAGAATCTTGAACAAGTTCTTAAATGGTGGACGATCGACTTTTTTAAAAGAATAATGTTCCTTGGAAATATAAAATAAGTGCAACGTGGGGGACATTGGAACAATCAAAAGAATGGCATCATGCCTAACCTAATGCTTGAAATATATTTATAGTTTCTTGAGATTTAAAACCTCCTGTAAATCAATTTTTATTTCTTTTGTTGCAGGATATAATGGCAAAGTGGGATAAGGTAAGAATTTGTTCTTATATTTCAGAGGTCATGTGACCGATGTTGTCTATAGACTACACAAAGATACACGTGTGTAGTTCATTATAATCATAGATTGAAATTGGAAGAAAAATCAAAATGACACTAGTTGTAAAAATTTCAATGTACAAAATTTGAAGGAGCAAACCTGATACATTATACAATGATACCAAGTCTTCTTTAAAAAAAAAACTCAGAAATTACAAACAGCGGTTTAACTGTCTTAGTCTTAGTCAGTTGGTAGTTGTTGCATTTGAAAAGCAAACTGTAAAAGCGGACATCTTAAGCAGAATAACTAAAACTATAAACAAGTAGTTTGTTTATTTGAATTTATTTATTTATCATACATTATTATGTGCAGGAAAGAAATGCTTATGCTTTATTTTACTTACAGAGACTTTGTAAAGCTGCTGAGGCGGGACACATTAAAGATGTGGAATTATATTTGAAGAATGGAGCTAATTTGGAAAATACAAGTCATGTAAGTGAAGTAGAAATATTTAAAACATATCAAGGTATTTACTGACAGTACACACAATAAGAATCATATATAAATCCCCTTTGTTTGTTCTGAGTGATTCATTGTTAAACAGAGAAAATATTGGTTATTACAGGTATTTCTGTATTGTACATAATACTGGAGTAAAAAACATTGTAACACAACAGCAATACACCTAACTAAATTAATTAACAAAACATTGATGTATACCACACCTATTAACCAGAGGAAATAGTGGACATAATACCAAGAAGGTAATCAAGTTACAAGAGTATAAGGAGAATAACTTGGCAGAAACAGAAAAACTAAAAACTATATAAAGAAATATTAAAAGACAAACAACAATCCCTAAAACACAGCAGCTCAAAAAAACATAAAATATGTCATTACACACTACACAGAGCAGCTCAAAAAACATAAAATATGTCATTACACACTACACAGAGCAGCTTAAAAAACATAAAATATGTTATTACACACTACACAGAGCAGCTCAAAAAACATAAAATATGTCATTACACACTACACAGAGCAGCTAAAAAAAACCATAAAATATGTCATTACACACTACACAGAGCAGCTCAAAAAACATAAAGTATGTCATTACACACTACACAGAGCAGCTCAAAAAAACATAAAATATGTCATTACATACTACACAGAGCAGCTCAAAAAAACATAAAATATGTCATTACACACTACACAGAGCAGCTCAAAAAACATAAAATATGTCATTACACACTACACAGAGCAGCTAAAAAAACATAAAATATGGCATTACACACTACACAGAGCAGCTCAAAACAACATCAAATATGTCATTACACATTACACACTACACAGAGCAACTAAAAAAAACATAAAATATGTCATTACACACTACACAAAACAACTCAAAAAAACATAAAATATGTCATTACACACTACACAGAGCAACTAAAAAAAATATATGTCATTACACACTACACAGAGCAGCTCAAACAACATAAAATATGTCATTACACACTACACAGAGCAGTTCAAAAAACATAAAATATGTTATTAGACACTACACAAAGCAACTAAAAAAAGCATAAAATATGTGATTACACTTTTATGTCACTGGGTTGCTGTCTCCAAACTTCACAATTATATAAATTGTAATGTGTTTCATTATACTTCACATGCACTTCTCCTGTCACATATATTACTTTGGATTTCTAAATATATTGCAAACATCATAACACAAGACATGAGATATATCAGTTCTTCCTTACACAATACATCATAACACAAGACATGAGATATACCAGTTCTTCCTTACACAATACATCATAACACAAGACATGAGATATACCAGTTCTTCCTTACACAATACATCATAACACAAGACATGAGATATACCAGTTCTTCCTTACACAATACATCATAACACATGACATGAGATATACCAGTTCTTCCTTACACAATACATCATAACACAAGACATGAGATATATCAGTTCTTCCTTACACAATACATCATAACATAATACATGAGATATATCAGTTCTTCCTTACACAATACATCATAACACAAGACATGAGATATATCAGTTCTTCCTTACACAATACATCATAACACAAGACATGAGATATATCAGTTCTTCCTTACACAATACATCATAACACAAGACATGAGATATATCAGTTCTTCCTTACACAATACATCATAACATAATACATGAGATATATCAGTTCTTCCTTACACAATACATCATAACACAAGACATGAGATATATCAGTTCTTCCTTACACAATACATCATAACACAAGACATGAGATATATCAGTTCTTCCTAACACAATACATCATAACACAAGACATGAGATATATCAGTTCTTCCTTAGACAATACATCATAACACAAGACATGAGATATATCAGTTCTTCCTTACACAATACATCATAACACAAGACATGAGATATATCAGTTCTTCCTTACACAATACACCATAACACAAGACATGAGATATATCAGTTCTTCCTTACACAATACATCATAACACAATACATGAGATATATCAGTTCTTCCTTACACAACACATCATAACACAAGACATGAGATATACCAGTTCTTCCTTACACAATACATCATAACACAAGACATGAGATATACCAGTTCTTCCTTACACAATACATCATAACACAAGGCATGAGACATATCTGTTCTTCCTTATACAATACAGCATAACACAAGGCATGAGACATATCTGTTCTTCCTTATACAATACATCATAACACAAGACATGAGATATACCAGTTCTTCATTACACAATACATCATAACACAAGACATGTGATATATCAGTTCTTCCTTACACAATACTTATGTAAACCAATTCTGTTCTTAACATATAAACACTTTACTAACAACTTTGTCATACTAAGCACACAACATTTTACACCTCAATAATACAAACTAATACTGATTTACCATACCTACTTGTGACACTGGATCATACAACATTTATTTACCATTCCAGTACTGAACATGACATGTGACACCTGATTATACAACATACATAAACCACTCCTCTTCTGAATGTGACATGTGACACCTGATCATACTATATACATATTCCACTCCTGTACTGCACACAACATGTGTCACTGATCATACAACAGTCATATACCATTCCAGTACTGAACATGACATGTGACACCTGATTATACAACATTCATTTACCACTCCTCTTCTGAATGTGACATGTGACACTTGATTATACAATACACATTTTCCACTCCTGTACTGAACATGACATGTGTCATTTGATCATACAACATGCATTTACCACTCCTGCACTGAACATGACATGACAATTCATCATACAATATACATATTCAACTCCTGTACTGAACATGACATGTGACACCTCATCATACAACATTGATTAACCACTCCTGTACTGAACATGACATGTGACACCTGATTATACAACATTAACATACCACTCCTGTACCCAATATCATGAGCATGCAGGCCTCTACATTAACATTTTTTCTAACTTGTCCCTTCGGACAAGTGGCAAGAAAATCAGCTTGTCCGAACTCTTAACTCGCTTGTCCGAATTCATAATTGAAAATCTAACAAATTGATGATTTATGCAAAAATAACACTTGGGCTTTGATTGTACCTAATAAAAGGAGCATTTTGTAATGTTATATGAATACCGCATCAAAATACATTTCATTATTTCAGAATGAAAGTTTTTTTGCAAGACTGTGTTCTCTGACTCAATGTCACTATCATTTGTCAATCATTAAATCATCATTTCTTCCCAAACCACTACGTTCCCCTATGGACCTATTCATTCTTTAGAAGTGGTATGGGTTAAACCAAGGATGTAAATACACCTGGCCACCTTGAACATGTATATATGAGTAAACCTTTTTAATTTATTGATGATGTCAAAACAAGCTTTTACAATTCATTTTGATTTGTATATACATTGATATATGATCATGAAATACGTACTCATTTCACTAAAAAATCTGCCTTTTTAGATATTTTTTTTTTCATCTTAAATTTTTTATATCACATGTCATAGATCTTATCAAATAAAACCTCTTTTAATGTATTGTTATGCATAAAAGCAAAATCAAATGAAACATACTTTAATTTAATATTTTAAAGTTTAGGTAAAACTCCATATGGAGGTGCTCCTAATTCAAGGAAGCTTATACTAAGAAGATACATTAACATTGGTTTCTTTCCCCTTACTTATATCCACCCTGGTCAATGGCTGCCAGCATGTTCAACACTCCAAATCAGAGACATATTATACAAGTTTTATATGTCTCTGGTTCAATCAATGAATAATTATTTCATTAAGTATGATCAATAAAACAACCATTCATATTTTTGGGAATGTATAAGTCTTGAATTTGATCTATTTTTATCTGACCTTGATTTTTCACTTGTCCCATCGGACAAGTAGTATGGTGAATCTACTTGCCCGACATCTGTGTGCACTTGTCCCGGACAATCGGACAAGCGTTAATGTCGAGCCCTGGCATGGCATATGACACCTAATCATACAACATACATATACCACTCTTGACCTGAACATGACATGTGACTCCTGATCATACAATATTCATTTACCACTCTTGTACTGACCATGATATGTGACACCTAATTATCATACAATATGCATATTCCACTCCCGTACTGAACATGACATGTGACACCTCATCATACAACATTGATTAACCACTCCTGTACTGAACATGACATATGACACCTGATTATACAACATTAACATACCACTCCTGTACCCAATATCATGAGCATGGCATATGACACCTGTTCATACAACATACATATACCACTCTTGACCTGAACATGACATGTGACTCCTGATCATACAATATTCATTTACCACTCTTGTACTGACCATGACATGTGACACCTACTTATCATACAACATGCATTTTCCACTTCTGTACTGAAAATGACATGTGACATCTTATCATGCAACATTTACTTACCACTCCTGTACTGAACATGAAATGTGACACATGATCATACAACATTTATTTTACCACTCCTGTACTGAACATGCCATGTGACACCTGATCATAAATTATGCATTTATCACTTCAGCACTGAACATGACATGTGACACATGATCATACAACATACATTTACCACTCCTGTACTGAACATGACCTGTGACACCTGATCATACAACATGAATTTACCATTCCTGTACTGAACATAACATGTGTAACCTGATCAAACAAAAACATATTCCACTAATGTACTGAACATGACATGTCTCACCTGATCATTCAACATTCATTAACCACTCCAGTACTGAACATGACATGTGACACCTGATCTTACAGTATACATATTCCACTCCTGTACTGAACATGACATGTGTCACCTGATCATACAATAGTCATATACCATTACAGTACTGAACATGACATATGTCATCTGATCATACAATAGTCATATACCATTACAGTACTGAACATGGCATATGACACCTGATCATACAACATACATATACCACTCTTGACCTGAACATGACGTGTGACACCTGATCATACAATATTCATTTACCACTCTTGTACTGACCATGACATGTGACAACTAAATATCATACAACATTAATTTACCACTTCTGTACTGAAAATGACATGTGGCACCTGATCATACAACATTCATATACCACTCCTGTACTGAATATGACATGTGACACCTGATCATACAACATTCATTTACCACTCCTGTACTCAACATGACATGTAACACCTGATCATACAACATGAATTTACCACTCCTCTACTGAACATGACATGTGACACCTGCTCATACAACATTCATTGACCACTCCTGTATTTACCATGACATGTGACACCTGATCATACAACATTCATTTACTACTCCTGTACTGAACATGACATGTGCCACCTGATCATACAATATACATTTTCCACTCCTGTACTGAACATGACATGTGTCACCTGATCATACAATATTCATTTACCACTCCTGTACTGAACATGACATGTGACACCTGCTCATACAACATTCATTTACCACTCCTGTACTGAACATGACATGTGACACCTGATCATACAACATTCATTTACCACTCCTGTACTGAACATGCCATGTGCCACCTGATCATACAATATACATTGTTCACTCCTGTACTGAACATGACATGTGTCACCTGATCATACAACATTCATTTACCACTCCTGTACTGAACATGACATGTGCCACCTGATCATACAATATACATTTTCCACTCCTGTACTGAAAATGACATGTGACACCTGATCATACAACATTCATTTACCACTCCTGTACTGAACATGACATGTGCCACCTGATCATATAACACTAATTCTGCAATTGTTCTGAACATAACATGTGTCACCTGCTCATTCAACATTTATTTACCTCTTTCACTGAACATGACTTGATCATACAACATTGATGTGACAACAATGACACTCTTCTACTTTTATACCGACGTGTAACATAGCAATAACACTTTTAACACTCACACCAACATTTGACATAAATATGTCATTCTTATTCCCTATACAAACATATGACATAACATTGACATTTTTATACGCAACACCAACATGTGACCTAGCAATGACACTCTTGTACTCAATCTAATAATATGACATATCAATGACACTTGCATACTCAACACCAACATATGACATAACAATAACGTTCTTTTACCCAACACCATCTCAACTGCATCAAGTGACATAAAAATGACACTCCATCTAAACACCATAATGTGACCTAGCAATGACATAATTTTACTCAATCTAATAATGTGACATAGCAATGACACTTGCATACTCAACACCAACATATAACATAACAATACCATTCTTTTACCCAACACCATCTCAACTCCTTGATGCAACATAAAAATGACACTCCATCTAAACAACATCATATGCTCAAAATCAATATGTGATAAAGCAATGCCACTCTTTATTAAGTACCAACATATGACATATCAAAGTCACTCTTATACCCAACACCAACCTCTGACATAACCATGACACTCTTATACCCAACACCAACATGTGACATAGCAATTACTTATAAACTTAACAGCAACATGTGACATAGAAATTACTCTTATACTCAACACCAACATGTGACATAGACATTTCTCTTATACTCAACAGCAACATGTGACATAAAATGTAGCAGTGACACTATTATACTCAACATCAATTTGTTACATAGCAATGACACTCTTACACTCAGCACACACAGAAGGCATAGCCATACCATTCTTATACTCAACACCAACATGTGACATAGCAATGACACTCTTATACTCAACACAAACATATGACCTAGCAATAACACACTTATACTCAACACCAACATGTGACATAGCAATAACACTCTTATACTCAACACCAACAAGTGACCTAGCAATGACACACTTATACTCAACACTAATATGTTACATAGCAATGACACACTTATACTCAACACCATCATGTGACCTAGCAATGACATTCTTATACTCAACACCAACATGTGACCTAGCAATGATATTCTCACGCTCATCACAAACGAGTGACACCTTTTATAGGCAATGCAAACTTGAAACAAATACAAACATGGTTTATTGCAGTTCTTCACTTATACTCAACACAAACATACACCATTGTTACAATACGCGTATTACAGCTCATATGATATGAAGCAGCTAATATACACCAACATTTTACATAGAAATACCACTAAATACTTTCTAAGCTTTGATAATTTTTTTGAATCGACACAAAATACTGTTAATCAGACAGGTTTAATGGACAACAAATATTTGTTAAAATTATAAAAAGTGGGGTCTCATTTTATTCGTAACACAGAACTGAATCAGATAGTAAAGGTTTTATTTTGTTTCCTGACGAAAATTATTTTGTAAACATCTGATTTTTAATGAGAAGTTGATGAGAACAAGTTGTGTTAACATCTTTAGTCAGATAATGTTAATTCTACAGATCTAATGTAAAACATCTTTTAAAAATAACACATACTTGACAGAATTATATAAAGTGGAGTCTTATTTTTCTTTTCTCTTTGTACTGAATCAGAAAATATAACTTGTTTTAATATTCCTTGAAAAAAAGTTTTTTTTTTATTAACTTTTCTTTATACTGATTCTAAACAAAATCATGTTGTTGATCATTCTAGGTAATCATTGTTAAAATCAGACAGATTTAATGGACAACAAATAGTTGTTAGAAATATATAAAGTGTGGTCTCATTTTAATTGTCATGTCCAGCTGAGTCCATTAATATAAATATTGTTTATGTTTCTTGAAAAAAGTTATTTTTTTAACCTGACAGTTCTGATGGAAGTTCTGACATCTCACAATAAAACATGTTGTTTATTTGTTGTTAATGTAGAATATAAATACAAGTGTGACTGGTCATTTTATTCAGTTTTGACCACTGATTCATGTGATATATATTGTTATGATATTGTAATTATTATGTTTATTTATGTTGGCCTAATTTGTGTTGTATGGCCTGATAGTTGTTTACCAAATAATCTTATAACTGTGCAGTTTATGAATGATTGGAACTTTCTAGAATGATCCTGATAAAAGATGCGTGATTTAAACTTCTACGTTATTCCAGAAACTTCCGTTGTAACTTTCCAGGATTTTCCACAATGTTCCATTATAGAGTGTTCTAGAATTTTCCATGACAACACTATATATACAGACACTAAAGTTAAACTCTCATATATAAAACTTGGACATAGACATTGATAGACATTAGTTTTCACAGCATTTGGATTGACACTTTTATTCTACAAACAACATCATACTGGATTGTGACATTAGTAGTGAACATAATATTCAAATTGGATTCCGAAAGATTTCCGGATACAGATAAAGATAACAGATTGGACTCATATTTTGACAGTTAAGTTAACAGTAATATTTGTGTAATACCTTTTGTAAACATTTGTATAATAAAACTTGTTAATTTTTATAATTGATTTGTGTCTTTTGTTGGCTACAATTTAAAGGCGATTTCTGGCCGTAACAGAAATTGGGGGCTCGTCCGGGATACTGAACATATTTTATTCAAAATTTGTTTAATATTTTTATTATAACTAGCCAACAAAATTCTACAAAATGGCATTTGATGCTGGTAAATTTTTGAAAACGCCAGACCTGGAGAGTTTTGATAATTTAAAGAAAGAGGAATTAGTGTTGCTAGCTAAACAACTGAAATTAGTTTTTTAAAGTATCTATGAGAAAACAAATTATAAAAAATTTGGTTATAGACAAACTAGTTGACGCAGAAATTTTAGGTGAAGAGGCTCTTGAACTTAAGGTCGAAAATGTTGACGCCTTTAAATTAAAACAGCTTGAATTAGAACATGAACTTAGATTAAAAGAACTGGAAATGAAGGAAAGATTGGAAATGGATAAACAAGAAAAAGAAAAAGAAGATGAATTCAAATTAAAACAAGATGAACTTAAATTAAAACAGGCAGAACTTGAAATGAGGGAAAGGCTAGAGATGGAAAAACTGAAAATTGAAATGGTCAAAGAAGAAAGCAACACTAAAGTCCAGTCAAAATCAGATTATTTTGATGCAGCAAAAAATATACGTTTGGTTCCAAAATTTTGTGAAAAAACAGTCGATAAATATTTTCCACAGTTTGAGAAAATTGCTAATAATTTGAAATGGCCAATGCCGTATTGGACTACCATGCTGCAAAGTGTTTTTGAGGGTAAGGCCGCTGAAATATACGCTGCACTTCCATCAGAAAAAAGTTCTAATTATGACACGGTGAAACAGGAAGTTTTGAAAGCCTATGAGCTAGTACCAGAAGCATATAGACAGAAATTTAGATCTTATAAAAAGTTTGATTCGCAAACCTATGTGGAATTTGCTCGGGAAAAAGAAGATCTATTTGATAAATGGCTTACTTCAAAGAAAACAGATAACAATTTTGATAACCTAAGACAATTGATGTTATTAGAAGAGTTCAAACAATGTGTTCATTCAGAATTAAAAACACATTTAGACGACAAAACTATTGAGTCAATACATGATGCAGCTGTTATATCAGATAATTATACTCTTTCACATAAAAGAAGTTTCAAGGGTCAAAATGTTAATACTTCCAGTGGAAATTACAAAAATCAAAGCACTGAGCGTACTGATAGTAAGCCTGTTGAACAGAATAAGAGTCAGTCCAGTTATAATATGTCTAGTCCAAAATTTGATATTTTTGAGAAGAAGTCACTGATTTGTGCTTATTGTAAGAAGAATGGTCACCTGATGGCTGATTGTTTTAGACTCCAAAAGAAGAATGAACGAGATAATAAGCCTAAGACCAGTGCGTGTACGACACCTTATATTACCAGTACATTGGAATGTCCTGCGAGTCAGGCTTTTAAGTCCAGTTTTTGTGATTACATGGAGGAATATAAACCCTTTATGTCTGATGGGTTTGTTTCTATTGTTGATGATACCACTCTTCAGCCTATTAAGATTTTACGGGACACTGGAGCTTCTCAGTCTTTATTGTTAGAAGGTGTGTTGCCTTTGTCTGAGAAGACTTCTGTTGTTGCCTCCGTTTTGTTACAAGGTGTAGAGTTAGGTTGTATAGATGTTCCTCTCCATCGAATTTATCTGAAGTCAGATTTGATAACTGGACCAGTTGTTGTGGGTGTTCGTCCTAATCTCCCTGTTGAGGGTGTTACATTATTGCTAGGAAATGATCTAGCTAGGAACAAAGTGGTTGTTGAACCAATTGTTACCAGTGAACCGGTGGTGGATTTTAAATCACCTGAAGATCATGCTGAATTGTATCCAGCTTGTGTTGTTACTAGGGCGATGGCTAGAAAACAACAAAATGAGATTTTGCAAGAAGACAAGTTTGATTACATGGACCTTTCTGACACTTTTATAGCTGACATTGAAGGTCCTGGTAGCTCAGAAAAGGCCATTACAAAACCACCTAGTGTTAACAAGAATGTTATTATGCCATGGCCAGACGTTACCAGCCATTCATTATACCGAAAGAATTTATTTGAAGAAGAACATAAAGACCCTGAGGTTCTTCAGCTCAGCCAGAGAGCTCAACCACAGGAGGAAGCAGACAAAGTGGCCGAATGCTATTACCATCAGGACGGCATTTTAATGAGGAAGTGGAGGCCTCCTGATGCTACCCCAGAGGAGGAATGGAGAGTGGTGTACCAAGTGGTGGTGCCTAAAGTTTATAGGCAAGAAATTATTGGTCTTGCCCATGACACCCCCTTGGCTGGACACTTAGGTATAAGGAAGACTTGCCTAAAAATATTGCAACATTTCTACTAGCCCAGACTTAGAAACGATGTTGCAGAATACTGCAAATCATGCCATATATGCCAGGTTGTTGGTAAGCCTAACCAGAAAATACCACCAGCACCTCTTCTGCCTATTCCAGCCTTTGACGAACCTTTCAGCAGAGTTCTAATAGACTGCGTCGGACCTTTACCAAAGACCAAGACTGGAAATGCGTATTTATTGACGATCATGTGTACATCTTCATGCTTTCCTGAAGCTATTCCGCTCAGAAATATCAAGACACCTACTATCGTCAAAGCTTTGATCAAATTTTTCACATTAGTAGGACTTCCTAAGTCTATACAGTCCGACCAGGGATCAAATTTCATGTCAGGTTTATTTCAGCAAGTCGTATACCAGTTAGGGATTGCTCAGTACAGATCAAGTGCTTATCATCCAGAATCTCAAGGTGCCTTAGAACGTTTTCATCAAACATTGAAGAACATGATTAGAACTTTTTGTCTTCAATTTGACAGAGACTGGGACGATGGAGTTCACTTTCTACTTTTTGCGGTTCGAGAGGCTGTTCAAGAATCCCTTGGATTTAGTCCCTTTGAGTTGGTATTTGGTCATACTGTAAGGGGACCGTTAAAATTGATTAAGGAAAAGTGGCTTACTGAACATACTGACTTGAATCTTTTAGACTATGTATCTAGATTTAAAGAAAAATTGTTTACTGCTTGTCAAATTGCTCAGAAAAACTTAAAAAATGTACAGAACAAGATGAAAATATGGTATGATAAAGATGCCAGGGACAGAATTATTGAGCCTGGTGATAAGGTACTTGTATTTCTGCCAGTCCCTGGACATCCTTTACAGGCTAAGTATTGTGGTCCTTATACAATAGAGAGTAAAATTAATGATTTGAATTATATTGTAAAAACTCCAGGTCGGCGCAAACAAAATAGAGTGTGTCATATAATATGTTAAAACCATATTTTGAGCGTACTAATGTATGTGATAGTAAACCAGTTGCCACTTTAGGCATGGTTCAATTTGAGAACAATCATGACAAACCAGATGTAATTGAACAACCTTTTAGTTCTAAATCTATGGAAGAGACAGTTAGATTGAAAAATTCAGAAATTTTGTCAAGTTTAGACTCAAAAGTTGCACATCTGTCTTTTGATCGTAGAGAAGAAATAAAAACTTTGGTATTTTCTTTTAAAAATCTTTTTCCAGATGTGCCAAACAAAACCACTTCTGTTTGTCATGATGTTGATGTAGGAGATGCTTCTCCAATTAAGCAACATCCTTACCGGCTCAATCCACTCAAACTTGAAGTTATGAGAAAAGAAATTAAATATATGCTTGACAATGATATTATTGAGCCGAGTAACAGTGAATGGAGCTCTCCTTGTCTCCTTGTGCCAAAACCAGATAAAACCTATCGTTTCGTGACTGATTTCAGAAAAGTAAATTCAGTCTCAAAATCTGATTCCTATCCGATTCCAAGGATAGACGATTGTATTGACAATATTGGTCAAGCCAAATTTGTGAGTAAATTTGATTTATTGAAAGGTTATTGGCAAGTTCCATTGACACAGAGAGCTCGTGAAATATCAGCTTTTGTTACACCAGATGGCTTATTTCAATATACTGTAATGCCGTTTGGCATGAAAAGTGCACCAGCTACATCTCAAAGAATGATCAATAATGTTATAAGAGATTTAAACTGTTGTTATGCTTATATTGATGATCTAATTGTATGTAGTGATAGCTGGGAACAGCATTTAACACATTTGTATGATACTTTTGATAGATTGTCACAATCAAATTTGACTGTTAATCTTGGTAAAAGTGAATTTTGTCAGGCCACTGTTGATTATTTAGGGCATACAGTTGGCCAAGGTCAAGTGAAACCTATTATGGCTAAAGTGGAAGCTATTTCCAAATTTCCCCCTCCTACAAATAGAAAACAACTTATGAGATATTTAGGCATGATTGGATTTTACAGAAAATTTTGTTCAAATTTTGCTACTGTGGTTCAACCATTGACTCATCTTTTACGAAAAGAATCTAAATTTATCTGGAGTGAAAATTGTCAAAACGCTTTTGAAAATAGCAAATCACTTTTAATTAATAGTCCAGTTCTGATTACTCCAGACTTTGAAAAACAATTTAAACTTGCCGTTGATGCAAGCGATGTAGGAATAGGAGCTGTTTTATATCAAGAGACAGATGATAATGTTGAAAAACCTATATCATATTTTTCTAAGAAATTAGATAAACATCAGAAAAATTATTCAACTATTGAAAAAGAGTGTTTTGCAATGTTGTCAGCACTTCAACATTTTGATGTATATTTGAATCCCACTGTATATCCTATTCTTGTTTATACTGATCATAATCCTCTCACCTTCATGCATAAAATGAGAAACAAGAATCAGAGGTTGACTAGGTGGAGTTTATTGTTACAGGAATATGATGTAATTGTAAAACATATTAAGGGTAAAGATAATGTTATAGCTGATGCTTTATCTAGAGCTTATTAAATCACTTTGTATATATTATGTATTTTTGTTCATATTGTTCATGATAAGTTTTTGTTACACTAAAACTTCTTTTAAGGGGGGAGGTGTTATGATATTGTAATTATTATGTTTATTTATGTTGGCCTAATTTGTGTTGTATGGCCTGATAGTTGTTTACCAAATAATCTTATAACTGTGCAGTTTATGAATGATTGGAACTTTCTAGAATGATCCTGATAAAAGATGCGTAATTTAAACTTCTACGTTATTCCAGAAACTTCCGTTGTAACTTTCCAGGATTTTCCACAATGTTCCATTATAGAGTGTTCTAGAATTTTTCATGACAACACTATATATACAGACACTAAAGTTAAACTCTCATATATAAAACTTGGACATAGACATTGATAGACATTAGTATTCACAGCATTTGGATTGACACTTTTATTCTACAAACAACATCATACTGGATTGTGACATTAGTAGTGAACATAATATTCAAATTGGATTCCGAAAGATTTCCGGATACAGATAAAGATAACAGATTGGACTCATATTTTGACAGTTAAGTTAACAGTAATATTTGTGTAATACCTTTTGTAAACATTTGTATAATAAAACTTGTTAATTTTTATAATTGATTTGTGTCTTTTGTTGGCTACAATTTAAAGGCGATTTCTGGCCGTAACAATATTTTGTTTATATTTATTACACACCATTGTCCAGTTTATGTCACAAGTTTTGATGTCTGTTATATGTTGATATTACAGTATGGGAGGACACCATTAATATGGGCGGCTGAGGGAGGACACCTGGAGGTGGTGATGTACCTTGTCATTCACGGCAGTCAGTTAGAGGCCACAGACGGGGTAATGATAGATATAATCACCTTACTCTGACAAAACTCAACTTTATACAGAATCTACACAAAATCATGTTGTTAATCAGACAGGTTTAATGGACAACAACTATTTGTTAGAATTATATAAAGTGGGGTCTCATTTTATTCATAACACAGAACTGAATCAGATAGTAAAGGTTTTATTTTGTTTCTTGACGAAAAATATTTTGTAAACATCTGATTTTAATAAGAAGTTGATGAGAACAAGTTGTGTTAACATCTTTAGTCAGATAATGTTAATTCTACAGATCTAATGTAATACATCATTTTAAAAATAACAAATACTTGACAGAATTATATAAAGTGGGGTCTTATTTTTCTTGTCTTTACGTACTGAATCAGAAAATATTACTCGTTTTAATATTTCTTGAAAAAAAGTTTTTTTTTTTAACTTTGATCATTCTTCTTAATCATTGTTAATCAGACGGGTTTAATGGACAACACATATTTGATAGAATTATATAAAGTTGGGTCTTATTTTAATTGTCTTGTCCAGCTGAGTCCATTGATATAAATATTGTTAACGTTTCTTGAAAAAAGTTTTTTTTTTTTAACCTGACAGTTCTGATGGAAGTTCCGACATCTCACAATAAAACATGTTGTTTATTTGTTGTTTATGTAGAATATAAATACAAGTGTGACTGGTCATTTTATTCAGTTTTGACCACTGATTCATGTGATATATATTTTGTTTATATTTATTACACAACATTGTCCAGTTTATGACACAAGTTTTGATGTCTGTTATATGTTGATATTACAGATGGGGATGACACCATTAATGTATGCCGCTGAGGAAGGACACCTGGAGGTAGTGATGTACCTCATCAGTCAGGGCAGTCAGTTAGAGGCAACAGACCCGGTAATGATAGATATAATCACCTTACTCTGAACAAACATCACTTTATACAGAATCTACACAAAATCATGTTGTTAATCAGACAGGTTTAATGGACAACAAATATTTGTTTGAATTATATAAAGTGGGGTCTTATTTTATTCGTAACACAGAACTGAATCAGATAGTAAACTGATTTTAATGAGAAGTTGATGAAAAAAGTTGTGTTAACATCTTTAGTCAGATAATGTTAATTCTACAGATCTAATGTAAAACATCTTTTAAAAAAAACAAATACTTGACAGAATTATATAAAGTGGGGTCTTATTTTTCTTGTCTCTTTGTACTGAATCAGAAAATATAACTCGTTTTGATGTTCCTTGAAAGAAAAAAAATTTCAACTTTGATCTTTATACTGATTCTAAACAAAATCATGTTGTTAATCATTCTACTGAATCATTGTTAATTAGACAGGTTTAATGGACAACAAATATTTGTTAGAATTATATAAAGTGGGGTCTTATTTTAATATTTAATGAAAAAAGTTTTTTTTTAACTTTGATCATTCTACGTAATCATTGTTAATCAGACATATTTAATGGACAACAAATACTTGACAGAATTATATAAAGTGGGGTCTCATTTTAATGTTTAATGAAAACAAGTTTTTTTTTAAACTTTGATCATTCTACAGAATCAATATAAAATCATGTTGTTAATAAAACATGTTAAATGGACAACAAATACTTGCTATTATTTAACTTGTTATACTTATATAATTAAGAGGTTACTATTTGTTTACTTGTTTTGTTGAACTTAATGAGGGTTTGGATGGGGTTAAATGATTAAAGAATAATGCCTTTAAAAAATTAGAGAATAACGGGCACAAAAAATTAGAAGATTAGAGAAACATGAGAAATGCGTGGTCTACTTTTTGAAGATTAGAGAAAAAAGGGTTTAATTTTTGGAAGATTACAGAAAAAAGGGGGAAATTAAATGTTTACACAATAACAGACCCCCCTCCAGATCCTCCTTAATCAGAAAATATTTTTAGTTGATATATTTTAATCTACCATTTATTGTTTTACCCGATGTTATATTTCTTACATTTTGATAAATTGTTTGACTCCTCTCTTGATTTATTATCACACACCATTAACATGTTTATATTTTTATATTGTTATAGCGTGGATACACAGCTTTACATTGTGCTGCTGAGAATGGACAGATTGATGTCACAAAATGGCTAATAGACCAAGAATGCAGTCCTTGGGTGAAATCAAAACATGTAACATTCAGTTTTATTCTTATTCACTATTTTCATTAATAAGAAATGTATACATTTTAAATTCATATATAGTATGG
Source organism: Mytilus edulis (assembly GCA_019925275.1). NCBI lineage: Eukaryota > Metazoa > Mollusca > Bivalvia > Mytilida > Mytilidae > Mytilus > Mytilus edulis. Next base: position 3,977,497 of record CM034351.1, on the reverse strand, counting down.
CTGGATTCATGTAACAAAATGGTTAATAGATCGAGGATGCAGTCCTTGGGTGAAAACAAAACAGGTATCATTCAGTTTTATTCTTATTAGACATGTTAGATAGACACTTTATTCTCTAAAGAATAAATACAAGTCAACAGAGAAAGTATAATGTATATACAAATACAATAGTTAAGTGTAAACAGATGCAGTACAATAATGTAAAATGTAGTACATCTTTATGATGAAATACCTATATAATAAACGGTTAAACTAAATATGAAGAAATCAGTCTGGTGCTTTACGTTTACATGGATGGACTATATTAACAAAAATGTATACTTTTTGAAATCATATATAGAACAAAAAATTCACTTGATATGATGCAAACCAAGTATTTAAAATGGTGTAGGGATTATCAATTATTAACATAAGTCGTAAAACTGATAAACCACAATTCAAACAAAATCAACACAAAGATAACTAATACATTGAAATACAATCTTTTCAACTGAATGATAACCAATCAAATTGTTTACTTGTGTACATATATAATAAATCTTGTTAAATTTTATTATTGATGTGTGTCTATTGTTGGCTTACACTACCAACATACCTTTCCACCAATTATACACTACCAACATACCTTCCACCAATCATTCATTGCCAACATACCACCAACCTATCATACACTACAAACATATCACCCACCTATCATACACTACCAACATATCACCCACCAATCATACACTACCAACATATCACCCACCTATCATACAATGCTAACATACCTTCCACCAATCATGCACTAACAACATAACTTCCACCAATCATACACTACCAACATTCCACCCGCCAATCATACACTACCAACATACCTTCCACCAATCATACACTACCAACATACCTTCCACCAATCATACACTACCAACATACCTTCCACCAATTATACACTACCAACATACCTTCCACCAATCATACACTACCAACATACCTTCCACCAATCATACACTACCAACATACCTTCAATTAATTATACACTACCAACATACCTTTCACCAATCATACACTACCAACTTACCTTCCACCAATCATACACTACCAACATATCACCCACCTATCATACACTGCTAACATACCTTCCACCAATCATGCACTAACAACATAACTTCCACCAAGCATACACCACCAACACACCACCCATCAATCATACACTACCAACATACCTTCAACCAATCATACACTACCAACATACCTTCCACCAATCATACACTACCAACTTACCTTCCACCAATCATACACTACCAACATTCCATCCATCAATCATACACTACCAACATACCTGCCACCAATCATACACTACCAACATACCTTCCACCAATCATACACTAGCAACTTACCTTCCACCAATCATACACTACCAACATTCCACCCACCAATCATACACTACCAACATACCTTCCACCAATCATACACTACCAACATACCTTCAACCAATTATACACTACCAACATACCTTCCACCAATCATACACTACCAAATTACCTTCCACCAATCATACACTACCAACATTCCACCCACCAATCATACACTACCAACATACCTTCCACCAATCATACACTACCAACTACCTTCCACCAATCACGCACTACCAACATACCTTCCACCAATCATACACTACCAACATACCTTCCACCAATCATACACAACCAACATACCTTCCACCAATCATACACTACCAACATACCTTCCACCAATCATACACTACCAACATACCTTCCACCAATCATACACTACCACATACCTTCCACCAATCATGCACTACCAACGTACCTTCCACCAATCATACACTACCAACGTACCTTCCACCAATCATACACTACCAACTTACCTTCCACCAATCATACACTACCACATACCTTCCACCAATCATGCACTAACAACATACCTTCCACCGATCATACACTACCAACATACCTTCCACGATCATACACTACCAACATACCTTCCACCAATCATACACTACCAACATACCTTCCACCAATCATACACTACCAACATACCTTCACCAATTATACATACCAACATACTTCCACCAATCATACACTACCAACATACCTTCCACCAATCATACACTACCAACATACCTTCAATTAATTATACACTACCAACATACCTTTCACCAATCATACACTACCAACTTACCTTCCACCAATCATACACTACCAACATATCACCCACCTATCATACACTGCTAACATACCTTCCACCAATCATGCACTAACAACATAACTTCCACCAAGCATACACCACCACACACCACCCATCAATCATACACTACCAACATACCTTCAACCAATCATACACTACCAACATACCTTCCACCAATCATACACTACCAACTTACCTTCCACCAATCATACACTACCAACATTCCATCCATCAATCATACACTACCAACATACCTGCCACCAATCATACACTACCAACATACCTTCCACCAATCATACACTAGCAACTTACCTTCCACCAATCATACACTACCAACATTCCACCCACCAATCATACACTACCAACATACCTTCCACCAATCATACACTACCAACATACCTTCAACCAATTATACACTACCAACATACCTTCCACCAATCATACACTACCAAAATTACCTTCCACCAATCATACACTACCAACATTCCCCACCAATCATACACTACCAACATACCTTCCACCAATCATACACTACCAACATACCTTCCACCAATCACGCACTACCAACATACCTTCCACCAATCATACACTACCAACATACCTTCCACCAATCATACACACCAACATACCTTCCACCAATCATACACTACCAACATACCTTCACCAATCATACACTACCAACATACCTTCCACCAATCATACACTACCAACATACCTTCCACCAATCATGCACTACCAACGTACCTTCACCAATCATACACTACCAACGTACCTTCCACCAATCATACACTACCAACTTACCTTCCACCAATCATACACTACCACATACCTTCCACCAATCATGCACTAACAACATACCTTCCACCGATCATACACTACCAACATACCTTCCACCGATCATACACTACCAACATACCTTCATCAATCATACACTACAACATACCTGCCACCAATATACACTACCAACATACCTTCCACCAATCATACACTAGCAACTTACCTTCCACCAATCATACACTACCAACATTCCACCACCAATCATACACTACCAACATACCTTCCACCAATCATACACTACCAACATACCTTCAACCAATTATACACTACCAACATACCTTCACCAATCATACACTACCAAAATTACCTTCCACCAATCATACACTACCAACATTCACCCACCATCATACACTACCAACATACCTTCCACCAATCAACACTACAACATACTTCACAATATACACTACCAACTTACCTTCCACCATCATACACTTCAACTCCACCCATCAATCATACACTACCAACATACCTTCAACCAATCATGCACTACCAACATACCTTCCACCAATCATACACTACCAAACATTACCTTCCACCAATCATACACTACCAACATTCCACCACCATTCATACACTACCAACATACCTTCCACCAATCATACACTACCAACTTACCTTCCACCAATCATACACTACCAACATACCTTCCACTAATCATACACTACCAACTTACCTTCCACCAATCATACACTACCAACATACCTTCCACCAATCATACACTACCAACATACCTTCCACCAATCACGCACTACCAACATACCTTCCACCAATCATACACTACCAACATACCTTCCACCAATCATACACAACCAACATACCTTCCACCAATCATACACTACCAACATACCTTCCACCAATCATACACTACCAACATACCTTCCACCAATCATACACTACCAACATACCTTCCACCAATCATGCACTACCAACGTACCTTCCACCAATCATACACTAACAACGTACCTTCCACCAATCATACACTACCAACTTACCTTCCACCAATCATACACTACCACATACCTTCCACCAATCATGCACTAACAACATACCTTCCACCGATCATACACTACCAACATACCTTCCACCGATCATACACTACCAACATACCTTCCATCAATCATACACTACCAACATACCTTCCACCAATCATACACTACCAACATACCTTCCACCAATCATACACTACCAACATACCTTCCACCAATCATACACTACCAACTTACCTTCAACCAATCATACACTACCAACTTACCTTCCACCAATCATACACTATCAACATGCCTTCCACCAATCATACACTACCAACATACCTGCCACCAATCATACACTACCAACATACCTTCCACCAATCATACACTACCAACATACCTTCCACCAATCATACACTACAATATACCTTCTAACAACTGAAAGGTTGAAAGACCTTATAATAGAGAAAAAACTGAAGTTGTCGTTCTTTTCCTTTGATAGGATGGATAGCACACAAGCTACATGCATTTGTAAGTGGAGGGTTTAAAAAAAGGGGGGGGCAAAAGGGGGTCCCAGGGAGATTTTTTTTCTGTATATAAACGGAACATAATTGTTAAAATTGCCGTTTCACAATATAAATCAATTGCTTTTAAAAAGCAATTGTAAACGGTCGTTCCTCCCTTTGAAACTTGATTGTTTGATATATGTGTGTGTTTGTTTGTTTTGATTGTTTGTTTTAGGGGTCTATATTATTGTGTTACCGGAGAAATTTCATGTTTAGTTTGGAAAGTTTTTAATTTATTTCAGATCCAGCGTGTGACTCTCGCTTCAGATTGAGGAGACATCACGTGACGCGGGGTTTATAATAACGAAAACTTAGTATATTTATTCCTTTTTAGGTGGGGACGTTGAACAGACGGAATGCACACAATGTAATTTCTTTTGTCATTGTAGGAAATTGACATTTTATTACAGTTCACCAGCAGTGCATGATTTGGATTTAATTGATCTGGTGTAATTTTAAAACACGTTTAAGGATTATTTTCTCATAATGTACATTTTTCAGCACCAGTTTGTAACACAGATAAGTATTTCAATCTAGTAGGAGCGGACATTTTGTTGTAGGATTTCACTGAGATTTACTGACCTAGCAAGCGATGTTTACGGCATTGCCATTTCTTTTCTCTAGGAAAATTCTTGAGAGGTAGCTGCACCATGTTTTATGAACTTTTAGTACATGTATGCCCTGCTGATCATATACTGTCATAAATAAACTGTCATACAGATTGATTGATTGATTGATTGATTGATTGATTTATAAGTTAAACACTTGGGCAAGGGTCTCTTGAAACAAGCGAAAAAACAAATTAGACCTTGGATCCCGTAATAAACACGAGACGGAAACATGCACGCAAATGATTGATTAGTTGGTTGATTGATTGATTGATTGATTGATTGGTTGGTTGGTTGGTTGGTTGGTTGGTTGATTAAACACGTTGGATAGGGTCATTGAAACAGATGGTTGATTTATATTAGATATAACTTTATTATTTCAGTATGACTTTTGTTTGGTTTTAATGTAATAATTTACATACTACACTAATTTAGGCCCCACCTATTGATAGGTCACCCTATAGGGATCAGTCTGTCTGTCCGACCGTCTGTCCGTCCGACCGTCTGTCTGTCCGTCCGCCCATAACAAATTGTGTCCTCTATATATCCAGAGAACGGTTATATTTTAATACTTTATACTTGACCATTTATTAACCAACACCAGAGGGTGTGTCATAATGTTTGTACAACTTTCTAGGTCAAAGTTGGAAGTCAAAAACTTTAGTTTCAGTCGACAACCCCATGTCCTATGGTAAAGATTGTGATCACTCTTTATCTTGAGATGAGAGGCGTTGTGATTTCAAAGTTTATACTTGAAATGTATATTAACCATCACCAGAGGGTGTGTCATAATCTATGAACAACTACCTAGCTCAAAGGTCAAGGTCAAAAACTGGTTTCAGTTGACAACCCATGTCCTATGGTCAAGATCGTGTTCGCTCTAATTATTGAGAACCGTTATACTTTCAAAGTTTATACTTGACATGTATTTTAACCAACACCAGATGATATGTTATAAAGTATGTACAACTTCCTTGGTTAAAAGTCAAGGTTTGAATCTTTGGTTTCAGTTGACATCTCCATGTCCTATGGAAATATACAAATTTTTTACGACACATTATTTACAGCTTCACCCACAGAGTTGGCTCCGATCTCAATGATGTCTAGTTTATTCATGTTCTTAAACAGTAAAATCTCAATTATTGGTTCATTTATCTCTTTATTATGTCACTTCATATTTGTGGTTTGTTTAGGTTGACTGGTTTTATGTCAAGTATTGTTTAGGTAAAATTAGTACAAAAATTGCCTATTATTTAAAGAAGATGTATATTTGTATGATTGATAAAAGAGTTTTGATTGTATTTCAGGGTCAGACTCCTTATGATATGGTAACAATAGAGAGCAATGATTCTGAAGAGGGAAAAAGGAGGAAGAAAGAAGTGATGGACTTCCTGAAGGTAAATATTCTGTCATAATCAAAAAGAGATATTTACAAATAGTCACAGATTGTTAGAGACATAACCGACTTGGTACATTGAAGTTACAATAAAACGGTTGCCTGTAGTTTTCAATGTCATTGTAGTATTTGTTGTCAGTTAACAATGTACCCGGTTGACAATTCCAAGCCTGTTGCCTAATATAGATGTTGAAAGACAAATGTTTGAAATCAGTGTCTGACATCTGTGGTTTTTTTGTGTCATTAGTTTCCTGTCTCCTATGTATATACATCACGTCATCTCCTTTTATGTAAACATAATACGTATCTCTGTGCGGAAAATGTGATTTACATGTTTATGCAAATATTTAATAATCCTATATTAAAACAAGCACATCTTTACAAAATGTTAAGTATGCTGTCAACCTGTGTATATATCATAGTGTTGTCAACGGTTAACCGGTTAATCGGTCGAACGACAGAATATCGAATACCAAAAACGCTAAACAGTTAACCGGATTTTTTTCAATTTAGATAGATTTGATATAAATTTGTGTTGAAAATCAAATCATTAAATAGTTATGTTTTATTTAAAAATTGTCGTCGTTGTAATTAGTTTGAAAGGTCAATTGTCCAGTATATTGATTGCTATTGTTAATCCTAAAAACATAAAATTAATTATAGTTCGGGGCAGGATCTTAAAGAAACACAATTAGTAAACATGTTTTTTTAACAGTAACTTTAAATCAGTAATGAGATTTAATTTAACTGATTACTTCATTATTTTGTTTTCGATCTTATATTGTGTAAATCTACATTTAAATGTGCAACCTCCGTAGTGCAAGGGTTAGTCTTACTTTAAATTCAAAAATTGTGAAATGCAAACCAATGTGAATGTACTCAATGTATACGTGAAAGTACGAGTAACATGCTGAAAAAAAAAGCAAACACAGTGGAGAAACAGGTCGCACAGTATGTACAATGACCTATAGTTGTTAATTTCTGTGTCATTTTGGTCTCTTGTGAAGAATTGTCTCATTGTCAATTATACCTCATATTCTTTTTTATAATTAATCATTTCAAATTGAAACATTTGAAACACATCCCATTATTTTCGAAGACTACACGACAAAAGGAAAGAATAATCGGTTTCAGACATGTGACATATTCAATACTACGAGATTAAGATATTTTTTGGATTTTTTAATCTGAAGTTGGTACAAACGCTATAGTTGATACGGTGTATTTGATTATCAAAAGTCAAACTTCGCCAGGAATCCTCACAGACAAGCCTTAAAGGAAAAACTTAAATTCTTAGAGTGTATTTATGACTTTGATGAAAGGTTGTCAAATTGACACCCATACCACATCTTATATCTATGTGTAGGGTTCTATTGATAAGGCTTTCAAACACCAACTTAAATTACCGGTTAACCGGTTAATCGGTCGAACGATTATCCGAGTAACCGCTTAGGCAAAAGTGTACGATTTGACAACACTAATATATTATAAACCTTTCAGTATGTCGCAGGTAGACAAATTCACTTACATAGATAAAACCTCTATGAAATCAGTAAACTCAGTAACATTAAATTTCCTGCACAACCTTTTTAAATTACATACAAAAACAAATAAATCACATCATCATTAAATAGGCAGTGTGCGGTAAATTTTACTCACGTGTGATATGGCATAGAAGGAAAAACAATTACTGTGGCGATTAAACATGTGGTAAAGATGTCAGACCACCAATTCATTCACTCCAATTTATAATGTAAAGTTCTATATTGAATTAGTCCTTCCCTAAAAAATATGTTGTGCTCTTGATTTTATTGTTTGCTTGAACTAACCAAAAAATTTGCAGAAATAAAATTTTTGATGAAAGAGAAATATATTTAAAGCATTTTTAGACATAATTTACTTGTTCATGAGTTTCCATTAAAAAAATGAGGATTAATGCGCTCCATACTATATTTATTTAAGATTTCCAGAAAAACCAGAGGCTATGTTTAGTATTTACCTTCCGTGTTGGTATTTTACTAAAAGACATTAAACATGAATTATAATTGGAAGGTAGATATATGATGCATGTACAATTCAGTATACACCTACGTTTTATGAAGTTATAATTATGTAAAAATATTATAAAGCTGTAAAAGTTGTAAAAATTGTTGTAATAGACAGGGATTTCCAATTAGAGGTCTGACACCTTTAAAGCAATGAAATGATATCACAAAAATCAGAAAACAGCCTTACACCAGAATTTGTGCTTTTTTGCAATTAAACAATGGGAGAATTAAAAAAACAATATGAAATTATGCATTTTCTCCATTATGGTTATGGTTGATACCATTACTGTTTTTGAACTTGACACTAGCTGCTTCTGAAAAAAATGAAAATAAATAAATAGAATAAACATATTAATTATCTGAAAAAGAAAGAATGTTACAAAATTTTAGTTAAATTTTATTTGTCGTCGCTTATTTTAGATATTCAGATTGATGATCCCAATCGCCGTAACAACCATGTCTGTGGTCTTTTATCCCCACCTTCTCCATAAAGACTGCTTTGACTGACGTGTGTATTTCTTGATCTTCTGCATTTCCAAACATTATATGCAAATTATGGGCAAATTTGGAATTGTTCTTACAATCTTTATTGTCAGTGGCAAAAAAAGGACTTTAGAATAGATGCAAGATGTGGTATCGATTGCCAATGAGACAACTCTTCACAAGAGACCAAATGTCACAGAATTTAACAACGACAGGTCACTGTACATCCTTTAATGAAGCTATTTGACAAGTTTTCACACGAGGCATGATATTTTAATACATTTTTTTTTGGTAGACTGTGATGTCAAAGACACCTCCAGAAGTTACTCCTGACACCCATTCACAGAAACCTTCAGCACCAGTAGTTGGGGGTAATAATCTAATATTAATTATTCAGATAGTGGCTGAAATAATTATTACTTGTTTCTAATGTATGGAAACCTTGATGTCTGCTTACAATGTTGGTACTATCATTCCTACTGCTTCACCACACAAGTCTATCATATAATGCTAATTGTGATAAAGACTGGCTGGAATGATTTAAAGTTACTTATTTCTAATATATGAACACTGGAATGAATTATAGTTACTTATTTCTAATGTATGGAAACCTTGAAATCTGCGTATAATGTAAAAATTGAAAAATAATTTTCATATTTTTATCTATACTTACAGGAATGCTTTTAAAAGTTCCATTCTTTTGTTGAAACTTTTTAACCAGTAGGTTGAACAGTTTGATGTTTTCTTGCCCATAACGGGTGACACTAACTACAGTTCCCACACTTTCTTTAGCAATTTCCTGAAATAAAACCAGTGATGATTATAGTTTTGTTTCATCTGTTTACAATGTGCTTTACCAAATTTTGATAATTCAAAACTGTCACCAATGCCTTTACATGTACACTTTTAAAATGGTTGAAAATTATTTTAGCAATTTGGTTCTTTATGCAAAAATAAGCAATAATTTACCGCAAAATTATCCCAGTATATATATGTAAATGTCAGTAACAAGTGCAGGATTGTATTTGTTCTGTTTGATATTATAATCATGTACAAGAAGTAATCTCACACTTTATTTTGAATCCTCTGTATTATGAACTTTCTTTTTCAATAAAAGGACAAAAATTCTTAAATTCTAAGTTTGACACTAACTGTAAGATAAGACAAACTTGCACACAAAAATCTGGCAGCTTATTTTCCATAGGACCAATTACCTATCATTATGTATTCTAAATGCATCAGTGGCATATAGTTATTTTAATTTCTCAAACTGTGAACCAAATGTTGCATTACTGATTTAAGAGTGCAAGAGTGCAAGATTTCTAAGATGGTTTTTGATTGTTTTGTTGCTGTCGAAGGTAGAATGCATGTACCAGTTTTATTTAGCCTCTTAAAATTTTTAAACCATAAGACATAGTAAAACCAGATATGAAAATGTTCTTACCTTCATTTCTATTTCACCCAACATCAGAGCAACATTTGCTGACAAGTCTGTTGAATCTTTCATTTTTAATGCCTGGTAAACATTATCCTGAATATATAAATAAACACACTATTTAAAGCTTAACCAACTATTTTTAATTAATCATTATTACTTTTCATTACAATGTATTTCTCCCCTTACCAAATAAAGTGTTAACAGATGTGCCAATGCTGCATACCAAATATCTTTGACTTACAACTAGTGGTTCATAATAAACTAGACCTAATCACAAACTTATACATTGCCAATGCCGCCGACTCCTGAAACAGCATACCTATGTCTCGCTTTCTCATACCGTCAAAGAGACAAAATAATTAAATTCTTAATTTAGCTATAAAGTAATACTATATTTATCTCTATTTGGCAAATGCTTTTACTAAGAATATTTATAATTTAAATGTTTGTGTACATTATAGACAAAACTCTCATTTAATAAAAATTATTTTTTTAACTAAAAAAGAAAATGTTGCATATACCACAATTTAGGGAATGGTAATACAAATGCTGTTCATATAACCATCATGCAGGACAACATAATATTTTACGTTTTTTTAAGGAGGCTCGCGGGTAAAAAAAATCAGCAAAAAATTTACCATTTGGTATTTCATTACCAATTTTATTTATTACACTGTAAGTTATAACTTGATATTGTACAAAAATTAATTTAACAAATCGATTCAGTTTGGACCCAGATGATTTTTATACGACCGCCAAAATTGATTTTTTTTGGTCGTATATTGGTATCACGTTGGTGTCGTCGTCTGCGTCGTCGTCGTTGTCCGAATACTTTTAGTTTTCACACTCTAACTTTAGTAAAAGTGAATAGAAATCTATGAAATTTTAACACAAGGTTTATGACACAAAAGGAAGGTTGGGATTGATTTTGGGAATTTTGGTCCCAACATTTTAGGAATAAGGGGCCAAAAAGGGCCCAAAGAAGCATTTTCTTGGTTTTCGCACTATAACTTTAGTTAAAGTGAATAGAAATCTATGAAATTTTGACACAAGGTTTATGACTACAAAAGGAAGGTTGGGATTGATTTTGGGAGTTTTGGTACTAACAGTTTAGGAATTAAGGGCCAAAAAAGGGCCCAAATAAGCATTATTCTAGGTTTTTGTACAATAACTTTGGTATAAGTAAATAGAAATCTATGAAATTTAAAGACAAGGTTTATGACCATAAAAGGAAGGTTGGGTTTGATTATGGGAGTTTTGGTCCCAACAGTTTAGGAATAAGGGGCCTAAAGGGTCCAAAATTGAACTTTGTTTGATTTAATCAAAAATTGAATAATTGGGGTTCTTTGTTATGCCAATTCTAACTGTGTATGTAGATTCTTAATTTTTGGTCCCGTTTTCAAATTGGTCTACATTAAGGTCCAAAGGGTCCAAAATATTAAACTTAGTTTGATTTTAACAAAAAATGAATCCTTGGGGTCTTTGATATGCTGAATCTAAAAATGTACTTAGATTTTTGATTATGGGCCCAGTTTTCAAGTTGGTCCAAATCGGGGTCTTAAATTAAACTTTGTTTGATTTCATCAAAAATTAAATAATTAGGGTTCTTTGATATGCCAAATCTAACTGTGTATGTAGATTCTTATTTTTTGGTCCCGTTTTCAAATTGGGGTCCAAAGGGTCCAAAATTAAACTAAGTTTAATTTTATCAAAAATTGAATTCTTGGGCTTTTTTGATATGCTGAATCTAAACATGTACTTAGATTTTTGATTATGGGCCAAGTTTTCAAGTTGGTTCAAATCAGGATCCAAAATTATTATATCAAGTATTGTGCAATAGCAAGAAATTTTCAATTGCACAGTATTCAGCAATAGCAATAAATCTTTAATTGCACAGTATTGTGCAATAGCAAGAAATTTTCAATTGCACAATATTGCGCAATAGTAAGAAATCTTCAATTGCACAGTGTTGTGCAATAGCAAATATTTTCAATTGCACAGTATTGTGCAATAGCAAGAAATATCTAATTGCACAATATTTACGAGATAACTATATTGTATTTTAAGCTCCGACGGCATCAATTGGGGATTTGATGGTCGCAAATTAAGTTTACTGGCGACGCGTTAGCGGAGACAGTAAACGGGTATTTGCGACCATCAAATCCCAAATTGATGCCGTCGGAGCTTAAAATATAATATTGTTATCTCCATTCTAATGAAACTGACAGAAAACAACGTTAAAACATGTATTTAAAATCTGTCATATGCCGTCTGCGCTTGCGCGTACGTCCCATAGCATCAATTGTCAATTGATGCCATGTAAGAAAGTGACGTTATCCAATCAAAATGAACGTTACAAACGTTGTTGCATTAGAATGTGAAATAGCAAGAAATTTTCAATGGAGTTATCTTTCTTTGTCCAGAATAGTAGTTGAATGAACTTAAATCATTCTTTTATACAATATACAATGTATATTCACTTTTACTACCAACTGATAAATTAAAACAATCTTTACCATTCAGTGATAACAAGCACTTTATTTTACATTTTAATATTTTATGATGTATTTAAATGAGTAGTTATTGTTGCAAACTCCATTAGAAATTTGAATTGAGATCAGTTTTGGAAAAAGGGAAAGGGGGATGTGAAAAAAAAAATTCTTATTTCAGATTTCATAGACAAAAAGAAAATTTCGTCAAATTTTTTTTCAGAGGATTAATATTCAACAGCATAGTGAATTGCTCATTGTTTTCAAATAAACTGAACATAAACTAAACAATTGTAATACTTCAACAATTTCTGTTATTTAGTCCTTTTTGTATTTCGATATACCTCTATTTCTCCTATTAGTTCAACCGAAAGGAAGGACATAAACAAAAATATATGCCTGTTTCGGAGGCAGATTGTGAGCTTAATTGAATGGTGACCCCATTTTTTATTTCATTTTTCTATTCAGTATATGATAAAGTTCATTTATACACAGCTACTTTGCATAGGTACTATTTCTGTACTAAAAATATGTAGTACTGGAAATTTACTTTTAATATTTAGTACTATTTCTTTGCTTTAAAATTATTGTAATATTTAGGTACTTGTATTTTACAGTACTTGTACTAAATATTTTGGTACATAAATAATACAATATTCCATGTTTGAAAATCATAATTTTAAGAGATTTGAAATAGAAAAACTTCCAAAATGCTGAAAATGTAACGGTAGTACCGGTAACCAAAAATCTATAGTACCTAAATTTCAAGTACAAATTAAGTACTGTAAATGCAGGTACCTAAATTTCAAGTACATATTAAGTACTGTGATATGCAGGTATCTAAATATTACAATAATTTTAAAGTAACAAAATAGCACAAATATCAAAAGTAAATTTCCAGTACTACAGAATTTTAGTACAGAAATAGTACCTATGCAAAAGTAGCTGTGTAGAAAAGTATATAAAAATCCTATAAGGCTTAATGATGGCCTTTATCTCACCTAAAAAGTTGGTTTAAGGGAAGTCTGTGATCCATTGTGCAGATTGGAAATCGACATTGCTTCTCCTTCTGTAAGACCACAGTACAGGTGAATTTGAACATTTCTTAAAAGAAAAACATATTTAGACAAATTGTAATATGAGACATATTTATTGCGGATTTTTTTTTTTTAAACACTGGAAATTTTACAACTTTTATCTATCATTTTCACAAAAAGAACTGTGCTAAAGCTTATACATATTCATAGCTAATAGCGGTTACTGATCTTATCATAAATTAATGAACATAAATAAAGCAAAAGCATGCCTTGACTTCTCCACATGAATCCTGTCATGCATAAAATTTATAGATAACAGTTATAATTACACAATTCAGTTATTATAACAAATATTAAAATAAAGGAACATTAAAAACAAATTAATACCTTATTTCATTCAAGTAAACATCCTTTGCCATGTTCTGCATGGTGCTTGTAAGTGATTGCCTCCTAACGTCCATAGTTGGTACGCTGACAACTTTTCTGCTAAAAATTCAGACCTTTCCTTCACCTGAAAACACATGATCTGGTCCTTCATACATTTATATAAACATGTATTGATATCTTAAAAATCTAATGATTTTAATGAACTTTATTTTCAAGCAGTTATAATTAGTTTAAGTTTTCTTGTTTGAATTGTTTCACATTATCATTTTCAGGGCCTAATTATAGCTGACTATGCAATATGGATTTTGCTCATCAAGTTGTGAAGACAGTACATATCTGTTATCTGAAATATCTAATATTTGTTCCTTTTATAGTTATTTTATGGCAATCTTGTACCCTTTTTGACTTGTTTTATACATATACATATATCATACCTGTATTGGATCAATCATCACAGGGAATATTGTTGAAATTACATTTGGTTGAGTCATAAAAAGTAAAATCACAAAAATACTGAACTTAGAGGAAGATCAATTGGGAAAGTCCATAATCACATGGCAAAATCAAATAACAAAACGCATCAAAAACGAATGGACAAAAACTGTCATATTCCTGACTTGGTACAGGCATTTTCAAATGGTTCTATAGCGCTAACCCTCTCACTTTAATGACAGTCTCATCAATTTCCGATATTTTTACATTGATGCGTTAAATAAACAGACACAATAAATATAATAGTCAAAATATGGGTACATCAGTCATCATCGTTTAACAATTTTAAAAGGAACAATTTAACAGAACACAAAAACATCTACTATCTACGAACACATTTATTGAGTGTCTGACGTCAGAAAATTTAATATGTCACATAAATTTGTCGTTCAATGTGCATACAAACAATTTTAAAATTTTCATGGGAATGTTAGCATACACGGTTAAAAAATCAAAAGTATGTAAGAATAAATTTAAGAAATAGACCGAGATTTAAACTAGTCCAAAAGTTATATATAGAATTTATAAGAATCCAAAAATAGTTAATACCACTACGCGATTGAATGATTTTGACGTTTGTGGTTCAACGTATATTGTAATTCATAATAGAAATATATCATAATGACATATAATAGAACAATATCATACTGACGGGATCTTTTAAAGTATCCTACGGTAGTCTAAAATCGTTCATCTTGTCAGTTCGTGAGGTATTTGTGTTTGAACTTAACACACGGGGAAACTATGCATTGACGTCACTATGCTACTTCCGGCGTAGAAAAACAGTGCAGAATACGTTTGTTCTGCACTTTTGAATAAAAAAAACATTTCTAAAGGTAAGTTTTTATTGTTGTTCTCAATTATTGCTAAAAAATGCCAATTTTCCAAAGCCTGTTTCAATACTGACTTCCAAATGTCTAAAAACATTCTAAAACTTCACAAAATCCCACTTCCGGCCTCCGTTGCTTTGTGTACATTCCATTCAGCGTCATCAGTCTTGTGGCAGGCAATACAGGTCAAGCAAATCGTATTTTTAAGAATTTTAAAATGACATGCTCCTTACGTCTTTTGCGATTTTCCCGCGAAAAAAACCCAACCAAAATGAAAGGAAAACTATATGAAAAAACAATGTCCATGCCATAATTTTGTACAGGAATAGAGAGAAGGTTAATAAAAAACAATTTACATTTATTTTTCAAGAATTTTTTTTTTATTCATTATGAAAAGATCGATATTCTGACCATCATGACTGTAGGTAAATATTCATACAAAATTCCATTGATGTCGAAAGGGATGGCAAAAAATGAGGTTTCCTGTTGAATAAAACCCAAAATTATTGCAAACTATTTTAAAGCAATATCCCACAAAGAAATAACGTAATTGCCGTAGACTGAAAAATCCCCTAATTGACAGTAGAGCAATTTGATTGGGTAGAACGAATTTACATCACGTGATTTTGACGCCATTGAAATTTAATTGTAAACAAACAAGGTCAGAAGGTTCAGTATGGGACAGTATCGTACATTGAGTTACTTAGAAACAATTATGAGTTACCAAGCTTGACAATGCATGGTAATAAAAAATGAAAACTAAGTCTACAGAAAAAAATAAGAAAAAAATAGCCTTAGGATAACGACTTATCAACACACCTGGATACAGAGTCACGTTATAAGAACAAAAGAAATACAAAAAGTAGCATAATTTTCTGCCTCAATAAACTGACCCAATCATGATTTATCTTTCTAACTAAATACTTTTCGGGTGGAGGCATCAATGTGAGAACATTAACCTCAAGCATTTCTAAAATATAGAAGGCACTAAATTACAAAACTAGAAGCCTATAAAGAATAAAAAGCCCTAAACTGCAACATGGGTAAATAATACTGAGTCAGTGAGTTTTTAGACAAGTGTTTGGTTGCAAAATTTCACTAGCTCTTTATTAATTTCGATATGTGAAAATATAGACGGTGTAATATAATCAGTTTAAGAAAAACACTTCATTGTAAAACTAACGGAATTATCATCTCGTCCTGACTCCATATACTAGTTCATTATAAATAAGAAAATGTGATATGAGATATGAGTGCTATCAATACAACTAACCAACAAAGTCACAGTGTATAAATATATTTGTCTGCCGTTGCACTGCTTTTGAAAAATTAGCGGGGAAATATAATGTTATTTCCCGAAACGTCTTAATTTTTGGCGCAATTTGTGAGGCTAACGGAAGGGAATTAGTAACTAATATCATATTTCTCAATTTTTCTCAAAAACAAGTACGCTGACAAATATTTTTTTCAAAACGTTATGACGTTACACTTTTTTCAAAGAATAACATCTTACTTTGGCCAAATCGACACCGTTAAAAATATTTTAATAAATTAAAAGTGTGCATTTCAAATGTTCATAACGTTTTTTGGCTTTATTTGAGTTAGAATGAATGCTTTAAATGGTAAATTTATATTTTTCTAACCATCTTGAATTCGTTATTTTGCTTTAATTTGAGCCCATTATCATGATTATATAAGTATATGTTGATTAAAAAATTTTATTAATTTTTTTTAAATTAAAAACGTTTTTGACCCCAAAATTGCAAAAATGTTCAATTTTCAGCAGTATTTTTTGAAAAAACGAAATCCACATCTAATATTTTGTTTGGCAAAATTTTATTCTCTGTCAATTGAAGAATGAAATATTTTCAAGGGAAAAAATTCTCTCTGTCAAAAATAAACTGTTTGATATGCCCTTAAAATGAACATACTTCAGTTTGAAACTATATATTATGAGGCTAAAAGGGAGCCTAAGGAAAAAACCTTAAAAATGTTTTCCACTTGATGAAAAAAACTGCATTTATTTATAGATCTTATGTTCATATTTTAAACTGTTCACTGTAGAGGTGCGGAAAAGGAAACAGAAACAAACAGATAAACTGGAGAAAGAAACCAATACAAAGAATGCCAGAGTGGTGATAGACACACCAGTTGATTCCATTGAGTTTGATATGGGCACTCTATCTCCTCAACCAATGAAAGATAACTATCTAGGTTAGCACAAATTAAAAGTAGTTTACTAGGGGTGATTAAGTTGCAACTTTGTAAAGATGTTAAATAAGAAAGATAACTGATAACTAAATAATAGAAAAACAACATGTATGTACTGTTCAATTCATAAAACACACAATTCATAATCAGAAAATGGTAATCAATTAAAAATATAATTATATGGATAAATTCTCCTTTTCATCAGCACCCAAATAGGATACACCCCCATCTTTTCCCCACTGCCAAATGAATCAAGGATTAGGCAACAAATAAAACACTGAACATTAAGCATCACATTATCAATCAATTGATTGAGAATTATGTCATTATGATTTTTTCTATCTTTATTCTGTTTTCTGTCCTTATGAATTTAGTTTTTTCACCGGACAACAATTGTAAGTTTTTAATTTTAATTCTTTAATTCAAAGTTTTTAACGACCTTGGCTAGCTATACAGCCCATGCACGGTCAGTCACTAAACATTCCTTGAACGTTTACTCCAAATTTATTTTAATAAAGTACTTATAAACATTTAAAGAGGTACAGATGTCTGAAATAAGTTTCAGCATAAATTTTTATGATGTAGTTAAAAATATTTCAAACATAACTGGAACATTTTAATAATAGTAAGCAGTGAAATGTCTATTAATTTATATTTTTATCGATATAAATTATCATTTTAAAGTGTAATCTGTATATTAAGAGAAATCAAAGGAAACAACTGTAGATATTTATGTCAAAGATATAAATCTAATCCCCGTTAGCAAGCTGGTCATTACATCAACTTTATTTGAACTTTGGGTTGATAGTTGTCTCCTTGGCAATCATACCACATCTCCTTATATTTATTTTTACCGCACCGTGAAGATTTCCTACATCTCTATGGATATACTGTATTTTATACCTCGGACTTTTCGGGCATCACTGAGTCAAATATCATTGACCGACATCAACCGTGTTACACGCGTGTGAATTATCTTAACCCTCTGAAATTAATTTCTTCTCATGGAATATCGTTTCTTCTAACATACAGTCATAGAACAAAAGTAAGTTCTCACTAATAAAAATGTCCTATCATTTCAACTTTCAAAAAGTTATTACCAATTATGAGCGATTTTTATAAAATAGATACAATATGATAATATGCAGAAATGTCTGAAGTTTGTTTGTTTATTTGGCCATAATTTTGGTTTTTAGTGTGAAGAGGTGATGTCCGATGTAAAGTTAAGTCCCACCGTGGGAATTATGATCGACGAGTCAACTGATCTGGCTGATTGCTTGTGTTTGTCAACATTGTGCTATTATTGTTGTTATATGCTTACATAACATATCACGTTGTTATTCATTAAATTATCTACCAACTGAGTATGTTTTATTTATTCCTTATTTTCTAAATCGGGTTTAAAAATTGTACAACGAAAAATGTTATCACTGTTCAGTACAAGGTTCAAAACAATATCCTTCATTGGGCCTCCTCAATGTTATCTATAAATACCGCATCAGTTGTAAAGGTCACGTGGTCAGGTAATCAATACACAAAAAGAAAAGTATCACGTGTATCAAGCTGTACTACAATTAAAGCCAGTTGTCATCAACAGTTTAAAATAATAAGGCCTTAATTAACAAGTTAAAAAGTGTAGAGTACTCACAGAGAGAAGATAGATTATTTAAACACAAACAAAAACGAAAACATGAGAAAAGTCAGGTACTGAATCTGACTGATTCAATGATGGCTCCCGATACACAGAAAAATGACACAATACCGAGGATAATATTTTATTTATTTTAGAATGAAGACAACAAAACAGTTATAAATAATTTTATTGCATATAACACTTCTAATTACTTAGACACATATATCTTATGCATCCCCTCAGTTACATTTAAGTATCCAGCTGATCATTAACCGTCAAAAATATTTCTTTGTAAAATGTCCGGCTGTCGTCAGGAAATTTTGGAAGCCTTGGTCTCTGGTTTATATTATCGTTTTTCTAAAGCGTTTTTGCGTGAACACATTTCTGTGTGGTCATTACACAAAGATGGGCAACACTGTATTTCTATAAATTAAAATCAGGTATGTCAGTCAATTCGGTATTTTTCCTATCTACCGATTTTACATCTACGACATAGAAAATCTGGCCGAAAATCTCGAAAAAGTTACTTTGACCCATCTTCTTTTCTTCGTTTATTCCTCCGTATTGGAACACCTGTGTCACACGGTAGTGAAATAAAGACCTTACATTAAACATTAATATAAAAGAAAAGGTGGTAAAGGGAATTATTTACAGGCCATTATTTATCACTCGAGTTTCACTTTTGTCCAATATCTATTTTTTTTTAATTATTGGCCTATATATATCATAAATATGTAATGTGCCGTTAGTAAGTCTGTACTTGAAAACAAAAGATACTGATATCAAAGCTTACCCATAATTCTACACCTGACTTTTCATGTCCAATTTCCTCCAAAACTAAGCACTCCCCGTTGTTGCCAACCATCTTTCTTCCATTAACACTAATATATAACTAAATATACAATCCCACGTCGCCGTCTCCATTTCAAAAGAGGGACGAAAGATACCAAAGGGACAGTCAAACTCATAAATCTTAAACAAACTGACAACGCCATGGCTAAAAATGAAAAACGGCAAACAAACAACAGCACACATGACACAACACAGAAAACGAAAGAATAAACAACACGAACCCCACCAAAAAACTAGGGGTGATCTATGCTATGTTTCAAGCAATGTGACGTTGCTTTTCCGAACCCGTTTAAACGTCAACAATTACCTCGAAAGTTGATTCATCGATCAGAATTTTCCGCTAAAAAAATTTGACGTTGTGATCGATATTCCATTGCGGAATAAGTTTGACAGTTGGTTTTTAGAAAACAACATACTATTATTTCAGCATTAAAAAGATGGAAGAAGATTCAGAATACAAAGGTACTTTATTTTAAAAAGTAGATTTACTGTGATACTCCAATTGTTGTCAGTGAATACATTTTATCATTTCCGTATTTCTCTGTTGTCAATATAAGGTGGTTGTTTTTCAAAGACAAGTGCTGTTTTCCCAGGCCCGTATGTTGTCTCAAATTTTAAATTATTGAACTTCTTTATACTGAAATTCAATTTAAAATTTTAATCAGTACTATTCATATTGTTTTTTATTTTTATTCTTAAACTTTTCATTCCATGAACACAGTTATTTACATTCGGTGTTTTTCTTTTGCGCCAATTGGTATTTCCGTTTCATTTGCGCCAAAATAGTTTTTCCTCTATATAAAATATAGATGTGGTATGGTCATTGCTAATGAAACAATTATCCCTAAACATCTAGCTATAACAAAGTTGACGAAAGCCCGGGATGAAAACCACCACGGCCTTCAAAACACGATTCCGTAAAGTCGGTTATATGTATACGAAAGCGTAACATAGTTAAAATAAGATTTGCATTGATTTTTTTTTTTCAAAGTCAATAAATGAAGTTTACACGACCTTTGCTGGTTTTATAGACCTTGCACAGTCTGCGATCGTGAATGTATAGATCGGCTTCATATATATACAATAAAGGTCAATGTCAGGAAAATATCAACTTTTTTGTATGAGGCTGAGAAACAAATATATCACAAACTAAAGAACATCCAGTGACTTTGTATTTTTTTTTTTTTTTTTTTGAAATTGGAAACAATAACAGGTTGAAATGAAACGCTCTAGGTGGAGGCAAATATTTGCCGTTCCCATAAATAAACGTACTATTAAATTGGCGTAAAAGAACGGATCAAACAGAATTAGTGACATGCCTAAAGTTTTTACAATAACGAATTTAGATAGTTTTGGGTGAATTTGAATTATAATTTACTTACAATGTCTTATTTGTTTTTAAAAAAATCGGCTTATACCACATTTAGCATCGTTTGTTTACGTTTCCTTGTTGTGGTGATTTTTGTTTTGGCAAGCGTGTATTTTCCCGTAAAATGCTCATATTCTTACGTCATTGTTCTATGACGTCAGGTATCTCATTTATAAAAAAAAGCATATGACGTGGGAGTACGATTGGAACAGCCTGACAGTATATTCATATTTTGCCACGGGTTTCTACTCAGAGCGTTTGAAGGACGTCATGTTAGAATCGGGGTCAAATCTGTATACATCATGCATTATACTATTCTTTTCAATTATTTGGTAAAATCACGTACAGTAGATTTTGACAACTCGATAGCTATTCATTCAAAAATAAAACATATCAAGTTCATTGAATCAAACAAACATTACAAATATTCATATGTTTTATTATCTTATAATAAATGTATCAACCATGCACTTCAACTGGTTGTTCATCCTTTTTAGGTTATCCTTGGGAAGAAAACAAAGCCAGCCAGTTCTCAACCAATCATTATGGAAGAATGTCTCAAGGCAGATGATTTTGTTTTGACAAATCTGGAAAAGTACAGCGATGAGTGGCCACAAATTGGAAAAGTAATTTCAATTTGTGGTCACAATATACATATACTATGGTATAAGGGCAGTAAATCTACAAGTACAGTTCCTATTTTAGGACAGAGAGGAAAAAGGGAGCCTTTCACTGAAACAGTAACAAGAGACCAAATTTGGAAAAGTGGTTTCAAATTGACCAACAACGGACACCTACCGAAATCTGTCAAGAATTCCATTGACAGATATTGAATAAAATATTTATTTTAACAGATAGAATGCACTTTATTATTTTAAAAACTTTATGAATAGCAGCTAATAATATAAAAGAGCCTAGAAGTAATTTAAGTTACCAACCATAACTTGCAATCATATATAAATGATGATTATATGAATAAAAGATGATGTGTGAAAGGAGTCAATAAGACAGCAACATCTATTATAAAAAAAAAACTCATCATTTACCACAAACACTTCATAGCAGCTGTACTATTAAAAGACACTTAGTATTCATGGAAAGCACATTGAAAATAAAGTAGCCATCCACAGAAGGTGATTTAAATTCCTGTATTTGTTTTAGTTGTGTACAATATGAAATTTTCACCCATCCAAAGTGGTAAATTCAATTTTGCATATATTGGGTCCCCAGGATATTTGTTATAGAACTGCCCTTTCACACTTTAAGTCAAATAGTTAATCTAAAGCAGGTGAACTGAATTAAGATATGGTAAGATTGCTAATTAGACAACTCTCCACCAGACAACAGATGTCATAGAATTTAAAAAGTGTGGGCCATCCTTAAACAATGAGCAAAAACAAACTTGATCAATTCCAAACTGAAACTTCTCCAATCGTCTTGAGAACTGTTTGTCGGATATCAGTGCATGGATGAGTATCAACATACTTAAATTAAACCAAGACAAAACCGAATTAATTGTGTTTGCACCAAAACAACAACTAAAGCAACTATCCAGTTTCCAACTAACATTCGATGGAACTATATTGACTGATGCTTCTTGTGTGAAAAATCTTGGATTTTATTTTGACAAAACACTCAGCATGGAACAACAAGCTAGTGCAACGACAAAAGCATGTTTTCATCAGATACGAAATATTGGTCGCATTAGATCCCTGATTACAGATGAGGCATGTAAGACTCTAGTGTGCTCACTCGTTACATCACGACTAGATTATGGTAATGCGCTGTTATACGGAACAAATAGCTGTGTAATAACAAAACTACAGCGTGTGCAAAATACAGCAGCACGGCTAATAACGCGCAAGAGAAAATACGATTCAATAACACCTGTTCTCATTTCATTGCACTGGTTACCGGTTCATTTTCGTTGTCAGTACAAACTCCTGCTGTACATTTTTAAAGCAATTCATGGCAAGGCACCATCATACCTACAAGAATTAGTTGAACATTACTAACCTGGTAGAGCCTTGCGATCGGAGAAAAGCATGCTGTTACGACTACCAAACGATGTTAGGACAAAACGCTATGGTGAACGACGGTTCGATATTGCCGCACCAACTCTTTGGAACAGCTTACCTTCATCCTTACGAAATGAACAATCTCTTGACGTTTTTAAAAAGGATCTTAAGACATATTTTTTCCGAAGTGCTTTCATTGATTTTTTTGTAAATTTTGAAATTTATGAACAATTTAGTTTACCAGTTGATTGTATTGTGAACTTTTACTTAATAATTTTTAATACTTGAGTCACTGTGGTTTAATGATAATCATTATTTTAAATTTATACAGAGGAAATTTTAAATTTTTCTTAACTCATTTTTATTTTTTGAAACTTTTTACTTTTCTTTCGTTTTGATTAATTTTAAATTTTTGATATTTTTTGTGTGGGTTGTACATTCTTTTATATTATTTTATTTAACCGACAATCAATGTTTTCATTTTACACGCCACTGCTCAGAAATTGTATTTATGTGATTGTATATTTTGCTTTTACCTTATGTATCTTATTTTTTGTTTATTCATGTTAAGCGCTTAGGGTAATTTTTCAAATTATATAATGCGCTATATAAATATTGTATAATAATAATAATAATAATATATGCTTGCTTGCTGTTCTATCTGTAATTAAACAAAAGCCAGGAGTGTACTACATAGTCAGGTCAAACTGTAAAAAACAAAAAATGATGCTAAAGTAATAGACTCAATAAATGACTTATGGTTGGGTCACATATCCGTCAGAATATTTTTATTATCCACTGAAATTTAATCTTCAGAAATTTATTTAGACCGATAAAATCAGGCTACCTCCATAACACTAACACATTTCTTCATCCTCATTTAGAATTTGTAGTTTAAAAAGCTAACTGCATATATGTAAACGTTTAAATGAAAAAGATGACAATCAAAATGAACAGTAATATAATCAATGTTTATCGGAAAGGATAACCTCTGTATTGGCTTCTTTAGTAGTGACATAGTTAAATAAATTTACATCTGACTCATTTGCTGACGTCGTCATGGAATCTATGGTTTTCTAATTGGAGCAGTATGCTATAATTTAAAGTTTTCAGTGATGGATTATTAATTTACATATCTTAAGGTTCTATTATCACATTTATTTTTTGTACTGCCAATCTGGATCTACAAAAAATGCAATCATTGTTTAAAGTATAGTTTTTGATAATGTTGAATCAAGTGTTACCATTCCAGAATGGTCAATGTAGGGTTACCATTCCAGAATGGTTGATGTAGTGTTACCATTCCAGAACGGTGTGGTACCATTCTCTGTTCAGTGTGAATTTATAGGAAATATGTCACAAGGCATCTTTGTATAACACATATATCCGGATCCTGTATCATAAGAATTAGACCAGTGTGATTTTTATAGGAAATATGTCACAAGGCATTGCTGTATATCACACATCTCTAGTATCATAAGAATACTTATCGTCCTTCCCTCTGTCTATATCACCCTGCTCTGTTGCTCCGTAATTATCGTATCAAGACTTCAAAACGAGACCAGGCATTATCAGCGACGTCACAATGTGAGAGGAGAAGTTATCAGCGACGTCACAATGCTAGAGGAGACGTTATCAAGCTTGATTTTGTCAAGCGTAAAACTGTCTTAGGGAGAAAGAAACGACCAGTAATAGAACGATGAAAAGATAAACGGGTTTTCTTCGTATAGATATCGTAAAATATCAGCTGCTCTACACAATGTTAAACCTTGTAGCTCGTTCGCTATGTTCACATTGTGGCTCGAGGCTGATATTTTACGATATCAATGTGTAGAAAACCCGATAATCTATACATATCTATCATTGTCTATTAGTATTATTTAAGAAAAATGTGTTGAAACAAAACATTTTGCAAGATGAAGAAAATTTATCTTTGACATTATCCAGTGCCAGAGACAAAAAAGGGGAGAAATTATCTTCGGGTGTGTGTATGCATACATTTTTTTTTCTCAAAGATAACGAAATTTAAATTAAATAATTTTTTTTTCAGATTCCATCGGAAAAGGGCAACAGTCTGCCATGTTAAATCGTTTATTAGGGAAGGGCAGCTACGAATCATTTGATATGAGATGCATGGTAACCGGCCAGTTTTCCGTTGGGAAATCGAGTCTTGTAAAGCTGTTAGCTGGAGATATAATACCAGATGGTCGATATCCAACAGACGGCATTTCTCTCATTGAAGGTCGCTATGGCCTTGACATTGAGACGAAAGAGTGGATTCTTATTGACCCAGGTGAGAAAAGGCATCAGTAGAAATATCTGACCACATTTTAAAAAGGAGCTACTTTGTTAACCGCACCATCAGCAGACATGTTAAAGAACTAGATTAATAGTAGCACACTTTTTTAGCTCACCTGGCCCGAAGTCGTTAACTTTTACAAAAATCTTCTCCTCTGAAACTGCTGGGCCAAATTTAATCAAACATGGCCAAAATCATAATTAGGGTATCTAGTTTAAAAATTGTGTCAAGTGACCTGGCCAACCAACCAAGATGGCCGCCATGGCTAAAAATAAAACATAGGGGTAAAATGCAGTTGTTGGCTTATAACTAAAAAACCAAAGCATTTAGAGCAAATCTGACATAGTAAAATTGTTAATCAGGTCAAGATCTATCTGGCCGAAAATTTACAGATGAATCGGACAACCCGTTGATAGGTTACTGCCCCTGAATTGGAAATTTTAAGGAAATTTTGCTGTTTTTGGTTATAATCTTGAATATTATCATAGATAGAGATAAATTGTAAACAGCAAAAATGTTCAGTAAAGTAAGATCTACAAATAAGTCAAAGGACCAAAATGATCTGTTGACCCCTTTAGGAGTTATTGCCCTTTATAGTCAATTTTTAACCATTTTTCGTAAATCTTAGTCCTCTTTTATAAAAATCTTCTCCTCTAAAAACTGCTGAGCCAAATTAAACCAAACTTGGCCACAATCATCATTGGGGTATTTAGTTTAAAAATTGTGTCCCGTGACCCGGCCAACCAACCAAGATGGCCACCATGGCTGAAAATAGATCATAGGGGTAAAATGCAGTTTTTGGCTTATCACTCAAAAACCAAAGCATTTAGAGCAAATCTGACATCGGGTAAAATTGTTTATCAGGTCAAGATCTATCTGCCCTGAAATTTTGAGATGAATTGGACAACCCTTTGATAGGTTACTGCCCCTGAATTGGAAATTTTAAGGAAATTTTGCTGTTTTTGGTTATTATCTTGAATATTATTATACATAGAGATAAATTGTAAACAGCAAAAATGTTCAGCAAAGTAAGATCTACAAATAAGTCAACAAGATCAAAATGGTCTGTTGATCCCTTTAGGAATTATTGCCCTTTATAGTCAATTTTTAACCATTTTTCGTAAATCTTAGTCATCTTTTAAAAAAATCTTCTCCTCTGAAACTACTTGGCTAAATTAAATCAAACTATGCCACAATCATCATTGGGGTATTTAGTTTAAAAATTGTGTCAGGTGACCCGACCAACCAACCAAGATGGCCACCATGGCTAAAATTAGAACATAGGGTTGAAATGTAGATTTTGGCTTATAACTCTTAAACCGCAGCCTTTAGAGCAAATCTGACAAGGGTTAAAATTGTTTATGAGGTCAAGATCTATCTGGCCTGAAATTTTCAGACGAATCTGACAATCCGTTGTTGGGTTGCTGCCCCTGAATTGGTAATTTTAAGGAAATTTTGCTGTTTTTGGTTATTACAGTATCTTGAATATTATTATAGATAGAGATAAACTGTAAACATCAATAATGTTCAGCAAAGTAAGATCTACAAATCAGTCAACATGACGGAAATGGTCAATTGACCCCTAAGGAGCTATTGTCCTTTATAGTCAATTTTTAAAAATTTTCATAAGCAGCAAGAATGTTCAGTAAAGTAAGATGTACAAACACATCACCATCACCAAAACACAATTTTGTCATGAATCTATCTGCTTCCTTTGTTTAATATTCACATAGACCAAGGTGAGCGACACAGGCTCTTTAGTGCCTCTAGTTGTGCATTGTATTCACGCACCATATTAATAAAAACATTAAATTTGTGTATGAAAATCTTAACATCAGTATTAATCTTATAAGAAGGATGTTAAGATTTTATATTTTGAAATTGAATATAAAGGTTAAAATTATGCATGAATTAACATTTATTTTCCATAATCAATAATGTCATCATTCAATCAGTTAAACTATGACTCTCTTTAAAATATGTTAATAGCATTATGTGAGTGTTACACCTGATCCGATATGATTTTTATCTTAATTCTTATTTTCTTACATTCTTTACTTGGTTTTGACAATCTGCAGCTGTTTTGGATTTGATTTGCCTGATGTATTTAATATAATTTCAGACTCTTATAATGCCCTGGATGTTGTGTACAATAAGGTATTAATGACCTCTCTTGAAGAAGAGGAGGAAAGTGAACGAACCGTAAAATTCAACAAAACTTCAGATACAAGCCAAACTGGTTATACCACAGCCACACTTTCCTCTTTGCACTCAGAGCAGGCTGCAGCAGCACAATATCTACCACCTAAACAATCCTCCAATGTGCCTCTCACGGTAAAACAGATGGAAAAGAAAATGAGAACAAGAATGACAAAAGAGGAAATAAGAAGGAAAATGGAAAAGGTCCTCAAAAGTGGAAAGTATAAGATGAAAGTTGGACGTCTTATCTTCTGGGACTTTGGTGGACAATATGTTTATCTAACAACACACCAGACCTTCATGACGTTCCGTGCATTGTTTCTTGTAGTATTTGATGGAAGCAAAGATTTGCATGAACAGGTCCCTGATGTGATGTGTTTTCCAGGGCAGCACATGACACCAACGCCAGCAGGTAATATGCATGTTATTTTCTGACCGATAATGAAAGTAGGGTATCTTTATCGAATTTCTATAACAGCAAGGTGATAATTAAAAAAAATACTGATTTCTCAAAATATCTTCCCAAAGACTAAAGATAGTAGTTTATTTAGAAGGATTCATTATGTTGGTATTTTGAAGGTGTTGCTTTGCCTGAACCAAAACTGAACACTTTCATATTAACCTGTCTAAGACAAATCATAGCATACGAAATATTGTAGTTTGATCCATCAACATTTCATACAAAAGTCAAATTTTCTTTTTATCAGTTCTTTTACGCACGTTTTAATTAAACTTAAAGGAATAAAGCTTCTTTTGGATTTATATAATTTTCAAATGATATAATTCCAGAGTTATGGAACTTAGTTCACTACATTTAAGTATGCTTGAATCTGTATTGAACAACATACATCGTTAGAAACCCACATATCCATATTTCCAGTTATTTCATATTTAATATTTCTGTACAATGTCACCTTCTTAGAACCGATTAAATTTGGTCAAAATTGATATGGAATATTTCATTAAGATCAAATTCTTGAAAAAATGCGAATATTTTAGTTTTCCGTTTTGACTTCTTAAAAAAAAATCAAAATAAATCTTAGGAAATGTGGACTACTTATATATTACCTTGCTTAATATCTGTTATCAAGTACAGGGACACGGTTAAATAGAGACCCTAATGTAGATAGTGTTGAACTTTCAAATGGTTTCCATACAACCTGTTGCATTTATTTCTTTATATTTTATGCATAAAATAGTAAGTAGGGGGATGAAATTACATGTAAACATAATTTCGGACATTCATTTTGGTAACGTAGTGATTTGGTTGAGTTTGAACAGGTAAAATTTAATGTATATGAATAAAGTTGTCAAACTTAATTATAGAACCCATGACCTGAAATTTTCCATATTTGAGGTAGAACTGATAGATTGTTTTGGATATAGAATGTACCATGTTTTAATTTGCGTTTTTTTTATGAAGAAATGCACTACGAAATGATTGTCTTCTCGGCCATATATGATAATTGAAAAAGCAAGATAGCGATAAAACAAACATATAATCCCAGGGCTGTTCTATAAAATCTTTCACAGGATGGCAACTTGAACTGGCCATTATTTTTGTAGTGTGAAATATTATTTTGTGTACCTTACCCTTTTTATACGACCGCATAAATTGAAAATTGAAAATATTTTGGTCGTATATTGGTTTCACGTTGGCGTCATCGTCCGAAGATATTTGGTTTTTGCACTCTAACTCTAGAATAAGTAAACAGAAATCTATGAAATATTTACATAAGGTCTATGACCACAAAAGGAAGGTTGGGATTGATTTTGGGAGTTTAAGTCCCAACAGTTTCGGAATTAGGCCAAAAACAGGTCCCAACATAAGCATTTTTCTTGGTTTTTGCACAATAACTTTAGTATAAGTTAATAGAAATCTATGAAATTTTAACACAAGGTTTATGACCACAAAAGGAAGGTTTGGATTGATTTTGGGAGTTTTGGTCCTAACGAATTAGGGGCCAAAAGGGTCCAAAATTAAACTATGTTTGATTTCATCAAACATTGAACTATTGGGGTTCTTTGATATACCGAATCTAACCGAATATTTAGATTCTTAATTTTTGGTCCCATTTTCAAATTGGTCTACATTAAGGTCCGAAGGGTCCAAAATTAAACTTAATTTTTTATTATGGTCCCAGTTTTCAAGTTGGTGCAAATCGGGGTCCAAAATAAAACTTTGTTTGATGTCTACAAAAATTCAATATATGAGGTTCTTCAATATGCTGAATCTTACCATGTATTTAGATTTTTAATATTTAGGACCGGTTATCAAATTGGTCCACATTGAGGTCTTAAGGGTCCAAAATTGAACTTTATTTGATTTCATCAAAAATTGAATTCTTGGGGTTCTTTGATATGATGAATCTAACTATGTATTTAGATTTTGGGTATTGGAATACCACAAAGGGATGGTAAGAATTGCCTTTGGGATTTATGGCTCAAACCGTTAAGGAATAAGGTGCAAAAAAGGGGGGAAAAGGGTTTCCAAGTTAATGGACAATTACTTGAGTACAAAACATAATTTAAAAGCAGTGTGAGGTTGGTAATTGAAACTCATTTTAATAGCTCACCTAAACTGCTCTTAAATTATGTATATTGGAAATTTGTCAAAAACTTTTTTATTAATAAATTCCATTGGAAATTAGCCAAAAACTTTAGTTTCATGAACTTCATTGGAAATTTGCCAATATGAAATATTGCATTGGAGTTATCTTTCTTTGTCCAGAATAGTAGTCAAATCAACTTTAATAATAACTGTATGACATTTTATATTTTATGATATATTTAGATTAGTAGTTAGGCCACACCAATTTGATAAATAGTTCTTCAGACATTTGCTATAAAAAAAAATATGGGGCGAGCGAGCGAAATTTTTTTGTTTTTAAAAAATTCTTGAAAATGAGTTTTTGACAGGCAAGTGGTCTGCAAGAGGAGGAGCGATATTTTTTTTTTTTTTTAAATTGTTACATGCTAGTTTTATCAAACAGAATAAAAAGGAAAAACACTGATGTTTTGATGCATAAGGCCTGTTATCCCATTTGAATACTTTATTCTGACTCTAAGCAAACAACTGTACATAGACTCTTTCAACTTGCAGAAGCAAATACATGTATTTGAAAAAAATCTCTTAAATCTGACTTAGAAATGGCAATACAAATGACCTTCACAAATGTAAAGAGTGTACAAAATTGAAACTTTTTTTATGAATAGCTTTTTTGACAATGTTTAAGGTTAAATTCCACCAAGGGCTGTTCCAAAAATAAATGTAAGGGGGGGGAGAGGGAAAGAAGGCACTTTTTATTTGACCCCACCATGCATACATTTTAAATTGGATATTTCATTTAAATGTTCAAGCAATCTTTCTTAAATACCACCCATCAAATTTTAATACAGGTGCCTTCCTCCCCCTTACAATTAATTCTTGAAAGGCCCTAAACAAAACATGTGATTTTCTCATGGTTGAAGAATTTTTGGTCGCCTATAATTGCTTACATCTACTTCTTTTGAATTTTGGTGGATAGTTGTCTAATTGGCAATTAACCACATCTCCTTATTGTTATATTAAGAGCTGTGCTTGGAATCTAAAAGACAAACAGAAGGATATGTGTTCTCGTCAAAACTAGCTACTACTGTGAGATTCACTCTGGGAATGAATAAATTTTTAATATCTGATAGATTTTATTTTGATAGTAGGATTTTGACATAGTTCATAGTAAATTGCAGTCTTTTATATGGATGTGGTCTATATGCCACAAACTTCAAAGCTTTTTGAAGTTTATTCTGCACAATTGTCCCTGATTCTAAGGTTTCTGAAGGCCACCCACACTCTATAGTACTAGCCAGGTCAATGAGGTCACACAACAGTTTCTCTGGGCCTATCAATATCTCCTTGCCCTGTTCACACGATTTTGTTTTAGGTGTTTTAGGAAGTTCAATTGGTTTTTTTTTCATCATAAACACATTTTCTAAGGGGGACCTGTGGGTAATTCATTTAAATTATTGTTTGGATCGGAGGGTGTTCTATCTATTTCAAAATTCACAAATTTACAGTTTAACTATCCCATCACAGAATTATCCAGGTCAGTGCCAACATTGATCGGTGAAGTCCGAAATTACTCTGATGTTAAACTGCTGTGTTGACAGACAAGCCCCAGCCCTAGCTTTTCTGGCAAAAAAGATTAATCTCGGACTATGAGAGGTGATGCCGACGGCTGTTGACGAATTTGTTGTATGTGTTTGATATCGAAATATTGTCATACTTTACCCTTTTGGCTTCATAAAAGATATGTAAATGATGACGAACAACTTATAGCCTGTCCTCGGCATTGAGCCAAAACCACAACAACTGATGGCTTGACATTTTGATTTTTATATTTCCTTTCACTTTTTATTAATTTATCACACGTGCGTTTGAACCCAGCTTTGATTACAGGGAAAAAAAGCGTCAGTGAGAAAAAAAAATGTCAAGGGGACAATATTAGAGGCCTAAGGACCAGATGAAGGCAAGACTAATTTTGGAGCGGCATGCGGACCCAAAAAATACGGAAGCGGTAGTTGTTTTTTTTTGTTGAAAACTTGATTTCGTAAAAACAGGAGCAGGAAAATCCAAAGAACTATAAATCAAATTGGTGTGGCCTTATTGTTGAAAACTCCATCAGAAATTTGAATTGAGATCATTTTTTGGAATAAGGGAAAAAGGGAGGTGGAAAAAAATTGGTGGGGTTCAATTTTTCTTATTTCAGATTTCAGAAATGAAAAAGAAAATTTCTTCAAATATCAAAGGATTAATATTCAACAGCATAGTGAATTGCTCAAAAGCAAAAAAAAAAAAAACAGTTTAAGTTCATTAGACCACATTCATTCTGTGTCAGAAACCTATGCTGTGTCAACTATTTAATCACAATCCAAATTCAGAGCTGTATCCAGTTTGAATGCTGTGTCTATACTATCCCCAACTGTTAAGGGTTCGACCTCTGCGGTCGTATAAAGCTGCACCCTGCGGAGCATTTGGTTGTAATTTGCCTTACTTAAACTATGTGTTAATTAAATAAATAAAAGAACAATTACAACAAAAAATAATATACATTATATAAACTGCAACAGCAGAACAATCCAACTGAATGGAACACTTTATCAACTATTCAAATGTATGAAGTTGACAGAGTATGCAGCCGCAATTATTTTTCTTCTTTATATAACGGGTAAACAAGACAAAAGACAATGAAAAACTTGTGTAGGATCTCAACTTTGACAAATGCAGAATGTATATACTGTTGATAATATTTCTTTTTTGACATATTTTATTTTATTTTGTAGTATTCTTACAATATTGGGTCAATTCCATCCTGACTTATTGTAAGGCTGTATATGCAGGCATTCCAAAGATCTTATTTGTTGCCACTCACAAGGACAAAGTACCAATCGTAAGTGCACATGAAGTGATCTAATGATATAGTTGTAATTTATTGCCATATGTACTTTTTTAATATTGTACATGTTCAAATTGCCTCATTAGAGCCTGTATGCTTTAAAATGATGCTTGCCCATATAACTTAACTTTTT
>CM034351.1:3877293-3943556 GCA_019925275.1 Mytilus edulis | reverse complement strand
AACTAGAACACACCCGTGATATCGCGGGTCCGTGACTGAATTTAAGTATATAACTATGCGCAAGCCTTATTTTAGTATTAGTATTGTCATCTGATAAAGTCATGCCGATTATAAGATACACAGTTTTCTCTGCTTTCAAATCTTAATGTTTGAACCCGTCGAACTGGAACTTATCAATTATTGGTAATATTAATTATTTGGAAAACAAAAGGTCCTGGAATGGAGTATTTTTTAATCAACAGCATTGTCCTATATTAGTTATAAATAAAGTTGAATTCTTTGATTCGCTGTTTTACGTCATGCCCGCTAACAAATTGAAAACTGTACCTATACGCCTTATTTTAGTCCAGATTTTTAGTATTCGTATTGTTATCTTAGAAAGTCTTACTGATTAAAATACTACAATAGCACGGTGGGTATGGTTGTCCTGCGAGAGAACGTTCTGTGCTGGTGATTCGGTCCTGACGGGTGCTGGTGATCAATGAAAAAATGTAAACAAAGACGAAAATGATGATTTTTGACGTTTTCACTCATAAAAAAATGAAGAAAACAGTTGAGATTTTTCAATTTTGTTTCTTATGGGTTCATATGTAAACCATTAAAAAGTTGACCCTCTAAACTGTTTCAGTAAGCGGAACACAAAAATGCTCATTTTCAGAAAATCATGAACTGAAAAAATAAAACAAAAATGCTCATAGAGTCCGCTTTCTATACCGCAATCCACACGACAAAACTATTTTGTGAAAAAAACATTGCAATTTATTAAAATTTAGCATTTTCTCAATTTATTTATGTCCTGATACTGTGCTGGTGGGTCCTGTCATTGTGCTGGTGGGTCCTGATACGGTGTTGGTGATTTTGGATAAGAAGTTGGTCATATTTGAAACAAATGTTAAAACATCAATAAAATGGGGCAGATAATTGTTGTCAATAGGATCTATGACTCCTATTTTAGCTCTTGTGCATCCATTTGGCTGTTTAATATGTGTTTTCAAATGATCGTAACGTGTATTACATAATTACATAAAAGGGCAACATCTTTCGTCCAATATCAGATAACAAGATATAGTATCTAAAATAAGAATAGTTTTATTAAGATATTAAATGCCCCTTACATTGATGCTTCAACAATGATCAAAGCCCATGCCGCATAGAAATGTTTGTTAGCGCTCCGCATACCCCTCCCCACTTCCACCCAATCAACCCTCCTCATTTCCTCCTTCATTGTTACAGTGGTGTACCAACACATCAATTTATCACATAAAATAATAACACAAAGACACACATTATTGAACAACGAATGCTCGCAGGTACTGAAAGCTAGTTCAAAGCCGCATTTTCAACTAATAGATAAACCGTGTTCTCATATACAAAAATCCCAATCGTGTCGATTAAAAAGTCTCAAAACTTAACTTCACATTTTAATGTTTGATGAAGCAGAACTTTAAAAGTGTGCAGAGAATCTTGACGTGCTCACATCAGTTATTGTCATTATTATGTTTACATAAGACTTATAAAGGAATTAAGAAGGTACCAAGAAATATTTTACAGTTCAATTTAATGATCATGAATGGAAGGAAATGGTACGGAAGTTTACATAGGACAAAAAGAAATTGATAGTATTTTTTGGCGAAAGACTTAAACGCTTCTTTGTATTATATAGAACAGCTCTTCTATAAAAGCATACAAAAAAAAAACTTTGATTGAGTGACTTGCTTGCTATGTTTGCTTAGATGTTTTCAAACAATAGGTAGGCGGAGTTTCAATACATACTGGGATTTGATTGGACAAACACAAACTGACAGGAATTGAAGTTTATTGTCCAAACAAATTCTAGTATATAGTAAACAGACTACTTACCTGTCGTATCATATGAATAGATGACAAATGCGACTATGCACTATAC
This sequence comes from Mytilus edulis, assembly GCA_019925275.1. Lineage (NCBI taxonomy): Eukaryota > Metazoa > Mollusca > Bivalvia > Mytilida > Mytilidae > Mytilus > Mytilus edulis. The sequence goes on along the minus strand of CM034351.1, from coordinate 3,941,650 downwards.
CTATAGGACACAGAGGCGTGTTGATTTATTTATTGTGGAAAGAGGAGAAGCGACACCTAAAATGAGGTCTTCTCGTTTAATAGTATAGATTTTAATCGAAGAAAATGTCGACGGTTGCAAAAGTCTTTATCAATCTAAACACTAAGGATGCGTGATCTTAACTTTTAAGTTTGGAGAGGTTGATATAAGATGATCATATAGAAGCGTAACTAGCCTCTATTACAACATGTACAAATAAAGCAAACTATATTTTGGCGAGGGAAGGGCTCAAGGTCCCCGGAAGAACTGGGAAACAATTTACAAAATTTTCGGACCTTTTCTTAATCTAAAGCACAAGTTTTGTCTTATTTATTTTATTATGTTCTGGTCTCGGAGCAAAATATATAGATACAGTGCAAGACTTTTAGTATTTACATGTAGAAGCAATATCAAAAGACATATGTAGGATGAAGAAAAAACAATGTAATCTACATAGTCAAGTGTGTGGCTATTGTTAGTTTAAACATATTTATTAATAGTGGATAGGCAATGTTCTCCCCGGAACGGGGATCGAACCAGGAACTTCTATTTTGTAGTCCGATGCACTATAACCCATGTTACTTTTGTATAATGAGTATCAATGGTCCGGTTCCTCGTTGAAAACCCTCCCGCTACTTTCAAGATGAAGAACAGGAATAAAAGCCCTGTTCATTAATAATTTGTATTTTTCTATATATTGTGTGCGATTTTGTCCCGTGTATTTACTCTATATCTCTTTATTTTCTATTTAGGACCTGGATACGGCTCAATGCTAGTTTTAGCCCTCCAATTCTAAAGGCCTAGGTCATATGTTTTTTTTTAATTATTTGATGCCGTGGGATTGGGATTTTTAGCTTTAATGTAACCCTTGTCAGCTTTAACTTGTGTTTACACCAAAGATAGCCAGTTTTGTGTTCTGTAATATACTGTAACAGTTTAATTTTCAATGTCCGGTAGCATTGTAACTTCTTAAAACATCTTCCGAGCAATATCTGCACATCTGTGCCGTGGGCATGTACAATTGCCAAACCACACATGCCCGTTCTTGAGTCTTCGTAGATCTATTCCAGCTTAAGTATTATTGAGTGTACGACAAGCAGAACATGATATTTTATACCATTGAATATTGAATCCATAGTCATAAAGATCGATTACTTAATTGGTGTTCCTTTAACGTAGCTGCAGAACAAAACGAGAGAGCTACTTTCGAATATTTCTACAATTTCAAGCAGTTTTCCACTCACAAACACAATTTTGGAAGATAATGGTATAAAATATCATGTTCTGCTTGTCGTACACTCAATAATACTTAAGTTGGAATAGATCTACGACATCTCTTTATTTTCTATTTAGGACCTGGATACGGCTCAATGCTAATTTTAGCCCTCCAATGGGACAATGCATGACATGAAGACATCACCAAATCACCGTACATGTATTTAATACTCAAAAAGACATCCAGAGCTTACCATAGTCATCTACTACCTACCAACAGGCCGTGAGCTCTGGTTGGCTCTTAATTCAAATCCAAGAGCACAGCAAAATGTCAAAATATTCTATTCAAACTGGGTGACCTAGGAGAAAAATATTGAAACTTTCCAAAGAAATACACCCCCCTCAACTTTTTAATAAGGAGATATGGTATTATTGTAAATGAGTCAACTATCCTAAAAAGTTCAAATGTAGTGGATGTAAGCAGTTATATACAAGCAACCATATAACCTTCAACAATGAGACACAAACATACGGTATTGTCGGCTACAATAGTCCATGAAATGAAAAATATGAAACAGTTCAATTGAGAAAAATAACGGCCTATTCTAAAACAACATTAATTACGAAAAACAAATATGAAGACATCAACAAACGACAACCACTGAACTACATGTTCCTGGGTTGGAACAGGCACATGCAATATATGGCGGAGTTTAACATGTTTGTGAGCGCTCAATCCTCCCCTGAACCTGAAACAGTTTGTTACAGCACAGCATAAGAACAAACTATACAAATCATCGGAAAAGGGCTTAACGCATGAGATCGATACAAAACAGATGAAAAAAAAATCTAACAAAAACACATACCGAATGTGGCAGGGTATTTATACATCGTTTTCAAACAATCAAAGTACTGAAGTACTGAACATCGAATGACTGCAAGTTCTTTTGGATTGTCACAAGCACTTGTTTCAGAAAAAAATATCACATCTCTATACCTGAAAGTGAGGTTAATATACAGATAAAATTTTCTTTCTGAGACAAATTCTTGCGTGTATGGTGAATAAATGACAGGGAATCAACTTCAACCGTAATATCTTGTATATGTCCTGTAGTATATTGTAGTGATACAAATCAGTATATCTGGTTTGTTTGTATATGTTATATTAATATTTTATATTACAGTTACTACATCTTGTATATATGATTTTTATCCATTTGTATATCATTCTATTTTATTATAATTACATTAGATGTATGTTTCATTATAATACTTTATTCTGATTGGCTAACTGCACATCACGTGTTATTCCGTAAGCAATTGCGTTGCTCAATACAACTTTTCATTCATGATAACACGATGGTCCAACAATAAAGTGCACAGGTGAATTAAATAAAAAAATGTATAAAATTCGCGTTTTCATGATCATAGCTAAAAATGTAATTATAAGTATTGAATGCTTCTTTTGTAACTTTATAGGGTTCTAAAAGCGTTGACCGTGCGTACATTTTTAGAATGAAGCGCTTCATACAAAATGTACTTCGGTCAACGCTTTTACACCCCAATAAATTTACAAAAAGAAGCATTCAATTTTTAAATACTAATAATAGTACAGTGAAATTGCATGGTGGACACTCTTTTGTAATAACTCGATTTTTCTAATAGATTGGATTTGAGTAGGTATTCATATTTCTCGCAAAACTCAGTACACATATTCTCTATCATATGATCTTTTTTAATTTTAATGCCAAATATAGAGTTCTGACCCTCAATTTCACAGTCCACTAGACATGGAAAATGATAGTGCGAGTGGGTCATTTGTGTACTATGGACATATTCTTATTCAAATTCTTTATTAAAGAAGTTAGTAAATTTACTTCAGATAAAAATACTACATTTGTAAATTAGACGAACTAATCTAAAAAAAAGGTATATCTCTGATTTCGTTATACTTATGTGTATGAAAACATTAATATAGCCAGACTTAACTAATCGATCAGATCGGTTATCGAACACTAATCGATAATATTTGATCAGTACTCGATTGATGACTTGAAGTCATCGATCAGTAATCGATCAAACTCTCTCAGGAGTTTGATCGATTAGTGATCGATTAGATTACAGATCGATTTAAGACCGATTACTGATGGATTAGTGATTGATTAATGACAGATTAATGATTTTATTATTATTGAGAAAACAATGCTATTCCAGAAATAAGCCTTATGAAAGACATCATTTGTGAAATAAAAGTTCCATGAAAATATTTTCACCATTGCCAAAATTTTCTGGAATTCCTGGATTTACTCAGTACTGGAGTAATACATGTTTATACAATATGCAGTCGTAACCAAGAGAAGCGTATCTAAAAGCTTAGCCCTAACATATTCCTGACTAAAAACTACATTTTTGTAGGTTTACTCGTGTATATTAGTCCTAAAAACTATGATATGACGTCTTGAAAGGCTATTGTATTTTTTTCTTTTACGCCTTTCATTGACGGAAGGGGTCAAAGCAAAATTTAAAATAGCCTTCCAAGATTTCATAATTATTTGGACTACTGTTTATATAATTATATATGACCTACACATTATTTCCATGTGAATTTCGATCCAGCACTAACCCAACCCTTCCCGTATCATATTTTTACTTATCAAAAATGTATATCTGTCATAAAATGTTGTTTTTTTTTATGAAAATAAGATTAACCTAAAGTATACATGTATATAACTGATGAAAGATACATTGCTATTTTTTCTAAACACATCAGAATTTCTTTTCAGGATACATTTGTAGTAATGTAATGTTTCATTAATATATATTTGTTAATGTTAATTAGATGAAAATGTCAAAATAATAGGATCAAAAGCACAAACAGCAAATAAATAGCTTGTAAGATTGCATGGGAAAATTGATTTAGAGATATATAGATTCTTACACTGCAACAAGTGCATTACGATATTTCTCCACTCTAGACAGTTAAATTTTATTATTTAAAGCGCGAGGCTTGCCGAGCCCTTTAAATAATAAAATTTAACTGTCGAGAGTGGAGAAATATCGTAATACACGAGTTATAGTGTCGGAATCTGTTTCTCTAATGCTTTTTATCGTTCTTTTTCAAAGATTTTCAGAAAATTGTGCTCTTTATATGCGACGTCATCAGGCAAGGTCGCCTTTTTTCATGACGTCACAATAGGAAAATTGAGAAGAAAACAAAACATTTTGACGTCATAATCAAATTTCGACTAATCATTTGCCGAGAACAGATTTTTCACTAGTGAGGAGAAATATTTTTCTCACATCGGTCAGGAAATGTGAAAATAGCACAAAAATTAGAGAAAATTGATTTGACCACACTATTGGAAACATTAACAGACATCAAAAGATTCTGACATCTAATTAGTTTCAGACACTTGTGATATAAACAGGCAAGTTGAAAACTTCACCTCCATCTAAATTTCACGATTTTATCATGAAATATGTAATAGAGCTTGAAATAGTGACCACGGTGACCAGCTCATCCCTACCACTCAATTTATTCAACAACACTACCTGCTAAAGTTTACTAAGGAATGCAATAATCATTCCATAAAATTTCTAGACCTTGAAATCCTCAAAGAAGAACACATGAAAATACTGGTGTTTAAGATATGAAATGCTATAAAAAAAAAATACAGAAAAATTCCAACATCTTCATAAAAACCCAAAACCAACCCATTTGGAACTTTAAATCCCAAAGGTATTCATTTACATAGAAACACAAACCAGAAAGAAAACTCTTTATTGAAAGACCATTTTATTAACTCAAATTGTTAAAACAAATTTATTAAATTCCATTACAGAAAAGATAAAATTAAGAAAAAGGAAAAAGTTTAAAATAGATGTTATGTATCATTTACATATTATCATCCTCAAGCAGAAGAACTTCAAAAAGTATTCAGGAAATACTGGCATCTTATTAAAACAGATTCTTCAATAGGTGCTACATTGTGTATCATATCCCATTAAAACCTATCCATAGGATTCAAAAGAAATAGAACATTGGTGAATTAATGAAATGACCTTTAAAATAGTTTGTATGAAGGTCACAATTCCTTCAAAATATTTCACTGTGCAGAACTAATTAATGACCAACATCATGTAAACCTCACATGTAAACTGAAATTCTTATAAGACAAAATTCTACCAGGAAACACTTAATTCAACATTTATTGAAATAGGATGAAATAGTTAAAAAATCAAAAACAGAGTTCGTGAAAAGTGGTGGTCCTCGGGATTTTACCACCAAAATTTTGCAGAGGACTGACACAATTTTAGTATTTTTCAATAGAATTAATAATGAGGACCAGCAGATTTTCTCCAAGGACCACCTGGGGAAAAAAGATTTCGTGAACTCTGCAAAAAAACAAAAAAGCTAAATTCAAATTAACAAATTTTGCAAAATTATGAAAAAATCAATAAATTAAAAACAGTAATAGAAAAAATGACAAACAGAAGGGGTGGTCTCTGCTGAAAGTTTCCCTTTAAGGGGCTCCTGGGTATAAATCAAATTTTTTTTCTAATATAGGATTTCGCTATATTTTTTTTATAAATGAACTTTATCATATACTTATAAAAGAAAAATGAAATAAAAAATTGGAGTCACCGTTCATTTAAGATCACAATCTGCCTCCAGAAGAAGCATACATTTTTGTTAAAGTCCTTTTTTTCTGTTGAACTAATAGGAGAAATAGAGGTAATATCGAAATAAAAAAAATAAAAAAAATAGCCTAATAACAGAAATCGCTTAAATTTTACAATTATTTAGTTTATGTACAGCTTATATGAAAACAATAATAAAAAATATAGGTCACCGATGAGTTAATAAAGATATTTCAAATTTAATGCCAAAAAATGGCATTTTTGCACCAAAGGGAGATAATTTGGAGCTTTTTCAATGATATAAACATTTTAAAAGTCATCTGGGGCCAAACCGAATCGATTTTTGGGTTGATTTTTTTTACCATATCATTAAGTAATAACTAATAGTGTTATAAATAAAATTTGTAATGAAAAAATAAAGGTTCAATTTTTTGCTGAAATTTTTGTACTCACGAGCCACCTTAATCACCATATCTACAGAAAAACTCTAAACATTGCTACACAGTATTAATGAAAGGCCAGAATAATGATTTGTAGTTGCACTATGCTACTACAAATCATAGGTGGACATAACGGCCTTATTTATTTAAAAACAAATATGTAACACATAATCAACCAGATGCTCTGCAGGGCGCAGCTTTATACGACCGCAGAGGTTGAACCCTGAACGGTTGGGGCAAGTATGGACACAACATTCAAGCTGGATTCAGCTCTAAATTTGGATTGTGATTAAATAGTTGACACAGCATAGGTTTCTGACACAGAATGAATGTGGTCTAATGAACTTCAAATACTTTTTTGTCCTTTTAGCAATTCACTATGCTGTTGAATATCAATCCTCTCAAAAAAATGTTTGAAGAAATTTTCTTTTTATTTATGAAATCTGAAATGAGAAAAGTTTAAACCCCCCCCCCCCCCCCCCCCCCCCCCATTTTTTTCTCACATCCCCCTTTCCCTTTGTTATCACTGAATAGTAAAGATTGTTTTAATTTATCAGTTGGTAGTAAAAGTGAATATACATTGTGTATTGTATAAAACAATGATTTAAGTTGATTCAACTACTATTCTGGACAAAGAAAGATAACTCCAATCAATTGAAAATTTCTTGCTATTGCAAAATATTGTGCAATTAGATATTTCTTGCTATTGCGCAATACTGTGCAATTGAAAATATTTGCTATTGCACAATACTGTGCAATTGAAGATTTCTTGCTATTGCGTAATACTGTGCAATTGAAAATTTCTTGCTATTGCACAATACTGTGCAATTGAAGATTTCTTGCTATTGCTGAATACTGTGCAATTGAAAATTTCTTGCTATTGCACAATACTTAATATAATAATTTCGGATCCTGATTTGAACCAACTTGAAAACTGGGCCCATAATCGAAAATCTAAGTACATTATTAAATTCAGCATATCAAAAAAGCCAAAGAATTCAATTTTTATTAAAATCAAACTTAGTTTAATTTTGGACCCTTTGGTATTTAATGTAGACCAATTTGAAAACGGGACTAAAAATTAAGAATCTACATACACAGTTAGATTTGGCATATCACAGAACCCCAATTATTCAATTTTTGATGAAATCAAACAAAGTTTAATTTTAGACCCCGATTTGGACCAACTTGAAAACTGGGCCAATAATCAAAAATCTAAGTACATTTTTAGATTCAGCATATCAAAGAACCCCAAGGATTCAATTTTTGTTAAAATCAAACTAAAATTAATTTTGGACCCTTTGGACCTTAATGTAGACCAATTGGAAAACGGGACCAAAAATTAAGAATCTACATACACAGTTAGATCCGGCATATCAAAGAACCCCAATAACTCAATTTTTGATGAAATCAAACAAAGTTCAATTTTGGACCCTTTGGGCCCTTTATTCCTAAAAACCTGTTGGGACCAAAACTCCCAAAATCAAACCCAACCTTCTTTTTATGGTCATAAACCTTGTGTTTAAATTTCAAAGATTTCTATTTACTTATACTAAAGTTATGGTGCGAAAACCAAGAATAATGCTTATTTGGGCCCTTTTTTGGCCCCTAATTCCTAAACTGTTTGAACTAAAACTCCCAAAATCAATCCCAACCTTCCTTTTGTGGTCATAAACCTTGTGTCAAAATTTCATAGATTTCTATTTACTTAAACTAAAGTTATAGTGCGAAAACCAAGAAAATGCTTATTTGGGCCCTTTTTGGCCCCTAATTCCTAAAATTTTGGGACCAAAACTCCCAAAATCAATCCCAACCTTCCTTTTGTGGTTATAAACCTTGTGTTAAAATTTCATAGATTTCTATTCACGTTTACTAAAGTTAGAGTGCGAAAACTAAAAGTATTCGGACGACGACGCCAACGTGATAGCAATATACGACGAAAAATTAAAAATTTTTGCGGTCGTATAAAAAAGACAATCACTGAATTACTGAGGCTCCTGACTTGTGACAGGCATACTCAGCAGGCACATACTCAATTATATTTAAAAACATCTTTAATTTCTTATTCATATTCATTCTACTTATCTTTAGATGTGTATGCTTTCGTGTGAAATAAAACACTAACCACTATTGCCTTGCATTAGGACTATTTTAAAATTTTAGAAAAAAGGGGGGATCTTCTGTATGTAAATTCAAAAGTCAATAGAAAGTTTTCCACTGACTCTGATAACAATCTATTTATTTTTATCAGTATTTTACAATCCTTAGTAGAGTCATAGTCCACAGCTGGTCATTTCTGGTCAGTCTTCTACAATATTGTGGAAATTATACAATATCCTGCTGTGAAGACAAACAAGTGTGTTTGAATAAATGATGTATCAATTATCTGTTAATTGGTAAATGTTCTGGCTATTTAGTTGTGACCTAAATTCTGGCATTAGTTAATAAATTTCATCATAAAGTTAAGGATATATCAAATTGCACAATATATTTGTGCTGATTAATCCGTATATATATGAAAAATACAGATTTTAATATATAGTAGCTTGGTTAAAATTTTCATCTTCTTAATAAAATCACAAGTGTCTGAAGCTAATATTATATGTAAAAATTAATTTTGATGTGTTAACAAAGGTCATTAACTTAAAAGGCATCAAATATTTATCAAACCATGGAAGTATATATATACTACTATATTCAAGTCAAATGTTGTTGTTTAAATCTATTTTTTCACTCTTTTGGTCTTTTGGAAAATGTAGTTTGTACTGTATTAAGACCCCTCTACAACCAAATTTGTTACATGCACACATATAAAAATTAGAGTTTTTATATCAATAATTATGACATCTTGGATGGCTTTTTTAAATTTTGCTTTGACGCCTTCCGTCAATGAAAGGTTGTAAAAGAAAAAAATACAATAGCCTTTCAAGACGTCATAGTTATTGTACCAATATACATGGGTAAACCTACAAAAATGTAGTTTTTAATAAGGAATGTGTTAGGGCTAAGCTTTTAGATGCGCTTCTCTTGGTTACGACTGCATATTGTGTAGAAATGAATTGTTGAGTAAATCCATGATTTTTTGGCATATTTAGACAGAAACATAAATTCAAGACTTAAAAATGAACACTGATGTCTGGCATGGGTATTGGTTCTAACCTTTACACTCAAATTTCCAGACATATTGACAACATCATGAACAAAAATTCCAGTATCTTCTTAGCAGTGAAATGATTTTGAATTCTAGAATTCCAGAAAATTTTGGCAATGGTGAAAATATTTTCATGGAATTTTAATTTCACAAATGATGTCTTTCATAAGGCTTATTTCTGGAATAGCATTGTTTTCTCAATAATAATAAAATCACTAATCTGTCATTAATCAATCACTTATCCATCAGTAATCGGTCTTAAATCGATCTGTAATCTAATCGATCACTAATCGATCAAACTCCTGAGAGATTTTGATCGATTACTGATCGATGACTTCAAGCCATCAATCGAGTACTGATCAAATATGATCGATTAGTGTTCGATTACCGATCTGATCGATTAGTTAAGTCTGGATATAGATATTAATTTTAATGAGATTGTTGAACGAACGCGTTCAATCTTAGAATTTAATTCTTATCAATTTGGCTGAGGCAAAAACAAATAAACGTCTTTCAAGCCAAAGTTAATATGTTTGCTATACACACACTAGGTTTTTATTAAACTTGGTAATCAATCATTAATCAAAAATACAGTCCTAGATAATAAAAAATCATGAAATATTTGGTTTAGTAATCAAATAATCACACACAAAAACAGTAATTGTCGTTTGTTGATGTGGTTCTCGCTTCTCGTTTTTTACATAGTTTAGACCGTTGGTTTTCCCGTTTGAATGGTTTTACACTAGTCATTTTTGGGGATCTTTATAACTTGCTATTCGGTGTGAGCCAAGGATTCGTGTTGAAGAGGGTACACCGGTACTTTGACCTATAATAGTTTACTTTTACAAACTGTGACTTGGATGGAAAGTTGTCTCATTGGCACTCATACCACATCTTCTTATATCTATATATCATTTCGATATGTTTAATTGGGGCCTGGGCTGGCATGTCAGTTACTGCTAGTAGTTCTTTGTCAATTTATGAATCATATTTATTTTGCATAGTTTCTTTTGTTTACTTTTCTGACATCGGACTCGGATTTCTTTTAAACTGAGTTTTTCTGTGCTTATTTGTGTGTGTTTGTTTATTTTACATTAGCTGGCTATAGTTAAATAGTAGGAGGGTTGAGTTCTCACAAAGCATGTTTAACCCCGCCGTATTTTTGCGCCTGTCCCAAGTCAGGAGAATCCGGTCTTTGTTAGTTTTTTATGTGTTTTTTTTTTATCTAAGTTAAGTGTGACGTCCATTTTCACATAACTAGTATATATTTTTATTTAGAGACCAGCTGAAGCCCGCCTCTGGTTGAGGGATTTTCTCGTTGTGTTGAAGACCCATTGGTGACCTTCGGCTGTGCTCTTTGGTTAGGCTGTCGTCTCTTTTACACATTTTTTATTTCCATTCTCAATTTTATTGATTGATCAATTGATTGATTGATTGATTGATCATTTTACTTCAAGCAAAGTCATGATCATTTGAGAATCCTTTATTTGTATCGTAGTGTTAATTTCACCAATGAAACTCTACATTAATTTTTGTCTTAATATTAAATGTCTTTGTAAAGACCGTCTGATTGAAATAAGACACGCAAGAATATGAAATATGAAAACTTATTTGGCCTTCAATGTCTCAACCTTTTTTAATGTGAGTAACTTCATTGTTCAGTTAGATTTCGATTTTGATATTGTTTTTGCAAGCTTCCATAATAGATTTCCGGTAATTGTTCTGCATAAAACCCTATGGGAAAGCACATTGACTTCATTTTTCAAACGTTTATTGGAACCCAATAATTTGGCAAGGTGTTGCAACCTTTTATGTAAAGAAGTTACAGCCGATTGCATTGAGTGTGTAGGCAAAGGTAGCATCCTTGGTTAGCTTGCTTGTATTATTAGATTAGGTAAAATACCCTCCTTTCAGAGTAGACTAGTTCGAGAGATAACCAATCAATCTGTCTGTAGGACTAGGATCCTTCTACAGGAGGGTAGTATACCTTACCTAATAATGACTTCACGGTTCAGCTAACAAGCAAGCAAACAAAAGATATAACCTTTGTCTACATACTCAATGTAATCAGCTGTAATGAAAATGCGGAGTTTGTGAGACCAGGCTCCAGCAGCCAGTCGGTAGCAGCCAGTTTTCAAATATTTATATAAACACAAATGTTGCATAAGACTCAAACGTACTTCAAATGTTTTTATTAATATATAACCACTATATTATCAAATCAATCGCTTTCGATATATTACACAGCGTACTGCCCGCTTTACGTTTTAAATAGTCAACACTTTTGAGTGTTTATAGAATCGTAAATAATAATGATTTTTTTTTTAAATGATGGCAAAATTGCACTATTGTGTGAAATAGCTTTCCTTATTATCGGCATCCTGTCAAATACTTCATGAAACTGAATAATAATTATTCTGCATTAAAAAAAACTTTTTGCCACACAAAACTGTTTTTACAAAACATTCTACCTCTGAACTAGTGGATTCCGCTTAAATATGATTGGACAAAAGGTTTATTTTTTGTATTCGAAGTATGGTGGGCAAGAACATTATTTATTAGCTAAAAAAGATTAATCCGTGTTATAAATTAACTTGTAATTTTGATCAAGTAGGCCCTAGATCTCTAACTTACGTTCTCACCTAGTACAGATAAAAGTATTGCCGCAGATTTTTTTTATTAACTGTCCGGTAAGGGTTGGGTAGGGTATCCGACCTCAACTTTAGACCTACTTTAGAAAAAAAACCTAAGCAGAGCAACACCCTGGATTTTTCTACTGTAGACCTCAGCTACCCAGCTTCCTTTGCACCTTTGGGGACAATTTTTATTTCATTTTCGGTAAGGCTGGGGTTGGGTGTTCGACCCCAACTTTGGACCTATCTTTGAAAAAATAAGCCAAACAGCAACCTTGATTTTTTTATCCAGCTACCCAGTTCCCCTTTACACATTGTGCGGACAAAAGTATTGCCGTAGAAATTTGTTTATTAACTTTTATGTAATGATGGGATAGGTTGGGTAACTGAGGTCCACTTGAAAAAAAATGCAGGGACTCCAATGTGGTTTTATGCAGAACAATTACCTGAAATCTATGGTAGTTTGCAAAAGAAGTAATATGTTGGCAAATAATGAAAGCACGCATCTTAATTAATAGGCATAGAAATAAAGAGAAACCGTATGATAACCAATAACAATCTCCCAGAGACAAACTACATTACATTTTAACACCATTATTCTAGCTATTTTATTTATTTCTTGGTCCATTGTCTCTATCATTTATATTTTTGTCCACTATTCTCAATTCCAATATCCCCCATCAACGGCCTCTAGTTAATATCACCTTATAGTCTTCACAAATAAGCAAAACTAATACCGAATAGGCTCCAAATGGCAAAATAATTAAATGCTTTAATATCCTGGTTTGAATTGTGAAATTTCAGAAATTTGTTTTTTTAATCAATTGATCAAGCAAAATACATTATCGTCCTCGATGTTCGTAAAATACTGGCAGATGGACCTTGGTAATCAATTCTAATAATCTTTGATCGACCTTTCTAAACTTAAAAGTAAAGTTCACCCACCCATATTGTTCAGATTGTTAAAGACTTTTGCATCCGTCGACATTATCTTCGATTAAGTAGTATTGATCTCACAACCACTGTGCATGTATACTTTAACGACCGGGCTAGTTTTCGTGTCAGTTTTAAAAGTAGTTACCTCCCTTGTTAGTGTGATGTTGTCATCAATCTACTTATTTGTACCACCTTTATATAATATTATATTGTACAATTTAAATTTGTGATTCGTTAATATTTAAATATAATAATTAATTCTTTATCAAAGATATAAACAAGGTAATTTGAAAGTCTTTGATTACTTTATCACCGTAGTTCAATTCAGAAGTCATGCGGTCTATTTTGTGTACATTGTGTTGAATGACCACCGGGTGTTTACATTAGCAACATTTACTATCAATGACTGTACATCAAGAAAAGAAAACATTTTACATTATAAATCGAGAAATAATTATAAATCGAGAAATAATTATAAATCGAGAAATAATTAAAATTATATATAAAACTTTATGTTCACCCTTTTGGTATGTAACAAAAATCGACAACATTGTTATAATTTCATTGTCTGAAGCACCTTTAAATGAATGACAAATGACAACAGTGTGGGAAAGATAAATTGAACACACTTTCGTTTTTCGTTTTTCGTTTTTGTTTTTGTGAAATGAAGAATGAAAAATGAAAACACTTTCATATTTCGATTTTAGTTTTTGAGAAATCAAAAATGAAAAATGAAAATACTTTTGTTTTTCGTTTTTTGTTTTGTGAAATCAAAAACGAAAAACGAAAACACTTTCGTTTTTCATTTTGGTTTTTAAGAAATCAAAAACGAAAAATGAAAACACTTTCGTTTTTCATTTTTGTTTTTAAGAAATCAAAAACGAAAAATAAAAACACTTTCGTTTTTTGTTTTTTGTTTTTGATATTTCAAAACGAAAAACGAATGGACGCAGATATACACGGACCGTTTATCAAGGGCGAAGTAATCAGATACATTAGAACAACAAATAATGATGTTGATTTACAATATATTTTGTAACAGTTCAGATCGAACTTAATAAAGAGAGGATACAAGGAGATTGAAATCGAAAAGTACATAACTGAGGCATTATCATGTAATAGATCTGATTTAATCAGAAAAAAGGCCAAACAAAACACAAAGGAAATTCCTTTAGTATTGGCAACGAAATTTAATCCATGCATTCATAAATTAAAACAATGCATTAGTCAACATTGGGACCTACTAAAACAGGATGCAGTTTGCAACGAAATATTTTCAAGCAAACCAATAATAGCTTATAAAAAGCATAAAAATATTGCGGATCTATTGACAACGACAAAATTAAAATAAATTGATATAGGTAAATCCCTGATGATGGCGGGCCTACAATGCTTAAACCCTTTTATAAATGTTATACATTTATCATTAGCATATAATTACATTAGATGTATGTTTGATTATAATACTTTATTCTGATTAGCTAACAGCACATCACGTGTTATTCCGTAAGCAATTGTATCACTCAATAAAACTTTTCATTCATGATAACACGTGGTCCCACAATAAAGTGCACAGGTGAATTAATTAAAAACAATATAAAATTCGTTTTTTCTTGATCATAGCTAAAAAATGTAATTATAAGTATTGAATGCTGCTTTTTGTAACTTCGTAAGGTTGTAAAAGCGTTGACCGTGCGCACATTTTTAGAATGAAGCGCTTCCGCGCTTCATACAAAATGTACTTCGGTCAACGCTTTTACACCCCAATGAATTTACAAAAAGAAGCATTCAATTCTTAAATAATACAAAAACCGCCGAAACATTATATTAATGTCGGATTGATTTAAAGCAATTACAAGTCTAGTAATACTAGCATCATGTGATCAATATTTTGTAATATAATATAATAAAATACTTATAGTATGTATACGGAGTGTTCCGGATAAGATTTTTTGCTATCGGAATTCAGACTGATGTTGGAATACGTGGATGTTAGGTGTCACTTTTATACAAAGACTATATATATGAGATCACATATGTGAACTTCAATTATTGATTATTATTATTGGCCAGACAAATAAATTCTTCAATTTCATCCGAAGTTCCATGATATATTATGACCCCACGGCCTCCCAATATCTGCAATGATAGAATTCTTTGCCATACGCTTTTCAACGCTTTAAATTACCAGATCATTGTTCATAAACACACTCCTCCTTTTCAAGTCTTTATACATAATAAGTTGCCTCAACCAATAATTGTACAAATATATCTGAAAGACAACATTGTTGTTCCCACCGAGATTTGATAACATTGTGTGTATTTTATCTGCTGGAATATAATACCTATGTGTTTACTTAAAAATTATATCTAATTAAATCACTATACATTTGTACTCATAATATTACAGCTACAGTATTGTATACATTAAATTATCATATAAACTATTATTAAATCAAACAATAATTCTAATATGACGTGCTTCTTTCGCTTTGTAAACAACACTGTGATAAAATTCTCGATATATCTATACTTAGCGCAGACTCCGTGGTGTACATAAAAATGGCTGTTACAATATACTTCCCACGTAAATCCACATGTATTGAAACCTATTTGTAAACCCTTTGCCGATTTTATTGTTTTAAAAATTGCAATTAAAAAAAGACAAAATCACTTTTATTCTTATTCGGATGCATAATAAAAAGAAGTAATGCACAAGAACTCGGAGAAACCAACAAAATAAAAAAAAAAAAAAATTCCGCGAAAGTCTATTAATGTTTTTGGCGCATTTAAGTCATTTCAAAAATGACGTCATACCGAAATGAAAACGCTACAGTTGAAAGTTTTCTGTTACGTGAACCATTGAAATGTTGTTTACTATTGTATTAAAATTGATTATCAAGGTAGGTTTTGTTTGATTTTCTATTCTATTGCATTATTCGCATGTTTACTGATTTCAGCAAGTCAACATGTCGGCTCCTTAGTTACGAGGTTTAATAAAGGTTGATGACTTTAAGTGTCGACCAAAAATTCATTCAAGATGAGATTGAACCTACTTCCTATAGTCCTTTTTGCTGAAATAATCACTTATTATTAATACTGGTTTACTGATGTTTTTGAATAAATTCAATGATTACTGATGCATATATATGTTTATCTTTAAAAATAAAAATATTGTAATTACTCGAAACTGATATCTTTTTCTGATTGACGCATGCGTATGAGGCAGACATTTTGAATTTATTTGTGCCGAATACCACATCAAGTTAACAGTTGCTCTCAGCATGCAGTGCAAAGTAAGTATATTTTTCATTTAAGAAATAATTCATGGAAGCCATAGATTATTGAAAATTTACACATGGCCTGGGCCGTGATATTCGAATTTTATCCTGAGCTGCCGAGTTTTTTTCTTGCTTTGTCGCGCCAAAAGCATCTTGACGTTTCTTATCTGTGACGTTGCAAAACTTGTGCCTATCTGTAGAACTGCGCTTTCCCGCCGTTCATAATTGTTCCCGCGTCAATGTAGCCGTAATAGATCTCTTTACGGATAAAACGCGCATAGCAGTTCGCGCATAACAAAGCGTTGCATTGTGGGATTGTTTGCGTCCTTAGTTTCCCGCTGTACAATACATAAAGAAAGATGAGTGAGAATAAAAGCGTTAAAGATTTAAAACGGGACGAGTTGGGAGTTTTTTTGCGGGACCGCGGAATTCCATACGCAAGTAGGAACAAGGAGGACAGACTGGTGTTGGCATCAATTGCTGAAAAGAGAAATGTACCCCTGAAATCTTCTGTTGATGACGACCTCAAGACAATCATTGAGGAACGGAAGAAGAAGATGGTATTAGAAGATGGGCTCATAAAGCTTCCCGATCCTGTGAAGATGTTAGCTGGGTGGGAGAAAACATTTATCAACTTCCCGAATACATCAGCCACAGATGTGGAAGACTACATAAAGTTGTGTAAGAACAATATTATAAAACTATACCCCCCCCCTATATTCACTTATAAATATAAAGACATATAAAAGGCACGGACTATTTTTTTCTAATGGGCAAAACTTGATGTAGGTGCTGTCAAGATTGTTTTTTTAACAACAATGAGAGCCAGAATAAAACCTAGTTTCCCCCAGAAAATCAAATGGTATATGCCAAAGTGTCAAAGTCATTTAAAAAAAAAATAATAAAAAAAATACACCATCAATTTCCTATTATATCTTATATATATATAAGGCTTATATTTTTTCTACATCAGATGTGCATTGTGTCTATACAAGACTCATCAGTGATGACCAAATCACAATGATTATAAGGTCTAATAAAGTGAAAAGTTGAAGAAATAAAGAAAAAAAAATCCTACAAAATGGAGTTGAAATACACTGTTAATGATTTGATTTTCTTATTAGATAAGTGGTGCCCCTAAATCACTATAACTGTAAATTCCAGTAAATTCCAGAAAGTAAATTATCACTATAGTAAAAGAATCTTCGACTTGTTGAAGGAGGCTATTATTCGGCAGATGCAGATGCAGAATGGTGCCAAAAAAATCCTGTTACCATACTAAGGGAGCTACCATTTGATTTTTATGGGTGTAAGGGCTCTTAGAGATGAAATTAAAAAAAAAAGTCAGGACAAATATTTTGAGTAAAAAAAAGGCAGGATGAGCAACTGGACAAAAAAACAAGGACAAACTTGTAAAAAAAATTCATCCTAGCCCCCCCCCCCCCCCCCCCCCATTAAAATCAAATGGTAGCTCCCTAATGTTGGAGCAGACAATTTTATGTTGGTATCATATGAAGGAATTTTTCATTTACCAAATAAAGTTTAGGCTGTCTTTGGGTAATATTTGGTAATTTATATCATATTAATGTGAGACTTCATTCCACCAAAGTTCAAATTACAAAGAGACATTAATACCGGTAAGCAAAAGGTCTCTATACAACCTTCAACAATGAAAAAAAAACATACCACATAATCAGGTATAATTTTCATTCTCAATTTTATAAAAATGTGTGACATGACAAATCCAAAACAAGAAAATAAACAACCAAATTTATAACAATACAGTTTCTTTATGAATAAATCTGAGAGACTTGAACAAATGACAATAAGGCAGCAACCATTTGATTTTCTGGGGGGGCTATGGTTTTTTTTGGAAAAAAAAGTTTGTTTCCAGTTTTAGGAGAAAAAAATAATTTGTTTTTGATTCTGAGAAAAAAAAAATTGTTTGTTTCACCCTCAGCTGCCACTATATGTAATGCTAAAATTGAAAGAAAAAAATTGTTTTCGACTTGTCGCGAAAAAAATAGATTGTTTTTCGCCGTAGGCGAAAAATAAAGTTTGTACAGAAAAAAAAACATAGCCCCCCCCCAGAAAATCAAATGGTTGCTGCCTAAGTGAATTACAGGATCCTGACGTACAATATAAGACAGTCAAACTGTTTTATTCGTATAAAAATGTGCATTAAGTTAAATCAGAACAAGGCACTGGGTAACTTGTTTGTTTACATGATTGTACTTTGATTACAACATCCTACAAAAATGAGAAGAAAACTACATGTATTTATGTAACAAGTATATATGTAATGATTTTTACAGGTGCTGAGAACCATAATGTTCAAACAAAAGGAATTAAATCAACAAAAGAAGGAGAAAGTCTATACTTGTCTGGACACGTCACTGGAGTTGAATACCACCGCATCAGTCCTAATATTTCTTACTGTTACATAAAGGCTATTGTTGCAAGGCAAAAGGCACAGACACAAGCGCCATACAGTGTTTGGATTATCCTGCATAAGAGAACAGGTAAAGTCGAAAATGCATATTGCAATTGCCCTGCCGGTTTGCGAGGACATTGTAAACATTGTGTTTCTTTGTTGCATTTTATAGTTTGGCAAATAGAGGCAGGATGCAACAAAGCATGTACATCCGAACCACAGGAGTGGCACAAACCGCATGCTCAAGGGAAAAGAATTACTCAACCTGACTTCGTACGCAATCTTGTTGTGAAAAAAGTAACTGGTAGATTTGATACTACTCCAGAAGATTTGAAAAAAAGGGGAATAAATCAAGATTGGCATTTGACCCTAGAGCAGTTTGCTACAGAAAAGAAAAAACATTGTTAGATTTTGATTTGAAAAAGCTAGAAGACATTACAAATGGAAATTGTGGTGTTCTACTCTATTCACCAAGAAGTAATATTGAAAAAAATGCTGGGCATCCTGATATCGAAAATATACAAATTGAAGAGGAAGTAGAAACTATTTCAAAAACAATACCTGTTCTTGCTAACGAAATTATTGAAGCAAAACAAAACATTAATTAATGTGACTTTGGGGAGGAACTCCTGTTAAATCTTGATAATTCAATAACAGATGAAACGGTTGACTATGTTGTCCGCAAAACCTGCAAACAAAGCAGTTTCAAAAATATGGTTTGATCACAGGATTGGACGCATAACTGCATCAGTGGCAAATGAATGTTCAAAAAAAGTTAATGAAAAAGATGAAGTATCAGGAAAAAATAACTCTGTTGTTGCGAAAATTTTCAATTATAAAAGTGCACCGGCTTATGTTAAATCCTTGAAATGGGGAAGAGAAAGAGAATTACCAGCAATAAAAGAATATGAAAAAAATGCAAAAGGCAAACACAAAGATTTCAATGTACAAAGCACAGGGCTTCACATTTGCAAAGAAAATCCTTGGTTGGCAGCCACACCAGACAGTTTAATAATATGTGATTGTTGTGGTCTTGGATGTTTAGAAATTAAAAATCCTGAAAAATATAAAAATGACACAATTCAACAAATGGCAACCTCAGACCAATCTTATTTAAATTATTCTGACAATCAACAAATCAGTCTTGACAAAAAACATCAATATTATACTCAAGTACAAATTCAGATGTATGCTACAAATACTAAATCAGGGATCTCCATGGATGAAAATTGAACCATGGAGGAACTTTCACCATTACAAACCGTGTCTACGCTGTACAGTGTAGCGCGATCGGAAGTATTTTATCCCTCCATACAAGGAATGGTGAACATGCTAATTTATTGCTTATTTAAATTATATTTATTTTAATTTTCATTATAGAATTAGAAGTATCAATATTTTTATTTATTGCCGTTTTTTACCATTCAAATGCCAAGTCTTCATGGTCCCCCCTTAGTCGAGAATGACCAAAAGCTGTCATGAAGGTCCCCATGTAGATTTCTTGTATTTTTGGTAATTGTTATGGGGGTTAAAAATCATATGATGTGGACACTGTCAAATTCAGAACCCATTTATACCGGTATGGCTGATTTGCAGCAACAACAAAACGATTCGTACGGGTTATATTAAAGGTTAAAGAGATTTGTAAAGCAAACGTTGACAAATGACAAGGTTTTTAATGACTTTATCTGGCAAATTGATGCTGTGCAACATGTATCTTTCGAGTCTGAATAGAAACCGGAAACGCGGATGTATCAATTTGATTGTAATATACGAAATGAACTCGGAATTACGATACGATATTTTTTTTACAGTAAATATTTAAGTTTTTACTTTTAAACTTTTAAAGTAATTCTAAATAATCGTTACAGCAGTACTCGAGTTATTTGCGATGAAATAATATTTACTGTTTTGCGTCTTGTACTTCTTAAGAAAAGGGGGATGCTGATTGCGTAAGTCAAAATAAAGCACGTGTTCGACTTGTTAAACTGTTTTCTTTGTAACTGGATTATTAATTTATTTATTTAACCTAAATTATCATAATCATTTGCTGAAACTTAGTTGATTAATTCGACAAATGGATCGTCTATCTTCAGATAGTATTCTCCTGTCTGGTTTGTTGATCTACCTGTATACAAGCTCAGGTACAAGTGATTAGCGATCTTAATCCGGATATCCCTCAGGCGTTAGAACTGTATTGATTATAACATAAAAAGCCCAAGGGTTATGCAATTACATGCATTTGATTATAATTGATAAAAAAAAATGGCGTCGGGCTACAAAAAACGATGAAGTTTTGAACGATGGCGGTAGACATTTTAACGATGGCGCAAGACAATTTAACGATGGCGCAAGTCATTTGACGATGGCGCAAGACATTTGAACGATGGCGGGGCGCCATCGTTAAACATGCCATGGAGATCCCTGCTAAATATGCTGATTTTGTGGTAAAAACAGTTGCAGCAGATGACAACATTTTTATTCAAAGGATTGCCTATGATGAAATTTTTACCATGAATGTAATACATAAATGCAAAGTTTTTTTCACCAAAGTTATCGTTCAGGAATTGTTAACACATAAAGTAAAATTGTACTATGAAAAACTTCAAAATAATGAACAAAACAGCAATCAAGTTTTCACAAATTCTAATTTAGAAATTAATGAAGTTGTCCAAGAAGTTGACACTGGCAGTGCTACTACATGTATGAATGAAGATAATACTGACATACATGTACCTTCTTCTAATCCAGCTGTTGTATGTCCAATCTGCAGCTGTGAATGTAAAGACGAGCCTTTGACTTTAAATGAAGAAAGTATTTGTTGCTCAAAATGTGACTTTTGGTTTCATTACCCATGTGTTGGAATAAAAGGGAATGAAAATGTTGTGAGGTCAAAATATAGAAATTGGTTTTGTAAGAGTTGCAAAGGCAAAAAATGATTTTTCTAAATATAAAGAATTTATATATATTTAATTATATATATTAATTTGTTACAGGTTTACTGTACATTGTACACACTTTAATAATACAATGTAACACATGCAGGACTTTCAACAATATTTTTAGAAGGTAAAATGATAGGTGTACAAGTCAAAATTCAACAATTATATACAACTTCATGTATTTCTATCAATACATCATCCTTGTAAGTTGTGTTAGTATTGAAAAAATAATTGAAAATGTGGGGAAAGGGAGATAATCTGAATTCACAATAAAAGTCATATTACTTCACACAGATTTTTTCAACTGGCTTTTCCAAACTTCTGTAAATTTGATTTTTTTTTAAATTTAAGACTTTTATTTTGTCTTGAAAAAATGTTCATTTCATTGAATATTTTCAAATTAAAAATTTGTGAAAGAACAATATGCTTTAAAAAAAATTGTTCATTGTTTTGTATTTCTTATTATTTTACACATTAAATTAGACATGTATTTGTTGCTGTGATATATAAACTGTACAGTGAATTAATAAAATTTTGCAGTAGTACATGAACATGAATGCAAATTATGGATAAAAATAACATGTGGTATGAGTGCCAAAGGCAATGAGACAACATCAAAGTCAAAATGCATTTAAATTTAGCAATTACAGCTCACAGTACGGCCTTCAACACAGAGCATTGGGCTGGCATGACTGATCATATAGATGTACTTCATAGCTATTCATTACTCTGACTTATTATTTGTGTGTAGTGGTACCAACACACCAGACAGGTTTACCAGACAACCACATACAAAAACAATATTGTCAACTACATCACTTAAAATCAATGGAATTGGTCCTTGCAAGATTTTAAAATCTTTCATTCGTCCAATAACACGCTCAACATGAATCCGAGCATTTGAAATTTCAGTATTGCTGATATTTTTGGATTCCCTAAACTGAATGTTTTTTCTTGCAAATGCTGGAATTATTAGTTCAACATCTCCTAGTAGAAAGTCATCTTTATCATTAAAGCCCTTATCTGCCATAACTTTATCACCTTCTTCAAATAAATCTAAAATGCCACATCTTCTAACAAGTTCAACATCTGACATGTCACCACCTGTTGCATGAGATACATGTACAAATGAGACTGTACCCCCTGGAGTACATGCAACTAAAACTTTGTATGTGTGTCTGGACCACAGGCACTTGTCTCAGAAAAAAAAATTACCTATATACCTTAATATAACACAAGGTACTTAACTAAATTTTTTGAAAAATTACACCCAGTCCCGAATTCACGTTATTTTTTTATTTCTCGGTTGTCAAACCTACTTAAACTTAATATGCCGTAAATCTAAATTGATTTATCTACACAATGGTGTATGACACGGCTATCATTGTTGTCGGGATCATTAGTAGCAGGCCTCACAAGTCGGTCAACGGGATGTTTCTTTGCATTCGTCTGATTTTTTGGCAACACCCAGTCCGCATGTAATTTTATACTGGTTTCTCATTGGTCAATCGTCTGGCTAAAAATAAATGTGGGAAATTTTGGTCAATTTATAACTCTACATTAGTGTCGTTGTGTACAGAGTCGTGTACACGCGTGTTTCATAACAAAATGAATGTTAAACAGCTAATAGCATTAAATGAGGTAAAAAATGGTCATAACCTTTTGGTTTTGGGGCAAAGTGGAACGGGGAAGAGCCATTTGGTCTGTACTATAGAACAAGAACTAAAAAAAGGGGGGAAAACGGTCGCAATCACAGGAACAACAGGAGTGGCTTCCTTGAATATAGGTGGGATTACTGTCCATTCCTGGTCCGGTATAGCAGATGGTCATTATTCTAACGACAAATTATTACAAAAGTTGAATATTGATGAACATTTTCAAAAATACAAATTGAACATCAAGCAAACAGATGTTTTGATTCTTGATGAAATATCAATGCTTTCTGCAAAAATGTTTAATCAGATTGAATTTATATGTAGAAATATCAGAGATAGTGATCTTTATTTTGGAGGTATACAAATAATTGGGTCAGGAGATTTTTTTCAGCTCCCCCCAGTTCCAGATTTACTTAACAGAGACCCTGGAGAATTCTGTTTTAAGTCTGATGTTTTTAAAAATGTATTTAGACATAAAGTAGTGCTCGATAAAGTAATGCGTCAAGATGAACCTGATTTTGTGAAGGCCATACATGATATTTCAAGAGGAGAGCTACCAACTGATACGCATAATTTGTTAAAACGTCTCCAAAGGCCACTCCCTCCTGGCAATGACCCCATCAGACTCTTTGCAAGAAATTTTGACAGAGAAGTGTATAATGCGTCGCGCCTTCTTGATCTAGAAGGAGATTTAAAATCATTTCATTCTCTTGATGAAGGAGACCCAACTAAATTAAGGAAAATGTCTGTTGGTCAATCTTTACATATAAAAATAAACTGTCCAGTAATGTTGGTGAAAAATTTAAGTAAAAATCTTGTCAATGGGTTACAAGGAACTGTGCAGGAAATAAATACTGACAATAACACTGTCACTGTTAACTTTAATGGTTTGATAACTGACATAAAAAGAGAAATGTTCACAGTTTATAGTTCAATTGATAACAAAGTTGTAGCTAGTAGACTACAAATACCATTAGTCTTGTCATATGGTGCGACTATTCATAAGGCACAAGGGCTTACTTTGGATAGAGTTGAGGTTGATTCTTCAAATATTTTTAAAGCAGGACAACTGGGTGTGGCAGTTGGTAGGGTAAGAAAAAAGAAAGGACTGAGATTGATTGATTTTCATACTAAAAATGTAATAAAACCTGAGAAATCCCTATTTGAATTTTATGAACTGAATTCTGTTCCATTTCTTAGTGATTTGGAATGCTGCAATATTTCATATTCCTTAGCAACAGAATTTAATTTAGAGTTTGAAGAAAATGTTTTATCTGAATCAGAATTATCAGAATTCACTTATGAAGAAATTGATGAAATTGAGAAAATGGTACATGTTAATAAAAATAAGGGTGATAGTGTTGCATCTGAAGATGAGATACACAATGTACAAGTGAATTTAAATGACTGTCCAATAAGTTTAGATGACATACGGTCATGTTTACCTGATATGCTGGTGACTGATGAACAGGTTTTTATAAATGAGCGATTGAATTTACTGCTAGAAACGCATAAATTACAACTAAATTTATATCTGACGACAATTTTTGAAAATATTTCAGATATACATGAACAGGTTTTTGGAAGTGAATCTACTGAAAAAAAGACAGATTCAAAATCATGGACAAACTATTTCAGCAAACTCTATAAGTTTTCACATTCTAATGAATAAATTTCTCTCATTGAAAATTGTTGCAATAGGAAGGCAGAATCTGATGACTTCACAGTTTTTAGTAGAATTTTTGACTTTGTTTCACATTTTATTATAGAAAATAAAACTAGTAACATTAAGGATTCAACTGAATCCTCACCTCAACAAAGTGCATACTCAAATGATGATGCAGGCTTGGGCAAACTTAGGTATATTGCTGGAAGATGTATTGCAAAATCCAAGTATCATTACATGACAATAGGAAAAAATAACATGTATAAGAAAAACAAACAGTCCTGTGTGACTGATTGCTTCCTTAAAGTAAAAATATTGGATTATATGACAACAACATATGCTGATTTATTGGAGAGTAGTTCATACAAAGAAAGCCTTGAAGAAACCAAAAGAAAACAAAATTTAACACAAGGATTAACTGACATAAAAGATGATGTATTAGACTTTTTTTGTTGATATTGATAGAAACCGAATAAATTATCAGAATGAAAAAATGTTTCATAAACATGGCTCTAATATATTTAATTTTGTTCATGAGAAATTATTAAGCAGCAAGACACTTTTTAGTAATTTTCAGAAATTATTACAGAATTTTGATCTCACAGCTACCTTTGTAAGAGTGGATGAGGACTTAGCAATGGCTTGTTTAAAAGCGCTATATTCAGACTTAATTTTGAGATTTTGTCGAGTATCTGACAACCAATTTCGAAAAGACTTAATTAAAAGTTTTGGAATGCAAAAATCTGAAACACTTAGAAAAAGGGTTGTTGAAACAGCAAAAAGAGACAACACCAGTAAACAAATTTCAATGTCATACATTTTGAATGATAAATCTGAAAATAAAATAAGTTCACACCTAAAACTGCAATCCTGCATTTGTGATTCTGGTACATTAGTTTTAAAATGTTTTACAAAAAAGCAATTAATGTGTCTAGGAAAAGCATATGACATAAACATGTCTATAAAAGATACCAAACAAGGTATGTGTGATAATTTACTAGCCACTGTGCCTAATTTTATTAGTATTCCAAATGTGCGTCAACTAACAAATTCTGAAGACAATGAACAAGCTGTTGAAAACCTTGAACATGTACCAGTTGTTGAAGACCTTAAACAATCTGCGTCAAAAAAAGGAAGTAAGAGAAAAAGAAAACCATTCACTCCTAAAAGCAGGATAACAAGAAAGAAAAATTTGGAAAAAATTCAAAAAGATGAAATTGTTTGCTCAATATGTAGTTGCAAGTTTAACACTGTTGATGAAAGGATACAATGTGACATATGTGACAACTGGTATCACAAAGAATGTCAGAATATATCAGCTGATCAATTAATAGATAAAACAGAAGATGATTGGTATTGCATGAAGTGCTGTGAATAGATGACCAAACATTTCTGTAAGTTTTTGTGTTTAGTGTAATCAATTTAATTACTTAAAAAACACTGCTATTTTTTTCTATTCTATGAGGGAAACCTTAATAGCGCAGGAACTTGTCGCAGAAAAATATTCCTATATACCTTAATTCTGAGACCAGTGCAGTGTGCTTCAAAGGCATATTTTCTTAATCTTAAATTCTGAAATGTTAACATGTATTTATGAAACATTTTTCCACATTGATAGAGTTAATAGCTTGACATATAACCTCAATAAATCTTAAATATAGATAAGATGATATGTCATGATTGCCAATAAGAGACCAAAGACAAAATGTGAAGACTGCTTTTTAACCATCTTCTTGGTTGTTGTTTTTTTGGTTGTTATAATTTTGTACATGTATGCAGTTATGCAGCTGACAGCTGTATTACACAGGCACACACACACAAACAAAAAAATATACACACAGGAATACACCAAGACAAATGAAGATTCAGATTTTAATACTATGAAGTTGTACATTTGATCTCTAAATAAAATTGTCCACATGGACACAGATAACAGTTATATTTAACAAGAGTTATTCATCTTTGTACTGTGCTTTGTATTTTCATATATATCTTGTTCTCTTAAATAATAAGTATGTATGTTAAGATATTGTTTGCTGTGTGGCTGGTATTAATGGTCAGATCTCAATGAGATTTTAAATTTTATTAAAAGAAATTTTAGTCTATGCAAAAGTCAACATTTCATTTATTAATTGATATATATATAGCTTTAATATAGATTATTGTCTAATTAAAATTTATCCCTCTTTACATTTGTATGTCATAAAATTGGTTAGCTGTCAGTATATCCACTGGATTACATGTATCATGTATATATTAACATACACTGTTTTATCAAATTCTTAATTTCTTTGTTGGAATTTCAGCAGAAAATGGCTTTGCACCATTTCCACCTGCATTACTCTTTCTAGATACTAAAGACTGCCCTAAAACAACACTGTTTATACCAGTTCTATATAGGTTATATGTTGGATGGGTAGTAGGTCCATGGTAGAGCGATCTTTGTTGACAAAAAATATTTTCAATTATATCACTGTTAAGTCTTGCTGGTACAACTTCAGTCTTTAGGACTTCAATACAAAAGGTGATGAGAGACATTATCCCATGGTACATAAAATCAAGGTCTTCTCTTGTTTCCATGGTAAGAAGACTCTTGTATCGCCTACTTATAGTGTCATTTTGACAAACCTGTTTTTCCCATGATTTATACCAATTATATGCAATACTTAATTTCATTATTCTTTCATCACTCATATCTTTTACAGGCCGCTGATCAGTGAAAAACTCCACCAATGCACTAGAGTGTTCAAGAAATTGGATAACTGCACTTAATGCCTGCTGACCAGCTTCACCACTGAGAGACTTTCTATACATTTTCACTAAATGCAACATGTCAACATTAAGTGTTTCAAATGCCAGCTTGTTTCTCATTTTTTGAGCATTGTTAGGGAAGATATGCTCCTGAGTTAATTTGTTGTGTATTGGAAACCTATGGGTATTACGATCCCAGTTATATGCATCAATCCACATCTGCCATTGAATTGTACAGCTTTCAAATGATAATAGTCTCTGGTCATGAGCTTTTATTCCACTGGATAACACACTATTACGGATTTTTTTGATAAGATGGCAGGGGTCCATGATAAAGATCATTTTTCTTAAAGGGTTTTTGTAATGTGAAGCCACCATTTTTGTCAAAAGGGGGTCATTTTCAGGAAAATGCATTTTCAGGAAAGCACGGTTATTGCTAGAACCGTCCATACATAAGTAAATGGGTTTAAAACCCCATTCATATAATGCGTCAATGCATTTCCAGGTTGTGATAAATATGTCAGCAGGTGCAGCTTGTGCATTAGGATAATTAGCAAATGGCCAACAGAAGCCAGTTATTCCATGGAAAATGTACTGCATAACATGATTTGCTAATTTACTTTCACATTTACCTTCATTGGAACAGTGCATAAACATAACCTCAGGTTCACAATCTACCAATCCAAACAATGAGGTACCATTCCCATGGTTAACTATTTGCAGGTCCTCTTGTATGGACATTTCATCCAATAAAACACCACCATAATAGCCTTCTGTTTCAACCCTAAGCCTAACAGCCTCATTTTTCATCCACGCCATCATGGTAGGAATTATACCAGGTTTTTGTTTTACAGCATTTTTATATAGATATAGAAGACTTTCAGATGGCAAGTTAAGCCAACCATTTCTTGTAATGTCTTTGTATGCTGAAGGATTTCTGTTGTATATGGTCAGTGCCATGCATATAATTTCCTTTGGCCATCGAACACCTTTAGAATGTGTAAGTGATGAAGATTCAATTTGACTTGTAATAAGTAAAATTTGATTTTCACTTAAATTTGGTGCAATTTTCCTCAATTGATCAGTTACATCTATTTTTTGCTGGGTTGCTGGATTAACATTTTCCTTGTCAGAGTTTTTTATCTTTGATTGATCATATTTTTTATGACGCTTGTGCTCAGAACATTTAATACAAGTATGAGAATGAGAATTTATTTGGACAGTTCTCAAACACTCTACATGTCTTATTACAGTCTTAGACTTGGTGTCTGTTAAGCAGATTTCTTTAACACACAGTTTGCTTGAAGAAAATATATCAGAATCATTTGTTTCAAGAGTAGCACCATAACATAAACCAACTGTTCTTAAACTTTTAAATAGACCCTTTTAATAACGATTTTAGAGTGAATGTGATACTTTTGCCAATGAGAAAGTCAGAAAGATTTATGGCTTTCCCAGCCACAAAAAGCCCAATTAGTCTATCACTTCCTATTTTCAACTTCATAAGAACTGAATTTCCATTGAATTTTTCAATAGAAAGATATCCTAACGTTAGTGTAGTGGTTGTATTTTCTAAAACATTCCATTGCTGGGGAAGATATTTGTTAATATCTGCAAATCTGATATTTTCACCAGGCTGTAAATCAAATTTTACCCCTTTGACACTCGATATAAATACACCATTTTCTTTCATCTTGGACTTTGTTATACATGGAAAAATGGCTTTAAGCATTTTGAATATGCAGTTCTGATTGCAAATTTCCTTTACATTTGGGATATCACTGGACGCTTTGCTGTATATGCTCTCTATGGATATGTTGGGACTTCTCAGTAGTTTATTTTCATCAATATCCAGATTTTCAGATAGCCTACAAAATGTTTGTTATTTGTAAAAGACAAGGCTAAAATATGTCTTGGTTAAATATAACCTTGGAATAGGTGTTAAATATTACATGCATATTCAGGAAAAATTGAAATGAATGGTTTTCCATGAAATTTTATTAAAGGGAACATGTCAGGCTCGGATAACTAGTTGACTGTTTTAAAACCCGGTTCAAATATTTCATGCAAATTCAAGACAAGAGATTGGTTATAACACAAAGGTTATAATTCAGTTAATATAATGAGGCTATAATGGAATTTGTAGCAGTGGAAATTGCATCAGATATCATATGCCCCACAAAGCAAAACATAATGCAACCAAATGTCAAGGATGGAATTATAGATCATTGTATCAGTGGGACCACATCCATAGTTATATGTACACTTGATTTGAAGGCAGTTGCTAGAGAGTGGCATCAATTGCTATTATACCATATCCCCTTATTTTGTGGGATTAGAATGTATATAGATTAGAATATAACCATACTCATTTGATTTTCCAGCTCCAAGGGGTTGTGCAAGTTTAGGATTTTAAAAATGTCAATTACCATTCAAATAAGAATTGACATATGTTTTTGTTTTGTTTTCCCTACTCAAAATTATATTAAAGTGTTATTAAAAATATACATACCATGAACAAATAGCATTATTAGCTAAATACATCTTTTCATTCAGTTCCATACTTCAAAATTTCCCGCTTTTAAAACCCTTTGGAGTTATCTCAATATCTTATGTAAAATCCAGAGAGTGTCTGAATGATGTCAATAAAATGGGAAAATCTGAGTTCTAAAATTAGAAATTCCTGACACATCTGACAGACCTCAAAAAACACTTATTTGGGTTTGTTTCACATAATCTGTAAAGAATTTACAATAAAGATAATAACTGATAGTCAGAGGGAAGCTGACAGTTTTTATTTTAATATTTTTTATAATAATTCAATCACTGCGGGCTGGGTGTTGCCAAAAAATCAGACGAATGCAAAGAAACATCCCGTTGACCGACTTGTGAGGCCTGCTACTAATGATCCCGACAACAATGATAGCCGTGTCATACACCATTGTGTAGATAAATCAATTTAGATTTACGGCATATTAAGTTTAAGTAGGTTTGACAACCGAGAAATAAAAAAATAACGTGAATTCGGGACTGGGTGTAATTTTTCAAAAAATTTAGTTAAGTACCTTGTGTTTATATATTAAGGTATATAGGTAAAAAAATTTTCTGAGACAAGTGCCTGTGGTCTGGACTTGTAGTTAGAATATAAAGCAGAATTAGTGCTGTCCAAGGATGGCCTCTCTGTCTGTACCTCTGTGCAATCAATAATTGCCGTTACTTTTCCGTATTTAGAATAACAATCAGGATAATATTGATCCAATTGATCCCGTGTTGGCCAATGAATAAGCAGTCTTAACTCTAGGGCAAGAAGAGAAATCCAAGTAGTGATAATTGATGAAACTAGTGAGCTAGAAACATTAAACAAAGAGGCCATAAATTCCTGGTTCAAATTTAACCTTAATTTCATTAGAGTCATCAACAGTTCATCTTCTAAGGATAATTTGCTCTTTGGTCCAGGCTTTTTAGCATTATTTTCTTGGTAACTTGTTGTCTCATGAGAATCCTCACCTTTGTAATACTTCATATTTGAAGCTGGTACACTAACTTCATCAAGTAACCAACAAAATAAAGAATATGACGCTAATCCTGTATGTAGCCTTATAAGATTATCCGAATGTTTAATGCTGATTATACCAAATGAATTTTTTTTTTCAAGATCCTTAATTTTTTTTTTGCACTGGAAAGCTGATGGTCTTTTTCAGCCAGCTGGATTTTCAGGAATTGTATTTCTGCACTCAGACTTTCTTTTGATATTTCATTCTCATCAATTATATCATCAGATATATTACATGTACTTGAATCCGTACATATATTTGTTGTCAGACTAACATTTTCCGAGTCTACAAGTTCTGAAAGTTTTTTCCTGCTTTTTGAAGCCACAGGTTTTGAATGCACTTCAGTGTTTCTCATTAGAAGCCGTCTAGGAGTTGTTATTTCATACCCTTTCATATGAAGTTTGGGATGTGGTGCTAACTCACGTGGCTGACCATATTCAAAATGATTTGAACACACTCGTGTATTTTTGTTCACTTCATAGTTGTCCCTGTTAAGTAATTTGCTCCACTTTTTGTACCATTCTTCTTTTGGACATTTGTGTAGCTTTATTGATGCGTTTGAACCGAGATGTTCTTTCACATGGGGCATTACCAAAAACCTGAAAAAAGAAGGCTAAGTCAGGGTGGGGCCACTAAGCAATCTGCCCTCTTTGCAACCAGCTGATATTGATTAAAGCCTAGGGAAGGAATCGAACCTTCGTACCCTGACCAAGCCCTCTTATTTTTCAGAAATTGACAAATAATTTTAGATACAAATGTAAATATAGTTTATTTTTTAAGGAAGAAACATGGGGATCCACGGTAACACATATATAAAGAAACACTGAAATAAGTAAAAAAAACGTTAGTTTTGACGAATCTGTAAAATAATTTTCAGTCTGTGATTCCTTTACTAGCCACCGAAAAAGAACTATCAGCCAGAGTTATTCAGATCTATAGAAAACACAACCTCGAATCACACTTGAATTTCTTCTCATTTCTAAATGAAATTAAGTGTAACTTGCAACTCAATCTATCTCTAAATGTTTAATTACTTGAAATTAAAATATCATGCTTTATTATATTACCTGTCCTGCTGATCGTAATCATTATTGCATCCGTAAACTGCACACCTATGCGACATAGTTTTAGGCAAAATGGCGTTAAAGTAAACAACGCAAACTGTCCCACAATGCATTTCGGCGTCAGCCATCAATGATCCGTGAAGAGATCTATTATGAAAACGATGTATAAGTAATTTTACGGAAGTTAAATATGCTCTAAGATTGTCATAAACGATGTTTCTAATACAAGATTATTTACAAATACAACTTTTAACCTTGGAATATATATATTTTTTTTTATCTTTCTTGTCTTAAAATAAAGTGAAAATAATATACCAATTAAGGCCGACTTTGTTTTATCTTTGTCAAGTGAAATGCATAAATGATTCTTATAACCACCTATAAAATAGAAAAATATAAATTCTCGTTTTTTTATTAGGTAATTGATATAAATACTGTAAAAAAATTTCTCAAATCATTATATAAACGGCAAAACAACGGCACTCAATGAAAATGAAAATAAAAACAAAGCGTGTTACAAATTCATAAAAATAGATAAAATCTTCAACGTATACATACAGATACAGACAGATCTCCGAGCAGCTGTTCTATGATTCTATGAACTACTTCTTGTTGTAAAGTATCAAACGTGTCAGATTAAAATTATCATGATTTCAATCCTTGTTTCGGTAGGCGAGGAAATATTTTTTATATAAAAATTATTATTATCCATATTCATTTTGCTTATTTTTTAATCATGTTTATTATAATTTTGTTGACCACTTATTGCTCAAAATTTTAGAGAATACGAATTAAAAAAAAACATAGTAAAAACGAGGAAAGAAATTCTCTAAAATGAATTTCTATTGTCTACAAGTGAACCTGAATCAATAATAAATCATTTTCATTTACTATGATAAAGTACACACTGTAATTGACATACACGAAATATCTTTAAATCTGTTAATTGATAAATTATTCTCTTCTCAATGTTCAGTGGCAAATATTTCATGCAATATTAAGGACGTCTGAAATTCAATATATAATAAATCTATTGCTCAATGAGTCCTACAAAGTTAAAGATCTGTGGTGAATGCCTTCGGTAGGCGAGGAAATATTTTTTATATAAAAATTATTATTATCCATATTCATTTTGCTTATTTTTTAATCATGTTTATTATAATTTTGTTGACCACTTATTGCTCAAAATTTTAGAGAATACGAATTAAAAAAAAACATAGTAAAAACGAGGAAAGAAATTCTCTAAAATGAATTTCTATTGTCTACAAGTGAACCTGAATCAATAATAAATCATTTTCATTTACTATGATAAAGTACACACTGTAATTGACATACACGAAATACCTTTAAATCTGTTAATTGATAAATTATTCTTTTCTCAATGTTCAGTGGCAAATATTTCATGCAATATTAAGGACGTCTGAAATTCAATATATAATAAATCTATTGCTCAATGAGTCCTACAAAGTTAAAGATCTGTGGTGAATGCCAGAAAAAAAGAGGTTTCCACTGGAAAGGATATCTATGATATATATGATAGGAATAGAAATCATTATGTCTACTACTAATTTAACATCCCCATTTCGAATGAAAATAAACATTTTTAAGGCAGTGGTTCCATGATGAAACAGGTTTAAAATGTATTGACATATCGTATGGCAATACAAGTACATCGGTTAACATGTGTGTACTTTTACAAAAAAAAATCCTAGCTGAGATTTCAATCGTGGTATTTGAGCCCTAAATAAATTATCCAGTTCTTTTAAGTAAAGCGTGTATGGTGTATTGTGAATGAATATTAATATTTAACGTAATCAAGTATAACAGTTACCTTTTTTATGATTATTTATCAGGGATAAGATTTTTGATTTATATGAGATATTCTGATTGATAGATGTACAAAAAAAAAGTAAAACAAATTTCTCGAAAGAATGAAACATTTTACATGAAAATGACGAACTAGATAATTAGTAAACACGTTAAATAAGTTTGTAATATAGTACTAACAAGCTTATGATCCTGTATCATTTCTT
Source organism: Mytilus edulis (assembly GCA_019925275.1). NCBI lineage: Eukaryota > Metazoa > Mollusca > Bivalvia > Mytilida > Mytilidae > Mytilus > Mytilus edulis. The sequence continues at coordinate 3,907,236 of CM034351.1, read as the reverse complement.
GAAATCCGTTTAAAGTATACTTTTAAAGCATTTTATTCAGTTTGATTCATTCCCGCCAAAATCGCCCTTTTGACGCCGTATTTTGACGTTGTCAGTACCCCCGAGTATTGTGACGTTACAATACCCCTTTGACGTTCTACACAATCAACAAGATTTGTGTGTAGAAGCCATAAATGTCCCTTTGGCAGCAAGAGCAGTTGGAAAGCAAGTCCTTGGAAACGTCCGTTGTCGTCAAGCTTTATCAGCAACAATAGCAGGGGGAATTAATTAGGTGGCGCTACAGTCGTCCGTAACGTCAAAAAGTCCGCCAAATCAATCGGCTAAAAGATTAAGTATTTCAATGCCAAGACCAAAATTCAAAATTGCCAAGACGTTACAAACGTAACAATATTACGACGTCATCGATAATTTCCGATTTCCAACGTTGACGTTCCTTCTGCTTTCATCAGCTGTTGTTACTCTTTTTCAATGCATAGGACACATACTATTTATTCATTGCACGCTGTGGCGATTGTGGATGGTTGCGTATCTTTAGAGGGAGGAGCAATAATCATTAGTAATATAGAAATTAGTTGAATATTGGAGCATAAAAAGAAAAAGAAAATATTGCAAAAAACAACAGTAAACTAACAAAACAATGCAAGTTAGAAAAGTCGATAGTTTCAAAAAAAAATATGACAGAATAATGGGCAAGGTGTCTAACCATTTGATTGTCCTTTCATGGACGTATTTACCACATCTACTTTTATTCATCATTGACGTATTTACCACATCTCCTTTTCTTCATCATTGACGTATTTACCACATCTCATTTTATTTATCATTGACTTATTTACCACATCTCATTTTATTTATCATTGACTTATTTACCACATCTCCTTCTATATATTCATCATTGACGTATTAACCAAATCTCCTTTTATTCATCATTCACAATTTGACGTATTTACCACATGTATCTCATTTTATTTATCATTGACGTATTTACCACATCTCCTTTTATTTATCATTGACGTATTTACCACATCTAATTTTATTCATCATTGACGTATTTACCAGATCTCCTTTTATTCATCATTGACGTATTTACCACATCTGCTTTTATTCATCATTGACGTATTTACCACATCTCCTTTTATTCCTCATTTACGTATTTACCACATCTCCTTTATGTCATCTTTGACGTGTTTACCACATCTCCTTTTACTCATCATTAACGCATTTACCACATCTGCTTTTATTCATCTTTGACGTGTTTACCACATCTGCTTTTATTCATCATTTAAGTATTTACCACATCTCCTTTTATTCATCTTTGACGTGTTTACCACATCTGCTTTTATTCATCATTGAAGTATTTACCACATCTCCTTTTATTCATCTTTGACGTGTTTACCACATCTCGTTTTATTTTTATTAGTTGGTTTATAAATCAATGCTTACATGGTTTTTTTACATGATTGTAAGCTAATAAAAACCACAAGAAAAAAAAGATATACACGTAGTAAATTTATGAAGATTGCGGTTGAAATTCAAAGAAATGTAAAATTCTACTAGAATGGGATAATTATGAACTATGAACTATCTTGTCTTCTTTAGTTTATTTTTAATTTCTTGTTTTGTACTTTTTTCTTAACTGTGGTCTTCATTATCACTCGTGATATATATATAATTACATTATGCAACAGCTGATAAAACGCACTTATATAGATGTATCATTAACATAATGCTTTGAATTCGCCGTAAATTAGAATTTCGTTCCCTGATTATAAGACATTGCATAGTTTCGTTCTAATCATTCTTCGTCTTGCAATTTATTTTTTTTTGGTTGGAGGAAAGTCAGAGTGCCTAATTTATAGAACCACCGACCTTCTGCGGGAAATTTTACATTAAATTTTTAAAAAGTGTTATTTGATAAAGTTAATTGCATTTTTTAGGGGGCAGTTTCTCGACAACTAATAACGCATTTAACTAGCTCATGAACAAACTGGAGGCGTCATAGTGGACGAGGGTTAATTGATTTTTTTTTATAAAACATGTACAAATTTATCATAAATCTTAGAAAAAGATTACTAGGTTAACAATAAATTTCTTCCACATCCTTTCATCTTTGTAGAAGGCTGTGAACATATCATTCCGATCGAATTCTCCCATAGTTTTGCTAAAACTTTCTATAGCGGTTGGTTTGCCATGTGGTGAAACTCCTGGTTTGCAAATTTGGACACTAAGCAAACTTGTTTCCGTTCGTTTTGTCTGTATGTACATTGAAAGCAATGTTTCTCGTCTTCTCATAAATACAAAGTCATCCGGACGTTATTCATGATTTTTTTTAATTCTTTGGAGCATGTTACTTCTCAAAGTTCCAGTCATAAATGTCCTTCTCACAAGCAGTTTTAATGCTAGTGATAGACTAGAAAAAAAACTATCGCAAATCACTTGGTATCTTTTATTAAATAAACAACTAGCAATCAGAAGACTTTTAACTTCTTTGAAGTTCCCCATCAGGCACATGATCAAAACTACGGCCTCTGTAAACAGTACTATGAATGAGATAACCGGAACTTATATTCAACCAGCATCCAAAATTTAATGCCAAATTTGAGGCTTTTTGATGGTATATATTGTGTCATTACTGAGCGTGCACGTGTTCCAACCTAAGACTGGTCAATCAATCGTTAGGTTTCTTTCAGGTGTATACAGATATTTAGATCGCATGTTAAACGAATCAAGAATCGGCTTAAACTTTACCGATGGGTCATAAGTGGTATCGTTTCTGCCTGAAACTTTACGTTTTGTAATACAGTGTTGTAGATAATTCAATATGAGAAATCAATCAAAAGTCGAGTTAATCGATAAGTTCGAGAAAAAAATATCCGAAGTTAGATATTCAGAGGTAGTCATTCTGCTAACCACATCATAATTTGCAATTGTCTGTTAACATTCCGGTCCGTTAATGTTATGTTCATGAAATTAAAAACATTTTGCCAAGATTTTGATGATTTTTTGGTAAATATGTGTTTGGTGTTTTTGTGTTGTTTTATTCTACTTGGAGCGGGATTCGTGGGTATCTATAAATAATTCATTCTTAATGTTTTAAAATATAAAGGAGTTTCTCACTAATCCAATTAAGAAACGAAAAAAAAACGGGAATATGTTGTTGCATTCAAATAAATGATTTTTGTTAATTCAAAAAGAAATATTGAATTTCTGAGATGTTTATAGTATAACATTATTTTCGGCAGCAAAATAAGAATTGGACTTCAACGATCCTTAATCGTGTTCAGTCGCAAACAAGGAGTAGTAACACACGATCATTATCAAACACTTACAGGTAACATTCATGATATGCACACTCCCCCCCCCCCCAAAAAAAAAAGTAAACCCCACTTCATTAACTTATCATATTGACATACTGAAACATTTTTCAATAATGCCTTTGGTTATATTTACTATGATAGTTACTCTAGACTTTTCACTCCTTTTCTTCTAAAGGTTGTACATTGACTACATTAGTTCTTTTGATCATCGGGAAATTGTGCTTATATTTCTTTATTATTTTTTTGGTTGGAATTGGTGAAGTTGAGGTGAAAGAATCATTAGATAAGATTTTAGGAAATTCACATGCAGACGGAAGCTTTATTAAACTGTTTCTGTTCAATTTATACTGATATCTACAGATATATATAGGATAATCAAAGCCATGAGCCAACTCAATTACCTCCATGTTTTTAGTATGACAAAATAGATACACTCTATCAATAACATTGTATTAGTTTCCTGAAAACAGAACTGCAAAAAGAGCGAATATTTTTACTTGTTTGTTTCAAGAACTATTCTTCATAAGATAAGTTGTAAACATGAGCATAAAATATGCTATTGCAGGCATATTCTTTACACCACTTTCGACAGTAAATTCGGGGTCTTCAGCACTTTGAATTTCTTCCGGCGAAAAAAAACCGGAACCAATGAGTTGCCATATTTGCCATATTTGCAGTATTACGCAACTCTCCATTTGACGTCATAAATTCTTAGTCGACTTTCATATTCGTGCATTTTTCCGTAGTTTTCCTATTTCACAATGTTAATGGTATTTGGGAAAAATGTCAATTTTGCAAATGCACAGAAAATGCTAATAGAATTACTTGCAATTGTAAATGCTGGTCAGACATTTTTTTAAGTATGCAATAAACATTCCAATTGAAAAAAAAAATAATGCTATAAATCGTATCAGTGTATTTTTTAGACTTGATATTGAATTTTACATGAAACGAGTGTATTGCAATAACAGGTTATTAAAATTATTGAACTAATGAATGCTACATGTATATAAAGAAATAATTCAAGTATGAACGTTTTTTTACATTTATTACAAATCTATAGCGTATTGTCGACAAATAATATTTCATTCATTGCTGATCATTGCTTGTTGATTGCAAGTTACTTTCGGGTGTGTTGCGAAGTTTACTGGTTTATGGCATTGATAAACAATCAACACATAGCACGTGGAGCATATGAAAAATAAATGAATTGATAGAGCCATATTTTCTTTAAACATTTTCTATCAAACTTTTTTCCTTTTAACATATTGCTAAATGATTTGGTGTATTTAATTTGTTCCTTCAAAATCTTTTTATTATTTACATTGAAGTATACGTTTGTTTACATTCGTTCGTCACGGATTCTCCCTTGCACTTGCAATGTGCGCAGTCCTAACAAGTAGTAATTCGTTACTCTTCATTTTTCAATTTTTGCCCGATAATCCCTACTTTTCTTTTCATGATTTCATAACATATAGATAATTATTCGATAGCAGTACACGTACGAAGATTACATGATGATAGTATGAAGGATTAATTTTTCTTACACTTGTTTTACAATAAAACCTATAGTATTTAAGTCTGTTTTCAACTTTTCTTTTAAATTTGAAGTTTCATATGACTACAATTGCCAAGATGTGACAGTACTTTAAGTTCTAACGTTTTGTTTGTTTTAGCGCGGGTACCTGTTGTTGTTGTTGTGAAAGTGACGTAATAAACGTCAACGTCTAACTACTGTTTACAGTATACAAAATAAAACCGTTAAATTATTTAAATTTAACTGTAATTATTAAACCAACGTATTTTTAACATTTTTGAAAGACATAACGTCGTATTTGTTCAAAAATTATGATAGATATTTTTACCAATTAAGGGCCAAAATATTGGCCTTGTGGCATTTTTCAGATATTACCGAGGCCAATAAATTGGCCCTATGGCACAGAACTCGTTAAAGTATTTTTTGCAACTTGTCATGCTTTTATTACAATTAAATTTTTAAATTTGTAGGTTTTGTGACCAATATAATTTCTTTACGACATACAAACATTATTCAAAATAGCTTGTTATTGCTATTCCTTTATCCTGTCCGTTCTAAAAAAAAAATAGCCATCTTTTTTGTTCGCCAAAAAAATCGATTTTTCCTAATTTGACGTTTGCGTATCCAAATACAGAAAAGAACGGTTATAATCTTAAATGAAACCGGGAAACCTATTTCAAATTTATACACTGTTTTGAAGCCATCATTTTTTACGTTTATACATCAATTTTAGTGACCACCAGCCATGTCAATTTTTATCTGGATTTAGCTACGTTTCTACTTCAAAACAGTAAAGTTTAGCTTCTTTTCATTGTACCTGTTTCAAAGTGCTCTAAAATACTGATTTTATTAAAGACATGAATGAAATTTTGATTAAAAGTTGTGGATTTTCACAATTCCATACGATACTTGTATTAACACGTTCTCATCTAAAATTAGAAATTCTCATATGCCACTTAACTTATTTTTGTGTGAAAAGGCTACAACATTTGGGAATATTGATATATTTCGCGTAAAAAACTCACTGTATAGCATTAACAATATTTGTTTGTCATCTTTTGGCAAGATTTGTGATCTTTCTTTGTAAATGCGAACCAAAATTTCATTATTTTATCATAAACCTTTTTCATAGGATGCTAGAATGAACTATTTTAACACCAAGGAAATAGTTCAAGTAAATAAACCTTAAAAAAATACTCATTCTGCATTTTTGTTATACTTTTATGTCATTTTGAAATATATACATAACATAGCATTTACCCATCTTTATTTCAGATGTTTCAATGAAAAGAATGCTAAATTAAGTCTTTTTTCTCTTACTTGTATTTGTCAGGTCTGTATGCCTGCATACCACCCTGGTGTATGTTAAAACCTCACTGTATGTGTATATTAGAATTTGTCAGGTCTGTATGCCAGCATACCTACCTGGTTAATGCTAAACTCTCACTCTATGCATATACAAGTAAATTTCAGGTCGGTATGCTAGCATACCGACCTGGTTAATGCTAAACTCTCACTCTATGCATAAACTAGCATTTTTCAGGTCTGTATGCTAGCATACCGACCTGGTTAATGCTTAACTGTCACTCTATGCACATCCTAGTATTTGTCAGGTCTGTATGCTAGCATACCGACCTGGTGTATGTTAAACTCTCACTCTATGCATATATACTAGTATTTGTCAGGTCTGTATGCTAGCATACCGACCTGGTGCATGTTAAACTCTCACTCTATGCATATACTAGTATTTTTCAGGTCTGTATGCTAGCATCCCGACCTGGTGTATGTTAAACTCTCACTTTCTGCGTATATAAGTATTTGTCAGGTCTGTATTCCTGCATACAAATCTGGTGTATTTAGAACCTTTAATATATTTATTTTGGCATAGTTAAGGTCTGTATGCCTGTATACGAACCTAGGATATGTAAACCGATTTTTTTAAATTTATTTTGGCTTTTTTTCTGCTAGGTACTTGTATGCCTGTATGGATTCTAAAATTTTATTCTGGATTCATGTTTGTATTGGCAAGTCTGTATGCCTGAATGCTAAGTATTTACTGAGTAGTATCATTTCTTATTTAATTATGTTTGCATACCTCCCTTAGAAAATAAGGAGATGTGTATGATTGTGAAATGAAAAGGTCGAACATGGATGTAAGGAATTACTTATGTATAGCCTTCAACTGCATTTGAATTTGAAAGAAAGCTCTTAAAATTCTTAACTGCAACACTCAGGGGTTTATTCCCGTATACCAACCCGCTTTTCAATAAACCCTTGTAAAACAATGGAATTCATGGGTTTGATTGTCGGCATACCAACGTATAATCCTATACCCATTGGAACATAAAAGTTTGCATATTTGTTTGACATTTTCAGTTCACGGTATTCTTGCATACAACACTAGTGTACGGTGAAAACTTATTTTTCTTGCATGGATACATACAAGCTTTAATTGCTTGTACACCAATCTATGTTTTATTGAATTGCAGTTTTACACACATTCTTGTATTGTCAAACCTTGCTGGTATTCAGTAAGCTTGTGTTATTGTGTATGGTTTGCCCCCAGTCTTCAATGTCTGCATATTTGGTGGCACTTATTAGATATTTTAAAGCAACCTGAATGGTTTGCATTCTAACCAGCCTTATATTGTATTCAAATTTTGAATTGCAAAACTATCATTTTTCATCATTCTCTAAGTTATAGACTTCAAGAGGGGCGAAAGATACCAGAGGAACAGTCAAACTCATAAATCGAAAATAAACTGACAACACCATGACATGAAAGATACAAATTAAAGTACACAGGTCAAGAAACAGCATAGAAAACAAACAAAGTCTGAGCAACAAGAACCCTAACCAAAAACTAGGGATTATCTCTGGTGCTCCAGAAGGGTAAGCAGATACTGCTCCACATGTGGCACCGTCGGGTTGCTCATGTTTTTACAAACCCGATAACTAGCTTTATACAGTAAGTCAAATTCATGAAAAGGGAAGGGGATTGTAGTTATGACGTGAGAAACATATCCGATATCATCTGTGAAACGGTTATTCCATAACGGTCAACCAACTATATACGATGGTAACAATTGTGTATACACTGGAGTTGTAAAAACAAATCCTTCAACCAGGAAAGTCAAAGAATTGATGCCTTTTCTAGTGAAGCCATGCATACATTATTAGCAGGAACAGCAAAAAGACTGGTGTTGTTCATTGGTGTCATCGTTTTCTAGGAAGGCATTGGTTTAACCTATCCAGTCACTAAGAAGTGTTACAATTAAATTCATAAGCAACACATAAATAGTTACATGAAAGGTATAGCCAATGTTTGAATAATGCTGAAACGAGAAATGAAAACTACATATTATATACATATATATATATATGCGAGTAAATATTTTACACTTCACTTTAACATTGATGTGGCGTGGTCAACTACATCAAAGATTTGATGGTCAATTATACTTAATTTGTTGTATGATCTTTCATCTTGTTTATTAAATGTGACAGTGTGTACAGTACATGAGTTGCACAGTAGAATTGTAATAATATTTGGACGTTTATCAAAGCAAGGTTTAATCTAATTTAAGGACAGCGGTTCAAAGCACGATTTTGTAAGACACTTTTTGCATTGATCACTTATATTGGTGCAGTAGCTTGAAGAATCAATTAAGTTGCGATAAATATTATAATGAAGTAACATGTTGTTTTATAGAGTTGGAACTAAGTAACGTTTTGTATTGGAATTTATAACTGTGAACCTGGGCTGTGAACCTTTTAAATATATCATATATACATGTACTTTTATATGATTAAACATGTGAACATTAAACAGACTTCGTTACTAGTATATAGACGGTAGTGAGCCAATATATCTATGTTGAAATATTTAATAGCTATTTCCTTATGTAAACGGGCAAGGAGGATTAGATCCCAGATACATATATCCAAAATAATGACTGTCCAAAATACACAGAACAAAGACCCATTTACCGTTACATTTATATCACAATTACTGATTTTAAAGTTTATATGAACTAAGGGTTCTTTATAGTGAACTCGTTCCCTTGAAAAACAAATTGTCGCCATGCATGTGATTGATTGAAGATCAATGAAATATGTCATTTCCTTAGTAACATTCATTTTTCCAATTTGAACACTCTTAAATGTACTGTTCTAATCCTTTTGCAATGAATTTATGTATAATTTGTTTGAATTAGGCAGCAACCATTTGATTTTCAGGGGGGGGGAGAAACTGGACCCTGAGAAAAAAAAATGTTTGTTTCACCCTCAGCTGCCACTATATGTAATGCTAAAATTGAAAGAAAAAAATTGTTTTTGGTTTGTCGCTAAAAAAAAGATTGTTCTTCGCTAAAGGCGAAAAAAAAGTTTGTACAGAAAAAAACCATAGCCCCCCCATAGGACCCCAGAAAATCAAATGGTTGCTGCCTTACTTCTTTTCTAAAAAAAAACTAAAAAGCTAAACAAAAGACGGTCAAAGCTACGTTTTGCTATTGATGTAACATTAAGGGGCTTTATCACAACTATTAGTGAAATAAAGTATCTGAAGTATCTTAAAGAAAGATCTTCATAAATTACCCTGTTACAGTATTGATTTAAACAGTCTAGTGGCGGATTAAGATATTTTCATAAAGGGGGAGGGGTTCCAGCCCAGGTTCAGCGATTTCTATATAATCAACCAAATGTTTCCCACAAAAGGGGGGCAGGTACCTTTTGTATCCGCCTATGGGACCCAACATGAAAAATTAGAAATAATAATGTATAGCAAAACAATTTACGAAAAAGAAAAACCGGAAAAATATGAACCAATGACAACTTCAACAGTCAGGCTCCTGACTTGGAACAGGCATAAAAAGACTATATAGTGTGGCCGGTTTTAACATGTGATCGAGCGCTCAGCTTCCCCCCTTTTTTTTTTTACCTGGGACAGTTGTTTCCCTAAAAGTTGTAAGAATAAGACATGAATATCCAGAAGTTTCATAAGGGGGATGAGATAGGGAGGGCACTGCATGACTTCTTTAGAGATGGACGCTTCAGTACTGTTTCCCTCAATAAATCAACGTAAGTTTTCCCACAAAGCGCTGGCATAGCACCCCCTTTAAATAGATTCTACCTCTTGGGAGGTCAGCGGACAAATAGTATTGGTAATTTACCTTCTGACACAGTACAAAATCAACAGTTGATAAAAATGCCTTCAATGAAATTTTACAGTTCCTATTTTCTTTATGATTATATCAATGGAAAGATAATAAATCAAAATACTCAAATATAACAATTTTTTACCGTTTCAGTCGTATAAACAAGGAAAACGAGTTGTTTGAAGTGACATCAGAAAAATTAGTTGTGTTCAATTTACCTCCGCCATCTTGGTGTTTCTGCCGTGATACCTTTAGTAAAACTTCTTTTGATTGGCTATAATTTGTGATCTCGCGTAAAACGTGAGCATCAAAAGACAGATAAGAAGCATAGGCTAGCAGACGAATTTTAAAAAATATTAATTTAATCATCTTCAAGTACGAATTTTTGCCGTGAAAATTGGTAATTTTCAGACATCTGAAAAACTAAGAACTTAAGAAAAAAATTAAAAGTAATTGAACACAGTAATAAATCAGTGTATAAACTGTACAAACAATCATACAATAGGTGGCTGGTGTGCAGCGCATTTCAGCGCAAATAAGAATTCCACGACACCCCCTTTTTTTTCCACTTCCGGTTTTGAACACCAAAAAACAACAGCAATTAAATTTAAAGAATTTTAGTTTACCTTAGCATTATATTTACAGTTTAAGTGTATAAAATAAATGTTTAAACCATGAAAGGGGATTATTAAATCTCTAGTGAGTTAGTTTTTGTGGTGAATAAATGAATTTCTGATTATATATATATATCCTAGTATAGTCTAGAGACTAGATATGTACAGAGTAATAATCATTATTGAATTATTGTGTCAACATTTTTGTTTGTGAACAGTAACAAGTAATAATTACAAACATGTATTAATAATAAGGGGTGTATATCTTCCTAATTAACTTTTTTAAGTTTTACAAAAGCCAGGTATATCATTGGCGAATTCAGGGGGGGGGGGGGGGGGGTTGGAACCCCCTTTTTTTTTGGATGACCAACACATCTGAATAGGGACATGTGGTTAGAACCCCCCTCCCTTTTTTAAATTACTGGATCCGCCCCTGGATATTGTGATACTAATAACCCCCTGTTGTCCACCCGTCTGTCCGTCCTTCACTCTTCTCTTTTCTCAAATTCTTGTGATGTCAACATCGCTCAGTTTTTATTTTGTGCATTTTATTTCTAAAGACTATACATGCTATACTGTATTGCTAGACAATATCATATATGTAGATTCACTAAGGTTTAAGTAGGTGGGTTTTACATTTTGATCTTTAGAAAATTGGGGCCAAAGGCTACAGATATTAAGTAGGGGCCCAAACACTTTCTTTCCCCTGTCTCACTCCTTTCTGTCTGTCTGCCTGTCCGTCATGCACTTTTCTCTTTTCTTGTGATGTAAACTGGTGGTGACAGGATCACCTATAAGTTTTATTTTTATTTTATGCATTTCAATTAATATATACAATACTATCATACACTGTATATGTAGATGCACAAAAAGGTTTTAGAATTTCAAATTTGGGGCCTGAAGAAGCAGAATTAAAAAAGTGTCATTGTTAAGGTATAGAGGACGGATAAGCTATCCAATAACTGCGCCCATTTAGTTTTGACTTTGCTGCATCATTGTATATTATATATATATTGTAGAATATTATAAGCCTCATTATTAAACAATGTCTTTTTATTTCAGATTGTGTCTATGTCAGTTTCATGTGAATTGAAATGCCATTCGAATCCACTCTTGATAAGATATTTTCCTCTGAAGAAGACAATTTACGCAAACCAGCACCTAAGAAAAAACCTACCTCTGTCAAGGTGAGTTCATAACCATATTCAATTTTATATTCTTCCTCAGAAAGGAGGCATGGCTGGTTGTCCGTTTGTCTATTACACACTTTTTCGTCCTACTTGTCCCATTAACAATCAATGTGGCTGATGTGTGTTTAAGTATATCATTAGAAACGCAATTATCAAGTGAATCACTTATTTTGTTTTAAGTCTTGCAGTATTTCCTTTAATACCTTAACATTGTCTTCAGCTGACTTTGTTAATGTTCTCTGAGCCTTATCTATACCCTGCACTATTCCTTCCAGATAATCACAGTTAATCTTTAATTTTCTCTTTTGAAAGTCATACTATCATGGCTTTGTAACTTGTTTCTTTTGAAAATATTATAAGGTTAAAGTTTCATTAAAAGTATTGCTGTTGTTGTTTTTTTTGGTCATGCACGATGAACATAAGAATCCAGTTTGACGTGCATGTTTAATATGGGTAATGCTTCCTAGTACATGTAGTAATAGCAGGTTATGTAAGTATATACAAGTTACATGCAGGTCAGAATGTACTTTGTTTTAACTAGGAAATTCCTTGTACAGAGGTATGTATAAACCCGTGTAGTAATGAACTGAACTCAAAGAACTCAAAAACATATAAAGAAAGTGATACTCAAACCATTATAACGGGGCCGATTTTGAGCACCCAAATCTTTGTGGACGGCCCAACTTTAAATATGAAATCATCATCCGAACTTAGCACCGAGACAGAAAATAAAGAGTTAAAGTCAGAAAATAAAAAGCTTAAATCAGAAATTGAAGAGTTGAAACTAAAAATTCAGCAGATAGAAGACAACAGGATTAAAATATGTTTCAAATAGTGGTAAATTGAAATCAAATCGAAATATGGCTGCCTTTATAGAAGAAAATATACATGTATCAAATTCAGATGTTTTGGAGTTTACTAAAGTGAATGGCAATTTAAAATGTGTTCAATGGTTAAAGGAAAAAAATAATCATGTGGAAAATAAACCAGTTGAGATGGCTTACCATAGAAGCCTTGAAAAACTTTTAAATGAAAAGAAAATTTTGCAAAAATCAATAAGCAGAGCTAATGGAAAGCAGAACTTTGAAAATTTTTTGTCTAATTCTTTTCTAATGCCAAAAGCAAAATTATGTTTACGTGTCTCCAAAATTTCTAGTACAAAAAGTGTTACCATAAATGATGATCTTAAACAAAAATCCTTATTACTGAACAAAGCTGAGTTGGAAGTTTCCAACTTAAATGAAAAACTGAACGAATCCATTGACAAACTTGATTCATCTGAAAGTAAATTAAGCAAATGCAAATTAAATTTGAAAAGAACAAAAGCTAGGGAGCAATATTCTAGTTCAAAAGTCAAAATTCTTGAGTCACAGATGGTGCCCAGGGAGACAGAAATTAGCTGTTGTCAAGAAAAAGATAACATAATATTCGAACTTAAAAAGTCGTTAAAAGAAAAAGATAAAACAATTTGTGAATTAAAAATTAATTGTGATTACCTGGAAGGTGTTGTGCAGGATATTGATAAGGCTCAAAGAACATTAACTGTCTTTGATGTTAAAAGCAGAAAATATACAACAATTTTAAAACAATGTATATATGAACTTTTGCAGCACAACGTGAGTGCTGCTAAAGTTAATCCTGTTATTAAAAGTGTGCTTAGCTTAGTAAATGTGCAGCCTAATGCATTACCAGCTAAGTCCACTATCTTAGATATGAATTTACAAAGATTGTGTTTATCACAGAAGCATCTTGCAGAAGTATTTTCGGCAGAAAAAAGCACAACCCTTTTGACAGATGAAACATCGAAATTTGGTAATAAGTTTATGGGCTTTGAAGCATCCGATAGTAAAGGAAATTTGTGGGTTTTAGGATTGCGAGATATTGAAACTAAGTCAGCGGAAGACACTCTTAAAGTATTAAAGGAAATACTACAAGACTTAAATGAAATTAGTGATTCAGTTGATAATAGTGTTTCTCAAGATATTCTTAAGCACATATCAGCCACATTGTCAGATCGTGCTGCTACGGAGGTAAAATTTAATAACCTTTTAGAATCATATCGGGCTGAAATTTTGCCTCTGGTATATGCCAATTTTGATCAATTTTCTGATCAGGAAAAGCGTTCGGTGGAAAATTTGTGCAATTTCTTCTGCGGCTTACATTCTTTAGTCAATTTTGCTGTTGCTGCTCAGTCATCCATTACTGAAGTAGAAAAGGGTATTTTTAATGGACCAGGTCCAATTTTTGATAAATCTTTTTTAAAAGAGTGTGAACCGGGAACTTGTAGGCTTGTACGAACAGCTTCAAAAGCTTTTGCCTCTGGTTCCGGTGCCGATGAGAAATCAGGTTGCCAAGGACCATTCCGAGAATACATTAAAGATTTCTTGAAGGAAAAAAAACTACATGCATTACCCTTAAACCATATCGGGGTTCTAGATTCAATATCTTGTTTGAAAATGCATCTTCAATTTATTTTCTGAATAGACAGTTAAAACTGTTCCTAGAATCATATGGAGCGTCAAACCGCCTTCTAAAGTCTATTTTACATGATTTAAAAACACCAGAGTTTATCGCGGGTGTTAAGGCTTTAGGATTGATTTGCACATTTATTACATGTCCACTATGGCATATTCTAGAGGACAAATCTGTAAGTATCATAGATATGAACACAAAATATTTACAACTAACAAATTTTTTTAATGATGCATCAGAGAATACTGAGGATTTTATGAAAGGTAAATTACTACCTTTTGGAGACGATACTTATATCGTAGAGGATCATAATTATACATGTTTAATGGAACCTTCTGAATACGATGGCGTTGTCCAAACATATCTTCAAGTTTTGTTTCTCTCCCTTGGAAAACTGAGTAATAAGCTTTTCAAAGACCATTTACCAGGTGGAAAACTTGTAGGAATGGACCCTACAGTTGTCGCTAAATTTAAATGTACACCTAAAACAAGCTGTTTTGCTGAAAGCGTCTTTGGCCAACTAGACCATTTACTTAAGTCTAAACCGAATCTTAGTACGTTAGCTGCTGAAGCTTACATTACGTTTTCTAATAACAAAACTTTAAATTGGTTACTCAATAAACCTGAATTGGAACGTAATATTCTCATTGAAGAGGCTACAAAGAATGTTAAAACAGTTAGAACAAAATTTAAACAACGGCGAAAGGAGATAGAGGAAAGTAGACGTCTTGCACTTGAGAAAGCTATTAAAAAAAGAGAGGATATTCAGCAGGAGAAAATAAAAAAACAGGAAGAATATACAAAAAGTATTCTAAATCACGGTTTGTGGCAAACATCAAATGAAATCGATAGTATGCTTCTGTCATACAAAACCAAAACTGACAAAATTGATGCTTTGAAAGCTCAGCTTAAATTCAGAAAAGATGTTCTTCTCCAACAACCTGAGGAAAAACAAACTTTTAATATTACAAAAAAAAGAGAAGAATCAACATCAATAGTTAATTTAACCGTTGAGGAACTAACATTGAATTTAAAAAAACTAATTAAGCAAGCCATTGTTATGGACTTACAGTCGGGAAAAGCAGAACACATTTTAGTCGGTAAAAGAGTACGCCACAAATTCAAAACTACTGTTAATGGTGAAGTATCTTATGAGTGGTATGCTGGAAAGGTTATTTCACAGGTACAGAATCAAGTTCACATACTAATTATTAGATTTACCTTTTCGGTTTCTGACACTGGTCGGTTGCTCTTTTTTATTATTAACAACAGCTGTAATCTGACAGTAAACCGTATTTATATATATATATTGTGTCCAGGATTTACACAATATTTTAAGGACCAATAGTTATCAAAGGTACCAGGATTATAATTTGATACGCCAGACGCGCTTTCATCTACATAAGTCTCATCAGTGACGCTCAGACCAAAATAGTTATAAAGCCAAACAAGTACAAAGTTGACGAGCATTGAGGATCCAAAATTCCAAAAAATTGTGCCAAATACACCTATGGTTTTTCTACTCCTGGTTAAGAAAACCCTTAGTTTTTCGAAAAAATTCAGAGTTTTATGACAGTAAATTTATAAAATGACCATATTATTGATTTTCATGTCAACACCGAAGTTCTGACTACTGGGCTGTTGATACCCTCGGGGACGAAACGTCCACCAGCAGTGGCATCGACCCAGTGGTGTTATTCGTTACCAAAGGAACCAGGATTCTAATTTAATACGCCACACGCATTTTTCGTCTACATAAGACTCATCAGTGACGCTCAGACCAAAATAGATATAAAGCCAAACAAGTACACAGATGAAGAGAATTGAGGATCCAATCCAAAAGTTTTATGACAGTAAATTTATAAAATGACCATATAATTGATTTTCATACCAACACCGAAATGCAAGAACTCCTCTACAGTAAAAGTGAAATCATTAATATCGAACTTGACCTCTATTTTGTCTTCAGTAACAACATATTTAAATTTGAAAATACAGTTGAATGGTTCATTAGTCGCTCTCCTGTTGTACATCACTTTTTCCAATAGAAATCCCGTTAAAAATCAAAATCAGTGAATTATGAATAAAAATTAATTACAGTCAAAACCGTCTTAAGGTTCAACTCAAGAGATAGTAAAAAAGATGGTCTCATAACATAACGAGTTTAAGTACATAAAAAAGTTCACAGTAATGTTTTTCTAATGTGTGATTGGGTTCAGATTCAACTTTGTTATTGTTAATTATTATTTTTGAGTTATCACATGCTTAGTGTTTTGACCAAACATGTTAAGCATGTAATGACAGTATATTCTGTATATGTCTTACATGCAATCAGATCTGCCAACTTAGTCTTTTGAAATCAGCTATTTATTTATGTTGAAATATGAAAAAAAATCTGCATACATGAAAAGTTGGCACTTCTGTGGAAAATGTTAATGTGTTTGGTTTTAATGTTTATTTTGCGTTTTAGTTCAGATTCCATTCAGGAATGATCAATGTATGCTGAGCACTGAAGAAATTTTGGATCATTTATTCATGTCATATGACGTGTAGTTAAAAATGAGATAAAAGCAAAGAAAAAGCTTTTTTCGTGTGTGTTATGTACTCCAAATACATATATTACCAGATTTATTCATTTCAAATATTTTTTTATAGTTATGTAAGCAGATAAGTAGACTGAAAGAAAAACAGAGAAGAATAAACTATTCTGATTTTTTGAACTAATTTCTGATTCTTTCACTTTTTCAGGTTCCATGGTTTCCTGATTGGTTTAATATTATTTATGATAACGATTCAGCGGTCTACACCTACAACCATCTAGATAAGGACTTTGACTCTGCAGAACTTCAGATAATTGTTTAAATAAAGGAGAATATAAAAGTGAGTTCTGAATTTGCCCCATGACAAAATCTAGTCCACAAATCAGTAAAGACACCATATAATGCCAAATTATCTGTAGAAACACACACACACACAACTTTAAGACCATACATATTATCTTCTGATATGTTTTTTTTCTTGAAAGCTGGTTTGTATTCTTCAGACATTTTTACAAAAGTATAGGTTTAGCATAGACTTTCAAATGAACAGCTGTTTTTCGATTTACGAAAATGGGTCAGAAAAATCGTGAATAAGTCAAATTTCAACCAAAATTTTCCAGAACACAGTACGAGATATGTTTAAAAAATAAGTTGCATTGGGTTTGTATTCTTGAGACCTTTTTAAAACTGTATTAGTTTATGGAGCTAAGACTTTCAAATGAACAGCTGTCAGCTGTTTTTCAATTTACGAAAATCGGTCAGAAAAATCGTGAAAAATTCAAATTTCAACCCAAATTTTCAAGAACACAGTATGAGATATGTTTAAAATATAGGTTGCATTGGATTTGTATTCGTGAGACCTTTTTAAAAATGTATAGGTTTATATGGCTAGGACTTTCAAATGAACAGTAATCAGCTGTTTTTCAATTTACGAAAATCGGTCAGAAAAATCGTGAAAAAGTAAAATTTCGACCCAAATTCCCCAGAGAACGGTATGAGATAAATTTTAAAAATAACCATTATTGAGTTTGTGCTGTTGAGACCTTTCCAAAAATATATAGGTTTCCTTGCTTTGCATATATTAAAAAATATGTCCGACCTCCCTAGCTACATGCATATATGTGTACATGTGTACATGTTCAAGCCGACCTCCAAAAAAGAGGGTGTTAAATGAAATCGTGAAAAATGTACAAAAACAGCTAGGTTTACTTACCATAAATATATCCGACATTCTGTTTTGCTTCTGGTTTATTCAAATCAAGATAATAGAGCGTACTATTTTTGTCCATTTTCTTCTCCGTGAGGAGAACTCCTTCATTGATCATTGAAATTGTTTACATTTTTAAATGACGTCATCAAGATGGAGTGCGTGACTCCGCAGATTATAGTCCTTTTTTCTTTGACTTTTTAATACTAAATAATTACCAATACCAAGTATAAACAAAACAGGTTATTTTGTAATCAATTGCTATTATTTTAATTAAGTGTACTGGTAAAGTAACTTGTGTAAGCCAATGCTATCCGTCTATATCCCTCCGCCTTACGTCAGAAGGTCCCTGACGTCATATAAATTTTTGTCAACAACTTCGAACTTGGAACCTCGCATCATTTTCCGTAATTTTAATTTGCAAACAAAACAGATACCTCTAGGTCAATAAAGCGATCATAGGCATGGAACTTGAGAATTGATTTTCATTTATCGATTTACAACAGAGAACGTACGCTTTAATTACCGGTTTGCCTTGCAAATTAACGCTTTTCTGTTTACCAACGGGAGAAAATAAAGAGGTCAGTTTTAGGCTTTTAGTTTTAAAAAAAAACTCGAAATCGGCAATAAAGTAAAACCACAACTATACTGACGTAAAGGATTTTTTTTAAACACCCAGGTTCGTATGCTATCATACAGACCTGTGAAATACAACAACTGATTCAATATTTGCTGTTCTGCATACACCAGGTGCGTATGCTACATACCTGAGAAATACAATGTATTAATTAAATGTAGACATTAGCATACACCAGGTACGTATGCTAGCATACAGACCTGAGAAATGCAAGTTAATTTATTACAATTCAGTTCAGCATATACCAGGTGTTAAAATGCCAGATTCACGATTTCCAAGTGCTTGATAAAATAAAAATGTGTTTTTCCTTTATTTTTCTCTTTTTTGTATAAGATTGTCTTATGAGCATTAATTCGACCTATTTGAGAACGAATTATGACAAATTACCGTTAATGAGAATTTCTAATTTTAGATGAGAACGTGTTTATTTTAAAGTAACAAAAACCCCTGTTGATCCCCTACACAAATTGACGGTGACATTGTTTTCTTTTTTCAACATACGTCATGTAACGTTTATAACAAAATATGTGTCAGGGTCATGTGCATAGTAAAAATTTACACATTGAAAAAGTGAAACAACAAACAAAGATCTTCTTTATTGCGTTTAAAGCTAAACGTCTTGGAAAATTCTGACAGATCTGAGTGACAAATTATTGATACCCTACTGTATGGATGGACAAAAAGCACAAAAATAGCAATAGAAAATGCATTGCAAAGAAAATTCTGTAGGAAAAAACATATGAAAAAAGAAAATGAAGGTCAGTTAATAAAATCTTGCTTACATAATTATCTCTTTACTTAGTAAGCTATATTTCAATTCTCAATTTTATTGTAATAAGAGCACAAACTAGCTTATCAAGCCAAGTCAGCCAAACAAGAAGTTTATTCATAGAGATGTGTTCTTACAAAATTGAATTTATTCAAATGGCAAATTCTTGTCCAATTTAAGCATCTTTGATCATTATTGAAGTAAAATGCACAAAATTTGTCCCACCAGTTTCATTTCATTTCCTATTACTAGTATTCAGGTAAAGTATATACACAATACTTTGTTTATGAATATGTAATTATTTAAAGAAGCTGATACAGCAACCTGTTCAAGAGAAGAAGC
Source organism: Mytilus edulis (assembly GCA_019925275.1). Lineage (NCBI taxonomy): Eukaryota > Metazoa > Mollusca > Bivalvia > Mytilida > Mytilidae > Mytilus > Mytilus edulis. The sequence continues at coordinate 3,887,455 of CM034351.1, read as the reverse complement.
CCCATTTTTTCCAAAAAGTTTACTTTCATAATCTATAAAATACCCTGAGAAATAAGACAAAGGGCTACTGTGTAAGCTAATCTAATAGTTTAATTTTACAATAATTAAAGCATATTTTTTTACAGAATTTCTGTCAATATTTTTGGTATAAAACTTATAAATCCCTTCTTTGTATTTTACTGTTCAACTAAGAAACATAGGCTTGAGTTTAAAGGCTCTCTTAATTTGAAGAAATATGTTGTGACTCTTGGTCACACTTTAAAGAATATAAAATATATATGATCAGTACTATTTATTTAATAATTATATCAATTTTCAGAATGATTATTGAAATTGTATAAACTATATATTTTATTGCATTAAATATAATCAGAAGTGTTTAAAAAAATCTGCTAGGAATGATCCCACATATAAAAATTACATGTAGTATATTTCATCCGCCAGATCTAATTTCTTTCAATATAGCTAGGTTTTTAATTAATTTACATGTAGGTGTCATTATTCACATTTCTGATTATTTTTTTTTACTGCAGTAATATTTTAAAATTGAGAATGGAAATGGGGAATGTGTCAAAGAAACAACAACCCGACCAAATAAAAAACAACAGCAGAAGGTCACCAACAGGTCTTCAATGTAGCGAGAAATTCCCGCACCCGGAGGCGTCCTTCAGTTGGCCCCTAAACAAATATATACTAGTTCAGTAATAATGAACGCCATACTAATTTCCAAATTGTACACAAGAAACTAAAATTAAAATAATACAAGACTAACAAAGGCCAGAGGCTCCTGACTTGGGACAGGCGCAAAAATGCGGCGGGGTTAAACATGTTTGTGAGATCTCAACCCTCCCCCTATACCTCTAACCAATGTAGAAAAGTAAACGCATAACAATACGCACATTAAAATTCAGTTCAAGAGAAGTCCGAGTCTAATGTCAGAAGATGTAACCAAAGAAAATAAACAAAATGACAATAATACATAAATAACAACAAGACTACTAGCAGTTAACTGTCTTTTTATATTTACATTTAGAGTGTCCTTCTCTGAAAAATAGGGGAAGTATCTCTTCTTTATATTATCATAACATAGTTATAAATCGAGTTTCGTTTATTTTCTTTCTAATTTTTGTAAAGTAAACTCCTTTTTTAATTTTTATGCATTTTGCTGGGTTTTTATTTTTGACTGGTGATATTAAGGGGAGATAACCACTTGCACAAATCGGCATAAAAACCACAGCTTCGGTTTGAAATCAATTTGACGTTTGCGTATCCAACATTCTATTGCCGAGATATTCATATCGAGTGTTTGTCTTAATGAGATGCTTTATTAAATTTAAATTCAGCCCATCATTTTTAGTTTCCTCGTAAGGGAATGGTCATTATTTATCAGCTGTGGGGGTCGGTTCAAATTTTTAATATCAAATTTTTTGTTGGGAACCCCCCCCAATTATTTTATAAAACCACATTATGACCCCCCCTAAGATCATAATTTCAAAAGTTTGACCCCCCCCCAAAAAAAAAATTAAAATTAAAAAAATCCCCAGTTGTGTTAAGGTAATGATTACCAGCTACATAGTAACAGGCTTTGAGAAACTCTGAGTAAAACAAACAGCTTTTCTTCTTGTTTTTTGTTTCTCAAAAAGGAATATATATATGACACATGCATATAGAAAAATAGAAAAAAAATATACAGAAAATTGTATGTTCCAATTTATTCATTTATTTTGCTGCAACCTACAATTCTACAAATTTTATCAGTATACCGGTAGATAAACTTTCAATACTGACTGTTATTTTAATCCCAATCACAGGCTTTTGTATCTTATTTTTTTTAACCTTTGTGCCTTAAAATATCTAGTTATGAATAGGGGGGGTTCAGGATTCCAATGTATAAATGATTTAGGAAGTGCAAATAAAATAACACTGATTATATGGTTCTTGTCCTTTCTTGATTAAATATGTACATGATTTATTTGAGATAATGAAATATGCAAACAAGCCAGGAACCTCTGGCCTTTCTTTGTTTTGTACAGATGTATGTTTTAAAAGTCAAGTGTGTTATCAATTTTCTCTGAACAAGTACACATTTTTATTTAGGGGCCCAAGCTGAATATATTTGTTCTTTTTCCGAGTCATATATAGTATTTTGTTTAGTGTGTGTGAATGCCATGGTGCCCATCAAGTATTTTTTTTTTTTAGTAAGGTCTGAAATTTGGATAGGAAAGAATATCGGAGAATGGGTAAAATTTACAGAAAAATGAACCCAAAAAAAAGATTAAGAAAAAGAACAGAACAGAGGACACTGGTGTTCAAATATAAAGAAAAGGAGAAAAGAGCAAAAAATACTAAAGAATAGAGAAATATTACCTTAAAAATTAAAGAATATGACAGAAGGGAAATACCTAATATCGAGATCATCTTTTATTCTTATTCAATATCTTTGTAATAATTTCATAAAATAAGTATACCTATTTTTGTAACCAGGTGACAAACATATAACTAACATGCATCCTTGCTTTCATCAAAATAATTAAATATACACACCCATTTCATCTCAAGAATCACATCAAAATGATTTAAACACTATCATGACTATAGAAAGTTAATTATGCATGTCCAGAAACCTTGAAGTTTATAACTCACTATTTCCTGTGGTCAAAACTAGGGAGAAATGTTTCATACAGTTGATAATCTATTGATTGTAAATTTACACAACTGTGATAAGGAGTGATCAGATGCACTGCCCTTGAGAAATTAGGCATATCCTGCTGCATGGTGCTTTACAGTTTACACTATCAAAGATTTAATAAACAGACATTATTTTACAGATTGCACACTCATTTCAATTTTGTCAACAATTTATATACTAGTCAGATATAAAAACCTTTATTGTGTGACCCCCCTAATTAAAATATTTTTTGATGGTAACCCCCCCAGTGGTATGACATTTTTGGCAATGACCCCCCCCCTAAAATGCACCGACCCCCACAGCTGATAAATAATGACTGTTCCCTAAATATTTAGATTTTTCGTTCAGGAGACTTGACAATTTTCACCCAAACTCCAAGTTTGCAGATAAAATAAAGAATAAAGGACTTTGATTTGATGTGTGAGCTTTGACGAGAATAAACTATGGATACTCAAGATTAGTTAGGTCAATAAGTTTTTATTACGACAATAGTATTCAGTGAGTTAAAATGAGGTTTGTCTCATCCGTTTTTTTACTGAATTTTCACGGTCACGTGACTCTATTGTTGCTGATAAACTTGGGGTCAAACCGTGACCTGCTTTCCAACTGGATGGTTAATCAACGTTATATTTTCAACCAATTAAAGCATTGAAAGCATCAACTCAAATTCAATGATGATTCAACGTTGACAGTTCAACGTTGATATTTTTACCCCCCGTTGGCTTTCCATAATAAAGAAGTTAGAGAGTGACAGTTTCAGTCGGAAAGCTGACCCCGGTTTGACCCCATTTCTTAAAGCAACAATGGACGTCATGTGATTACCATATATGGGCATTTTTTTACCAAAAAAAGTGAAGCTCGTTTTTTGGAATTTGTAGTTTTTTGCATGAATTAAAACTAATTTCTTTTTAAGTGAACATTCTTGAGTATATAAGAAATATATTACTCAACTCAATTATGGATCAAACTCATTTTTTTCTCTCAAAATGTGTCTTCAAAGTCAAGGTGTTGACGAAAAAAATTGGTCACAGAAAATTAAAATCGTAATTTTCTTTCTTAACTTCACGGGAAGCTATGCTGAATTTAAATTATGTTATGTAACATAACTTGGACTATGATGTTTCAAATTTGTGCCAGTTGATATGCTAAGATACGCAAATGTGCCAGTTAGATGTGTCGATATTTCTGACGAAGCGGGGCCGACGGTCATTCACGAGTTACGTCCCTTTGTTTGACACTATCATGAACAAACTATTGTTATATCAAGCAATATGCTGTTATTCACATGTGGATATTATTAAAAATTATCTTATTAAATATATTTTGATACTGTAAACATGTGCCAAAAATAGAGAAACACATTTTATCACTTTTCAGAACTCAGTCCCTGTGAAATAGGCCCTATGTGTCCCTTTGTGCCATAATAGGGTTAATAATTTAATATTAATTTAATATTCCAAGAGTTAATTTAATATTCATGTTTTGGTAAGTATTTTTACTGCTGCAACCAAATTATTTTAACACAGAAATAAATGTCTACTCAATTTATACAAGGGGTAGTATAAATATTCATAAATAATGGATCAAGACAGTATTAAAATGATAAAAAACAGGAATTCCTTTTCATTACTGACACTTGCAAGTTAGTCTTACCTTTTTCATTTAAACATAAAAGAGATCATAATGAAAGTATTCTGAATGTAAAATCTTCATTATTTTAAATTTATAAAAGGAAAATTAGTTTGCAATCCTTGTATGAACAAACTAAGGCAGCAACCATTTGATTTTCTGGGGGGGGGGGGGGGGGGGGGGGGGGGGCTATGGTTTTTTTTTGGAAAAAAAAGTTTGTTTCCAGTTTTTGGAGAAAAAAATAATTTGTTTTTGATTGTGAGAAAAAAAAATTGTTTGTTTCACCCTCAGCTGCCACTATATGTAATGCTAAAATTGAAAGAAAAAAATTGTTTTCGACTTGTCGCAAAAAAAATTGTTTTCGACTTGTCCAGAAAAAAAAAACCATAGCCCCCCCCCCCAGAAAATCGAATGGTTGCTGCCTAAATATAACCATGTTGTCTCATTGATTTCATGCAAGTTATAGTTCTAATGAATGGACTCAAATTATAAAAATAACACACTTAAAACCAATAAATAAATGGTGCCTGGTCATGAACTTGAAAATAAATAAGAACAAAATAGACTTAGTAATATTTTTCTTTTTCTATTTGAAAAAAATAATAATAACATTAAAAAAAACTATGCATATTTACATTTATATAAAAGTATTTCAGAGCAGTTTCTGGGGGCTAAGTCAACAATTATGTTTTAGATCACAAGTCAAAATTAAGTCACACTTCATGTCAGTATGATAATGCTTTGAATAAGATTGATTAAAATGATACTCTGAAAGAGATTGTTTGAAGGCAGCAACCATTTGTTTTCAGGAGGGGGGGGGGGGGGACTATGGATTTTTTTCCAGACAAGTTGAAAACAATTCTTCTCTTTCAATTTTAGCATTTCATTTAATGGCAGCTGAGGGTAAAACAAACATTTTTTTTTCTCAGGGTCAAATACAAATTATTTTTTATCCAAATATTGGAAACAAACTTTTTTTCTTCAAAACAATCAAAAGCCACCACCCCCTACCCCCTACAGAAAATCAAATGGTTGTTGGCTGCCTAAGATGAAATTTAGGACAATACTTTCTCATTTACTTTTGCAGGATTTCTTTATCACAAAAAAAAAGTATTATTTTAAACAACGAATGTGTTTTATGTCAGTGTATCTAAAGCAGTTAAGGTTGTGCAAAGACAGATTTCCTTACCTTGGTTTAGTTAAGTCATACATTTCACTGACTTAAAGAGAATAATTAATCCAGTCAAATATTTACAGCTGATCTCGCCATTACTTTTTCAAACAAACATACTATTAAATGTGTGTACATTGACTGTGTTCAGATGCCAGGTGACATCGATGTGTAAGACCGAAAAACTACAATGTCAAAAAATGTCTTTCTTTTGGAATTTAGTTCAAACGGGGTTTCCCAAGGGGAAATAGAACGTTATACTTTATGATTTTTTTTTAAATTTTGAGATACGTATTATTAATTGTTTGTATAGTACATATAGTCTTTGTTAATCTGTGAAAAATAGAAGAAAATAATTTTAAACGACGATCAACGGCATTACGGGATCGTTAAAACACGGCCAATTTGACATGTTTGAGATTTTTTTTCCCTTTTGATAATAAACTCCATGCTCAACAAATCGAAAATCTATTTCAGACCCTAATGGCCCTAATGGCAAGCAGGAAACTGAAAAAAAGATAAACTTCCACATTGGCGCCAAAAAAAAAATCCGCGAAATTAACGCGATTTCAGAATGGCGGGTTTTAATATCAGTCCCATTGTTGTCTTAAGAAAGTAGCAACAACGGTCGTTTCTAAGGGCTTGCTTTCCGACTGTTTGGGTTAAAATTGGAAATGTTTTTGTTGGTACTCCAATGTGTGCAGACGATCCTGCTACTTTTCTCTTCAAAACCTGATGAACTCCAGACTATGATTAGCTATACTGCCCATTTTATAGAGACAGAAGAATATAATAAAAGTAAGGAAAAAAATAAAGTTATGACATGGAACTCATCTTTAAACTGCAACCTTTGGAATCAAATGGAAAAGTTCCACATTGGCTCAGAAGCATTAGAAACTGTAGAAAATTATAAACATAAAGGAACTGATAGAGACTCTTGTGAAGTAGATGCAACAAGGACAATTATTGGAAATCGTCTATAAACCGCAAGACAGACATCTTACTCACTTATGGGCTCAGGACTGCATGGTTTAAATTGACTTAACCCAGAGGTGGCATGTAAACTCTGGTCAACGTATGTGGTTCCACGTTTGTTATTTGGACTTGAAATTGTAAATCTTAGTGCTAAAGATATTTCCCGCTTAGATATCTTTTGTAATAACTTTCTGAAACAAATTCAAAACCTTACCGCTAGAGCCTCCAACGCTGAAGCTTATCTACTTTTAAATCAATTACCTATTACTGCACTTCTACATAAAAAGATTGTGATAACGTTTGGTACCATAGCTAGAAGTGACTCTGTTGAAAATGATCTTGCTTAATTAAGGGCATACGATACAGTTACAGGGGAGGTAATGACGTTGCTAACGTAAAATGTTATTTTCGCGACGTCAAACTGTGACATATCGGGAAAAGATGCATTTTTCGACTGCTTTTTATCATTCAAACTGATTTAATTTGAAAACGAGTGCATGGACCCCTATTTTTTAAAACAGCAATTTGTTTCATTTTGCAAGGAGATTATGTGACTCAAATTTTATAAAACTGTAAATAGCGCAATTTTTTTAATTTTGATAAACATGCAGCAAAAAATGACGTTTTTTCCTCTATTCATGAACATTTGATAAATATAGAGTTATTTCGGAATAAAAATTGCATAAATTTTAATGATACTTACAAAACACAGAAATTACCGATTATTTAACAAAAAACAATATGTGCTTATCTTTTAAAACAAAAAAGTTATGTCTTTCTTTCGAAAAAGAAAATACGGACACAAATCTGAATTTTGAGCAAATATACAAAATTTCGACCTCATTTTACTCTAAAAGTAGCACATGAAGGTATATTTTTTATTACATATTTGATTTAATCAGGTAAAAAATAGCCTATATGCAAATTTTCATCAACTTGTAAATACAGGTTCAAAACTGTATCGTATGCCCTTAACGTCAACTGTCTACACAAGGAAAAAACTCAAAAAGCTGGTTTATAACGGTACCAAAAAAAAAAATATTTAAAAAAATCGATTTGTATATGTCTTGTATGCAAAATCCTTGTTGGAGACAATATGGCGGACATTCTAAAGGTAGACAACTTAAGAAAATCAAAAGAACTGAAAGAATAGATTCTATCTATTATATAAAAGAAATTATAAAATATTTAGTACATAAATATAGTAAAATGTTAAGATTAGATATCAGAAAATTCTGTATACGTGACATGACCAATTTATACTTTATCATTTGTCAGACTCTACCAAGAAATCATGCCTGCAACTTGAGGGACGGGCAAACTTCAAGAAATGTTTATTTGTTTTTATGAGAAAAAAAATAAAACTATCAAGATATATATCCTGCACAAGACTCGAATATTCCTCGAGAAATACATAAGAATAACTATTTACTGTTAAAGCTAAATCCAGTATTGTCAAATATGGATTAAATATGTTCAATCCATTTAAACTTATGCAATCCGGATTCGTTCGATTTGAACATTGTATTGTACAAAATGGAAGAAAGTTTATGATAATGGCAAATAATTCGGTTTTCCTCTTACAAAAGGTAACAACCTTCGTTTTCGACAGATTTATTTTTGATTTCATTGTAGACAAAACTTTTCAAACGCTAACAGAGCTTTGATAGATCATAAACAAATTCTTATGACATTTGATCTCGAAGCTTTGCAAGTGGGGAACATCGTTCTCTAAAAAGAAGTCTTCAAGATCATTTAAGTACACTGCAAAAAGAAAGGGTGAAAGGTTTTCTCCTTCCCGATCTCCATTATCGCAATTAGAAAACCAGGAGCTCCGCAGGGCGCAGCTTTATACGACCCAGTGGTTGAACCCTGAACAGTTGGGGCAAATTCGGTCACAATATTTAAGCTTGATTCTGTTTGAATTTGGATTGTAATCAAATTTTTGACATAATATAGGTTTTTGTCACAAAATTAATGTGGTCAAAGATCTAACAAATCTATTGCACAATACTGCGCAATTGAAGATTTCTTCTTGAAACTTTTCAAAATTTGAAAAAAAGAAGCCCTTCAAAAAATGGTAAAAAAAAAATCCCCCCCCCCCACAACTTTTTGAAACCCCTTGGAGCAATAACCCTTAAACTCAATCCAATGCTTTCCATTGCATTATTGAACCTTATAGTACAATTTCAGAGAGATCCATACACTTAAACACCAGTTATTGTCATGATTGTTTGGAAAATAGAAACATGCTTCTTTTTGGCCCCTAATTCCTACATATTTTGGGCAATGCACCCAAAACTTAATCCCAGCCTCCCCTTTGTTATTTGGTACATTGTGGTCAAATTTCAGAGAGATCCATACAATTACACATAAGTTATTGTCTTGAAACTAGAAAAATGCTTGTTTTGACCCCTTTTTGGCCCTTAAATCCTAAACTTTGGCCCCATAACCCCTAAAATGAATCCAAAATCTTCTACTTGTGGTTTTAAACATTGTGGTATAATTTCAGAGCAATTGAAATACTTCTACACAAGTTATTATCCTGAAACTAGAAAAATGCTTGTTTTGGGCCCCTTTTGGGAGCCTAATTCCTAATCGGTTGGGACCATCATCCCCAAAATCAATCCCAACCTTCCTTTTGTGGTATTGAACCTTCTGAAAAAATTTCATGAAGATCTATTAACTTAAACTAAAGTTATTATCCGGAAACCAATGTGTCTTCGGACGACGACGACGCAGACGACGCAGACTACGACATCATACCATTATATGATCCCAAAAAAATTTTGGGGTCGTATCAGGTAGCAATACACAGTTAGGAGTTTAGTTTCGCATTTTGGCCCCTGTGGATTTTTCAAATAGGAAAGTTATTGTGTAATAAAATTCATTTTTAGACAGATGAGTGCTAATTTAGCCTTCAAAGATGGTTTATAAGAGCATCAAGATTATTTTTTACATGTTTTATGGGCTGTTTTCTGTTTGACAATCCGTATTTTCATAGCTAGACCGGCCATCGGTCCAGAAATTAATGTACTGTTTACAAACATTCTTTTTCTACACGAAGTTTTTGACGCAATTTTACAAAAAAATGAGATGAACGACATAATGATTTTCATTGGATTTGCTGAATGATATATGTACACAGTTTCAGAAAAGGTATTACTTCAAGCGATTGAAATTCTACTTTTAGCCAAATTTTGGGAAAATATGTGACATCTTTCCCCCCCCCCCCCTTTTTTGCAATATTTTATAATGAATAAATGCAGATTGTTGCCATGGATACACCAAAAAGAAATTATATTTTACCATTTTATATACTGGATATAAAATATATGGAAGATTCTGATTATATACATATGACCATATATGACACAAACAGTAAGCTTGATATTGAAAAAAAGCAATGAAAAGGGGATGGTAAAATTCATAAGGGCAAATTTTAGTATTTTTTTCTAACTGTTTATTGCTACCTTATGGCATACTTACCAAGCTCAGAATTGTATAATTTAAGACTTTTCATGCCACAAATCTATTGATATTTAGATTCTACATCACATTCTGAGTAAATTAAGTGTTTAAGAATGACAATATATGTTCAATTTTATTGTTTCAGTCTTAGCAACCAAAATTAGACATTTTGACCACAAGGCTTATATTGTACTCTATCGGCTTAACTCTTGCTTCCTGATGGATTG
>CM034351.1:3858067-3877193 GCA_019925275.1 Mytilus edulis | reverse complement strand
TCTGTCCACCTGTTACACTGACAAGGCACACAGACATATGGACAGTATATTGAAGTAAGTTGATTTGATTATCTCCCCTTTAACATGTTAGACCAGACACAATATCTGTCCAGCCGTTACACTGACAAGGCACACAGACAAATGGACAGTATACTGAAGTAAGTTAATTTGATTATCTCCCCTTTAGCATGGTCGACCACCTAAATAATGTCTGTCTAGCTCTTGCACTGACAAAGTTTTTATTTATTGGCTCATGCCATCAAAGCTAATAAGATATTATATATTACTTATAAAAAGACTCAACGTAGTGAATGTCCAAAAAGAGACACTTACACCTATACATCAGAAAGATATATATATAACGAGTATGATTAAGTACCCAAAGTCCCAAACAGAAGTCTGTTGGTTCTAGTTCTGAAACTGTCAATAACTACAACATATACAAATTATCCTTCATAAAACTCCAATTGCAACTTCAGCTTATTTCAAAGGGTGTCATCATGGCGTTAATACCAGCTGCCACAGGTCAATAACAATCTGCAAATAAACATTAACATCAAATTTGAATCATCTAAAAATAATAGATTATTAGATATTGTCATATGATCATATGATGCTGGATAAGCCAAAAATTTAAATATTTCAAATCAAAATAGACAATAAATAACTGAATGTTGATAAATATTTTTTAAAACTAAATTATACATACTAACTATCATGCCGATATAAAAAATTGACAAAAACCATCAAAGCATTAAACAAATTGAGAAGAACAGAATAAATAAAGAAGAACTATAGTTTTTACACCAGTAACAGATGATTTTGTCAATAAACAGATAAACAAATTAAATGTAAAAAAGTCTACAGGGTATGATGGTATTTCTTCTAAAATCATAAAGGTAGCACAATCAGCTATATTGTAAGTCCTATTAAATTGTTTATTAATAAATCTTTTGAAAACTCAGTCTTCCCAGAAAAACTTAAATCTGCCCAAGTGGCCCCAATTTTCAAAAAGAAACAACACCCTAGAAAAAGGTAATTACCGTCCTGTAAGTGTGCTGCCAGCTATTTCAAAATTTCATGAGCGAGCAATTCTCGATCAAGACCATCAAGTAATGGAATTTCTAAAAAAAACATTTTAATCCCCTTTTGTCAGCTTTTCGTTCTGGTTTTGGTTGTCAAACAGTGTTATTAAAAATTATAGAAGATTGGAAAAAAGCTCTCAATGAAAATAAATATATTGCTGCCATACTAATGGATCTATCAAAAGCCTTCGACTGTTTGCCCCACGATTTACTTCTATTAAAATTAGAGGCTTATGGCGTCTCTGAACGCTCGTTAAAATTATTTAAAAGTTACCTTGAAAATAGGAGGCAACGTATGTAAAGATTGGAAACACTTACAGTGACTGAGAAATACTAATAAAGGGGTCCCCCAAGGGTCAATTCTTGGCCCAGTGTTGTTTAATGTCTTTATAAATTATATGTTCTACTGTGTTCAAGACAGTACAATACATGCATATAATTATGCAGATGATAATACCCTGTCTTACTGTGACAATAATTTAGATAATTTAGTAAAAATACTTGAAAATGAGTGAAATAAACAGCTGCGCCATGAGCGCATGATACGCCCGACGTCTTATGTGGAAGTCTTATGCAATAATCATAAATAGTTTATGAGAAAGTTTTAAGCAATAACCATATATTGTTTTAGAGACACGGCGGGACATGTGAAACCCCCCACCCTGTTTTTTTTTACAAAAACTAAATATTACCAAAATAAAATTTTGAATCAAAACCAAAAAGTATACAGATCTTTAGATTAATACATCAAAGAAGTGTGTAAAGATTTAAGCAATAATCATAACTTATTTTTGAGATACGGCCGACATGTAAAAAACCCTCCCCTGTTTTACAAAATACTCAATAACTCAAAAATAAAATTTTGAATAATCACCAAAAAGTATACAGATCTTTAGATTAATAGAACAAAGAAGTGTGTAAAGTTTTAAGCAATAATCATAAATCGTTTTTGAGATACGGCACAACATGTAAATAAAAACCTCCCCCTTTTTTACAAAATACTAATAACTCAAAAATGAAATTTTGAATCATCACCAAAAAGTATACAGATATTGAGATTAATATAACAAAGACATGTGTAAAGTTTTAAGCAATAATCATAAATAGTTTTTGAGATATGGCGCGACATGTAAAAAAACCTCCCCCTTTTTCACAAAATACTCAATAACTCAAAAATGAAATTTTGAATCATCACCAAAAAGTATACAGATATTGAGAATAATATAACTAAGAAGTGTTTAAAGTTTTAAGTCATAATCAAGAATCTTTTTGAGATACAGTGCGACATGTGAAAAAAACACCCCCCTGTTTTAGTTATAAAGTGCCGTAACTCAAAAAGTTTAAATCTTATTTTCACCAAAAAGTATACAGATCATTTGACCATCATAAGAAACAACTATATTAAGTTTCATGAAATTTGGATAAGTCGTTCTCAAGTTACGGTGCGACATGTTTACGCCAGACAGACGGACAGACACCAGACATTTGTATACCATAATACGTCCCGTCAAAATTTTGACGGGCGTATAAAAATGATAAAATGGTTTTCACAAAATTTAATGAAAGCAAATCCGGATAAGTTCAAGGCCATTGCTATTGGCATGATTGGGGAAAAGACTAAAAATTATAATTTAACTTTTAATTTAGAAGGTAATAAAATTTCATGTGATGACTTGGTGTAACGGTAGATTTTGAACTAAATTTTGATAAACATATATCTCACAAATTTGTAAAAAAGCTTCTAAACAACTAAACATTCTTAAACGTATTGGCAAATATCTTAACAGGTTGGGACGTCTAACAGCTTACTACTCTTTCATTGTTTCAAATTTTGATTATTGTCCAGTAATTTGGCATTTCTGTAGTGAACAAAATACGCAAAAAATTGAAAAATACAGGAAAGAGCTCTCTGCTTCATATATGAAGACTATATGTTCAACTGAATTTTACCTGAAAGTTAAGGGACCCAGCTTAAAATCTAGGAGCCATGGGCGACTGGGTTCCCTTTAAGTTTTGTCCCTGGCAGATATGAAATTTTACTTTTAACTTCTAAACTTCCATCTTTAAAAATTCGCAGACTTAGAACCATTTGAATTGAAACATTTAAAATTGTATACAAGAAAATTCCCAGTTATCTTCATGACCTAATAAATATTAAAACTCAACGTTATAATTTTAGATCTATTAAAGGAAACAGCTGACATACCGAAAGTAATGTATGTATGTTTGTCTTAATATGTGTGTTTTTTTATAGGCTTGTGTGTCATTTATTATAATGTCGATTTTAAAAGCTCAGTAGAGCTTGTGTTACTTTGTTTACTATGTATCGACAATAAATAAAACTTTGATTTGATTTGATTTGATTTATGACTATTTATTAATTGTTGTATAATTTATCATGATTTAACTTCAAATTTAATCATTATTAGTATAAAATTGATATAACCAGCTGATAACAAGCTTGTTCAAGGGAGACAACAACTACAGTTCTGGTTCATTCTTGTATATAGATTTCATTCAAAATAAATCTATTCATTCATTAATCTTTACATCCATGACAACAGTAACTATTATTATTTATTATTGTCATTGTAACAATTTTTTTTTACATGTATACATATTTACAATATCCGGCCCCATTCATTTCAACAAAAATTAAACCTTAATAATAACACTTTTACACTTTTGTCGTTTGCAAAACATATTTAAATCGTTAATATTATGCTTAAGAATTGTTATAAATGTGTAATTTTGATTAATTATCGCTTGCCTACCTCAATTTTGAGATCAGTCAAAATATCCCTAGTTGAAAGTAAAACATGTGGTATCAAAAGTGGTTTAAGGCCAAATTTGTTAAAGGGGTTAATAACTCTGAGTTATCGTTCTTGAAGAACTCTTTTGTGTACCTCCTTTTTGTCTCCTGACTTGGCTTATAAACTAAAGTGAATATTACTATACATAAAAGTAAGGTTTACAAGTAATAATTTAAACTAAAATACAATATTCAAAATATGCAATTAAGCTTTTATCATACAGTCAGGGGTACTGCTTATATAAGTATATTTTTTTTTACTTCTTCAAGTAAATAAAAATTAGTTGTACAAGTAAATTATAATGTTTGAATAATCTCCCCTTAATTTTCTAAAAAATTTACTTAAACAAGTAAATTTTTTTTACAATCCCACCAAAATTCTCAAGTTTTGAGATGTAAAATCATGCCTTTAATGATTTTTCCCAGGTTAGCTCATAATTTTTAATAAGAGTTCAATGTTTCATCTCATTAATTCAACAAAGAAACTGATTGCACAAAGATCTTAATAAGTATTTGCACAAAGCCTTCAAAAATTGCTCCTTTGGGGCTTGTAAATGAGCAGTGTTCTGAAGATAACAGACAAATGGGATTTTCATTGTCCATGAAATTACACTTAAATGATTAGTAAAGAAATCTGCAATGGACAGACAACAAATGGACAAATTAAAATTCTATTAGAGCAAAGAAATCTTGAGAATTTAAGAAATGAAGATAAGATGACTTTTTCACTTATATAAGTAAAATAATCTGAATGTCTTAGGGACATAACTAAAGTCAATTTATTTTTTACCTATACAAGTAAATGAAATTCACTTGTATATTAAGTACCCTACAAATTTACTTATATAAGTATATTTTTTTTTACTTCTTCAAGTAAATACTTGTACAAGTAGTACCCCTGACTGTCATAAGAGGGTGGTAAAGTCCAGAGCTCCAGATAAGCTGCGTATTTGCGTGATCACGCAATACAAATAATAAAAAACCAGTGGCAGATCCAGAAATTTTCATAAGTGGGGCCCACTGACTGACCTAAGAGGGGGCCCGCTCCAGTCACGCTTCAGTGATTCCCTATATAAGCAACCAAATTTTTTCCAAAAAAGGGTCCACCGCCCCACCCCTAAATCCGCCTATGAAACCCAATGCAATTGCCCATTGCAGGGTTCAATAACCAAATTAATTCAAAGGAACACCCAATTATATTCCAAAACCATGAGTTCTCAACCCTTTTATTGGCTACAATTTGCGTTATTTACCCTTATCTGTTTACAGTCGTCGCGTAAATTATTTTTATAATATTCATAATTGGAAATTTCTTCGTTCTAAAAATAGATCCTTCCATCATGTAGCTTAAATGGGTCCCTGTTAGAGTTTTCCGTTGCTCAATAGGTACACGTGTTTTTGAAAACATTTCGATCTTCTCGGCGTTTATCCAATTAGCGTGTGTCATGAAGTCATATTTTTTTCGCATTGCTCAGGATTTATCAAAACATACATTGAATTAAAACAAAAGTGAATGTCCGGTAAAATATTGAATAGAAGCATGTTTTCTGCTTCTTTTGAAAAGCTGACGGAAAGTTATGATGATAACAAGACTCAGCCAGTGTTTTTAGGAAGCGTCCATCGAACACACTGGCGTGTGTGCGTACCTTAACAAGAACATTGCTAATAAGAACAGGGTTTCCTCAAAAATGAAATCAGTTGAAAAGTGAAAGGCCAAATCAATTATGACATGATAAAGCATCAGAAACCAAAAGTTCTAATAAAAGACAACTAAACCCAGATTTATGAAAATTGGAATAAAACAAAAACATTCAAGTATAATTGGAGTTTATATACTATTTTTTTCATTTTACGGTTAATTAATGAATACACACGCAGGCACTGCATGGTCTCAGAATTTATTATATAAAAAATTGTAAAGGTATAAGACGAGTGCCTGTGAATACACATATCCGTTTTTTACAGTTTATATGAGAAAATATAAAACTGGTAGAAGGTTTGAAAAGGAACACAAATTAAACCTACAATTGCTCCTCAGTGAATAAACCAAATAAAACAGCTAGCAAATAATCCTAACCCTAACCCTTAACCAAATAAAACAGCTAAACAAAGAAAGAAACACATATATATTTAAGATGGAAAAAATCTGGGGTTGATATTGCCTAAATATTCAATATTGTGTTGATGAAAAAACCCAATACATTAACTTCTTATCTACCACAGGCGATCATAGAGTTCACTACTACACACATCTTATTAGTTAGCTACTGCAGCTGATTTGTAGGTTAACTACCAGAGATAATTTGCAGTGTGGAAATTTTTACGGGGGTGCAATTAAATATGAAATTATTAAGCAATTACTGTATAGAAATTAAAAATTAAAAATGTATTTAATTCTCAATTGTTTGAATTTTTATATTTCTGATTTTGATCTAATTATGTTCACTAATTAATCCAGTAAAATATGTTGAAAAACAAATTATTTGTCCAATGCCGTTATCTAACTCCGGTTCCTCGTTTCGCTATTTTCGGATAACTGATATCACTGCCGACACTTCAAACTTCTTTTTCATCTATATCAGACTGCTTAAAACACTAAAACCCTTCATCTTCTTCCTCCGATTCGAAGAATGAAGCCCATTGATCGGCCATTGTTGTCAATCGCAATTCTCAAACGAAAACACGTGTTAAAAACAATGTATTTTAATGTAAACATATTACCTTTCAATGAAAAAGATATTACGAATTGAAAGCTTATTCATTTGTAAAACCGAATTTGATTGGTTCATTTTGGGATTCCCCCCTAGGTATTGTCCAATCTAAAGAGTTTTAACAGTGGTATATTTTACGGGAATATCCGTCAACGCGACTGCGCATGCATTGTTTACAGCGGATATATCAGTCACTGCGAATACACAGGTGACCCGGCAAGCGGATTTATCAGTCACTACGAACTAAACGGTGAAAATTACCGCGTATATATCCGTCAGTGGTAGATAAAGAGTTAAGAAGCTTGGTGGTGAAAAACACAATTTGATATTAACATGAGGGGTGAATTGGAATTGATAATGCAATTAAAAAACTTTATCACCCAATTGTATAAGAAAATGGTGGGTAAAAAACCCAATTTGTGAATTCTTATCTGGAGCTCTGGTAAAGGGTTATTTTCATCCAACGTTTTCGGCCTTTTTATTTTACGTGTTTTCGTGTTTTGACGTTTTATTTCTCGTTTTCTTGTGTTTGGTTTCATGTGCGTGCTTCGTGTTTCCCCTTTTTTATTTTCCGTGTTTCGTGTCGGTACTCTTAATCATGTTAATTTCTCGTGCTTGTCATGCTTGTCCTGCATTTGATTAAAAAGTAAACTGGCACTAATTCAAAGTCAGCCTGGATATTATTTAAATTATGCAATTCTATGTTAAATATATGTATGAAACGTAATAGAGTCCATCAAACTATTATAAATAAATTTTAATATAATTTTTTCAAATCAGATGCAAAAGTTGACTGCAGGGTCTTTGTGTCCATTAATAATGACTGCATGATCTCTAAGAACGGCTGATATAACTTCTAGTACTTTTTCCCTTAATATTTACGATTTGATTTCTCATGCTTTGTTCAAATCATTTTTTAACTTACAAATTTGTTTCCATTAAAGTGTTATTTGGCCTGTCTCGCTGAGCTCTATGGTTACCCGAGGGGTTGATACAAGCTATGCTTAGTGTAAGAGTGCCCTTACCTTCCTACAAGGTGTCAGTCCTAGCTAACCTCGTCTAGTCCCAGATATCAGGCGTGTTGCCTTGCTCGTTCCGTGGTGAGAGAGGGCTGTCTACCAAGAAGAGGCTGGAAGTACCCAACTGTTACGTCATGTCCTGTGTCCCTTCGGATCCCTCGGTGATATACCAGTACCCTTGCTACAGGTTTGGGAAACCCCCTAGAACTCCGGGGCAATTACACTACACCATAAATAATTTTACCTTGAAGAAAATCAAATCACTTAGTTAAATGATTAATTAAACGTTTCTTCTGTACTTGTTCAGAACATTTCGTCTTTTTCTGTGCAACGTTTTTGCGATTTTTATTTCACATATTTCCGTGTTCAGACACCCCCTTTACCACCCTCTCATAAATATAGCAATTAAATAGATGGTTTTTACAATATATAAAATGATCATAAAAATCACTCTGCTACAATTATAACCAGTTCTTAACTTTTTGTAATTTTCAAATACAAAGATTTTATATTGTATGCACAATTTTGATTCTATACCCATTTGAAGGTTCAGACAAGCTTTTTAAAAAAAGAATACTTGTTAACAATGACAAACAACAGCGCCGCCTGGTGTCTAAAAACTCTTGCACTTTTCAAATGCACTTTTTAACTTACAAATTTGTTTCCATAAACAATTTTACCTTAAAGAAAATCAAATCACTTAGTTAAATGATTAATTAAACATTTCTTCTGTACTTGTTCAGAACATTTCGTCTTAATGCGAAGAAGAAGAGATATGAGAAAACCCGGAAATATGTCTATCGACCTGTTGCTGTGTCAAAAATGTGAAAAATATTTATAAAATGAGCTGAATGAGTATGTCATTTCTACACATGAGTCAGATATAACAGAAATATTTCAAACTTACCCTTTAAAGCCATTGAAATGACGTCTTCTTGGGTTAAAAGAATCAGAATGTTGTATGCAGTTTGTCGATAGCCAGCAACTCGGAAGTACTTTCTTTCTTTTCTTCGTAAATTCCTCCGCAACGGAGCACCCGTGTCACACGGTAGTAAAATATAGTTCTTATATTAAAAGAGGTGGAGGTGAAGGGATATATTTACAGGCCATTATTTATCTTTATTAGTAAACTTTAAAACACTAAAAAACAAAGCATTTGCTATGTTAAGAAAGTTTTTAAAAAGGATGTTGATAAAAATAAGTACGATTGGTGCTCAAGAATTATAGTACAGTGATTATGTTTACATCAGTTTAAATAATTGCATTAATTACATGTATATGGTAACTCATAAAATTTAAAAGTGATTTATTTTAAAAGTGATTTATTTTAATTGGCTAAATCCTTAAAAATTGTTACGAATGGTTGTAAAAGAAAAAAAAGAAAAATAAAAGCTTCCACAGGTTTGTTCTTAATATATGTAACAGTGTCCTTAATCTGTGGTCCTTATCAGGCTTTATATTATCTGATTTAAAATTTTAATAAATAAATTCAATAAAATTTAAAATATAAAATTTTAAATAAAAAATTTACAACCATTAAAGTTTGTGTCCATTGGGTGATTATCACTTTATACAGTCTTAATCTTCTTTTGTAACAGTATTCTGTTTGTATGTAGTCCATAGCATAGCTCTCTACTAATATTTTCAATTTGCACAGTTGTCTCTGGACTAAAGTTCATTTCTTTGGCTACTGTTGTGCAGTCTATAATTATTTGAATTATTAAGGACTGGTTCCCTTTGAAAGTATCATTCCATTTGTTATCACCAGCAGACTGTATGATGATTTCTTTTAAATCCGGGAAAATGTTTTTCCGTTTATCGTGCAGAGCTGGGCACTTGAGTAGGAAGTGTTCTAATGTTTCTATTTCCAGCTGACACAGAGTACAATGTACTATTTCTTGTTCCCTTTTGAATTTTTGCATGTCACATTCTAAAAGGTATGTACCAGTTAGTAATCTGGCTTTGATTTGTGCCTTTTTTACCTCATATGTAACTGATGGTAGAGAGTTCCATACTGGGTGAGTCTGGTGTATTTTGAGTTCTGTTGTATTGCAGAATTTCAAGGTGGATTTTTCCTTCATATCGGTTTGTAGCTTACTTGTCCATTTATCGGCTATGGCTATATTAATTTGTTTTTTCCATTGCAATTTTGTTGGAAGTCTATCTTTCAGATCGTGAATTGGTGCTAAGTTGTAGTACTGTAAGATTTCTTGCACCCTTGGAAAGAAACTTTCTGGATTTTCCGAGTTGACAATCAGTTGTCTTTCCATTAGATTCCTTAGTTTGGTGTTTTCACTTGCTAAGATAGAATATAGCAGGCTACACTAAATAACGGGATTGGGACAAATCAGACCAAGAAAACTCGGACCAGTTTTAAAGAAAAGCTAAGCGGATTAGATTAAAAGACAAATCGGACCAGTTTGAAACACTGATTGGGCCCATTTAAACACTTTTCAAAAGACACCTCGGAATAATGTGAAACACTGATTGGGTCCTTTTAAAACGGTTGATTCAAAGGGAACTTGAAAAGGGGGGTAGAGGACGAACGACCCGGGCCCCCGTTTGATCGCCAAAAATAATAAATAATTTTTACGCTATATATAAATTTTTAGTTACCTGTTACCTTCTGTAAATCCCTCCTCATATCAGGAGAACCTGGAGTTCATCCAGTAAAATGTTGTCCTATGAAATATTGTACCCGGCACAAGACAATATTTCATGATAACTATATGTATCATGAAATATTGTCCTTGTCTATGGAAAAATGTCCAGAGAAGGACAAATTTTCATGATGAAATTTTGTCTGTATATAGACAATATTTCACAGATGAATACTATAGAACTTTGTCTTGTTATAGGGAGGTTATATTTTGTGTGAATTGAGACAATATTTCACAGATGAATACTATGAAATTTTGTTCTGTTAAAGGGAGGTGATATTTTGGTTATATTTTGTGAGTATTGAGACAATATTTCATAGACAGATTGTCATGGAATTTTGTTTCATGAAGGGGAGGTTATCAACATATATTCATGTTAGAGAAGGTATATAGGAATTTTTGTGTATATATTTACAAAATAAGTGATTGTCAGTACATTACTTATATTTGTACAGTGTACTTTGTACAGGTGGACTTTGTCATTTCCACTAGCCCACGGTGGACAAACCAATGCCGTCCACTCTCTGTCCCCGTCCGTTGTCCACCGTGGGCGTGGTGCCCACCCTATGCCGTGGATTTCCGTGGGCGTAGTGCCCACTCTATACCGAGGACAGCCGTGGACATATGTGTAATGCCCAAGGTATACGGTGGAAAGGAGTATGTACAATTCTGGATATATATAACTCGTGATTTTCGGATACGTTAGATGCTTTTTAAGGGGTTTATTCCATTATAATCTTTTTGTAAAGTAGTTGGTGTTAATAAAATTGACAAGTTTGTGAAATGTGGAAGGTTACCGTAGGAGATTTCGCTTAACAACATTTATTTATTTTTTAACCATTACAGAAACAGATTCTCGCATAGTAGCTCGTGGATTTTCTGATTTCATCTTGACGAGATCGGACTTTAAAATTGGAAATTAAACTGTCGCAGACATTTGTACCCACGTTACTTGCGTTTTTTTTATTAATAACCAGACGTATTTCGTATAATTACGTGGAAATTATCAAGTGCAAAATAGCATTCCTTATCGCTTATGCATATTAATGTAAATCATTTTTAAGGAACAGTCATGTAGATAAATGATGTGAAAATGTTTGTCGTTACAAATATAGTATCAATATTAAATCAAGGATACCAATAATTTGTGTTGACGTTGCGGAAGAATATATCAAAAAGGTTTTCCAAAAATTGCGGGAAAATTTGAATGCCTACTCAAATCTACTTACTCTTAAATCCAATATATCTTAGAAAAACTAATTATTTCAAAAGAATAACCACTATGCTCTTCCACTTCACTATCATGAGAATACTTGTAGAAAAGAATGACATAAAAATAGATAAAAATTACATATAACTGTTATACATATATTTGTCGTATTATGAAGCCGTAGTTTACAGCTTGTCGCCTTATTGTAAGCAATCAGCAACGAAACATGGATATTGAGCACGTGTATAACATGTACAATCAGAATATAGTTTATTTAAATGACATATTGATGCGTATTCACAGTGTGGGAACGGAACTGTACGGTTTTCTAATAATTTGGTCATTCGGCAGACTGTCAAGCGATGCTCCGACATTTGCAAAATAATAAGTTGCTTGATGGAAATTTTGACGTACTCTTATGTTCCTATACACCGTTTCTACTTCAAGTTTTGATAGCTAAAACATTTTTTATGTAAATATGAACCAATAAAATAATACGAAAGATATATGCATCCAAACGTTTTCCTTAGAATGGTGGAGCTCCGTGTAAAACGATCAAAATTGTCACACAACAGCGATAAAAAATGTCAAATAAACATCGAAAAATCAATGTTTACTACCTGAATTTTCACATCTACCTTTTCTGATATACAGTCTTACCTGTCTGAAAGTTTCAAATCCATTGTCCCAGTAGAAATCTAAATATATTCATTTTCTCCATGTCGGATATTTTTAGACTACAATCGTTTGCAAGTGTACTGTAATATCACTCGGAGCCTTCCTGTACAATCGCTTGGATCTTTCTTGTAGAATTGCATGGCCAAATGTTTTAAATACATTGTATATGCATTGCATTGGTTGTTATTTGCTGTCCTATTAAATTCATCTATGGTATTTGAAGTGAAAATAAGCATAAAACCGGTCATTTTGACAATTAAGATTCTATCAAGGAACCCTTTTAAGGTGACTATATCAGAGACAAAAACAAAATGTGTACAATAGATATAAAAATGAAAGTGTGGTATGATTTCCAAAGAGACAATTCTCCACAAGAGACCAAAATGACACAGAAATTACCAACTATAGGTCACCGTACGGTCGTCAACAATGAACAAAGCCCATACCGCATAGTCAGTTATAAAATGCCCCGAAATAACAATGTAAAACGAGAAAATTAACGTCCGTTAAGAATCTAATCTAAAATAAAACTGAAAATAATCCTGTTACGAAATAAATATTTATATATACCGAAAAGGTGACTAGATTCTCTGGAAGGGTAATTAGCATATTTTAAATTTTACTGCTTAATATATTATTTACCAGCAATTTAAAAAATAATAATAAATACATATTTGAACAATACAACAAAATATTTTTCATCACATGATCTGGATATTGTAACTTGATATGTACCATAGTTTGTCTGATATCCATTGAAAAAGTGTGAGGGTATCGACACATACACCACAGTTCCATATCGACCCTCTGATTGATTTGCCAGAAGATTGAAAATGGTCATGTGGTGTTTGTTAGATATCTCACACTTTTAGCCAGAAACTACAATGTATCACATTTTTTTCCCTGTGATATCAGTTGTTAACTTTGACACATGTAATTTACTAAATAAAAGAGTGATTGGCTATGTGTAGATACACCATAGGATGAACTAAATTTCACTCGAAAGCAAACATAACCAACACTTTTTAATTTGGTAACCATAACAAGGAATTCGAATGTGGAATGGTGGTAGCTTTCCACTGACCCAAGAAAAGACACGTATAAGTCAATAAACATGATATTAAAAGATGTGGTATAATTTCAAATGAGATGTCTGTTTATTACAAGCTATAGCTACTGGTAGAAAAAGCTCCAGTAAAATTAAATTTCATCAAGGATGGGAGAGGACTTGTTATTTGAAAGACAGAAAAACACAAATCCTTCAACATGATTTTTTTTATATCTATGTCACGATTCCGCAACTTTTCAATATTCCCCACTATAGCATCCGACAAACGAACGAAACAGTTGTTTTTCTTTAGTAAGAACAACATTTTTATCAAACCACATTTATATCTTCAATATAAAAATAAGGAGATGTGATATGATTGTCAAAGTTCAAAAAATAAATGGATTTAAGCAATTATTATAGTCGGCTATAAAAGGTCCCGACATGAAAAATAAGAATCAATACCTTTCGAATTTAACTGACGGCCTAATTCATAATAAAACAATTTAAAAAAAATATATATGACAGACATGAACCAACGACAAATACTGAACTACGAGCTCTTGACTTGAAACGGGTACATAAAAAAAAATTGGCAGGGTTAAAAATGTCAGTATGCGCTCATTTCTCCCGAAAACTAGCACAGCAACACAAACTATAAAAAATCAGATGAATGATCGGATCATCATACTATTATTGACGATATCAGACCAGGTGCGGATCCCGCATTTCTGCAAAAGGGGGGTCCTAACCACGGAACACACTGAAACGTCCACAAAATAAAAAAATAATCGGAAAAAATGGGGTTTCAACCACCAAAACTCCCTCTCCCCGCATACCGGATCCGCTAATGAAGGCTGCATCCATTCAAATAAAAGCTTCAAACATCATTAACACTTTTAAGTGTGTAATTTAGGTTTTAAAAAATGATAACAATACCAAATAAGTAACTGTTAAATCGGAAAAAGGAGAGAAAAATCATGCCAGACATATATTGTATTGGATTGCAGTAGTTTTAATAAATATTTATATGACAAAAGTATCATGGAAAACATACACTGATCATGAATGTGGCAGAAGAGATAGTAGTAAGCATTATCTACTTAAGAGTTATAATTTGTCATATGCCACTAGAAACTACTACAGCAAAATGCAATAAGTGTGTAGGAAAAAGTAATACCTTTGACTAGCTTGCTTGCTAGCTGGACCGTGAAAACATAACAAGGTAAAGTAGGTTACCCTCCTTTCGGAGTAGTCTAGTTGGCCAAACGATGAAAAGAAAAGCTCCAAGCGATTGTACAGGAAGGCTCCGAGTGATATTACAGTAAACTTGCAAGCGATTGTACAGTCAATAAAAATATCCGACATGGAGAAAATGAATATATTTAGATTTCTACTGGGACAATGGCTTTGAAACTTTCAGACAGGTAAGACTATATATCAGAAAAGGTACATGTGAAAATTCAGGTAGCAAACATTGATTTTTCGATGTTTATTTGACATTTTTGATCGCTGTTGTGTGACAATTTTGATCGTTTTACACGGAGCTCCACCATTCTAAGGAAAACGTTTGAATGCATATATCTTTCGTATTATTTTATTGGTTCATATTTACATAAAAAATGTTTTAGCTATCAAAACTTGAAGCAGAAACGTTATGTAGGAACATAAGAGTTCATCAAAGTTTCCATCAAGCAACTTGTTATTTTGCAAATGTCGGAGCACCGCTTGACAGTCTCCCGAATGACCAAATTAGTAGAAAACCGTACAGTTCCGTTCCAACACTGTGGTATTGCGATCGATGGATTTTTACGAGAAAGGTAACGCTAAGGTGACTTGCATACGGAAAATATGTCGGCGAATTGCATCGGACCTGGAATCAAGCAATTAAAAAAAAGTAAACTTCTTCTAAATGTGAACAAGTTAAAGATTTTTTTTTGAGAAAAAAAGTATATGACAGTACATAAGTTTTAGCATGAAAACTATACTTATTGTTATAAAAAAACATATGCATCCTTTTTTTATATTAGAGGTTTCATACGACTTTAATCAGTAATATACATGTATAACAACAAACTAAAGTATACTGATTAACAATATAATAGTTGTTACATTGAGGTTGAATTCCCGGTCATTTATTCATTATCCACACAGGAACTTGTCTCCGGAAGACATGTGTCTGTGAGGTGTACCTTAACCTAACTGTTGGGTATAGAGATGCGATTTTTTTTTCTGATACAAGTGCTTGTCACCACCCAAAAGAACTTGTAGTCATCCGATGTTTTGTCAGTACATTGATTGATTTTAAGATTGGTGAATGCTTGATTTCATCGTCTGTTTAAGGACAAAAACGGATATGGATAGTATAAACGGCACTGGAGAAAAACATGTATTTTTATTGAAATAAAACTTTTTGATTTTGCATAATTCTTTCAACATGAGGTTTCCAGCACACCGCACTTGAGATATGTCTCATTTTTATTCAGTTGCAACCTTTTGATAAGAAGCTCGAAGATATACTTTCTATAATCCAATGAATCGACATACATGTTACGTTCCCCGTAAGAGCCTTAATCATTTCCGGCCAATCTGAGCTCGTCTATAGTCAGCAATCTATATTGTAGAATGATGTCAATTCTTGCAAATTCTCAATTTTATTGGTTATAACTATTTTAAATTTAACGTGAATGATTGATGTCAAGTTCGTTTTACGATTTAAAAATGTGCAATAATATTTTATAAATTGATTTCAAATCAATTTTACGGATTTTAAAATTTATTAGAATCGATCAGAGATTCGATCTAACTAGTGTAATCATATTGTTTAACGTGTCGTTACGTGTTCTTTCTTTGTTTGATAAATACTTTGTAATGAATTACAACTCGTATTACAAAAATCTGTATCAGTTATTCTCATTGCTTCAGGTACATGTACATTTGTACTTGTAGGATGATATGTGACTTTCCGATGGGGAGGGACAAGGGTTGGGAACTACAAAAAATGTATAAAAATCTAAATACATCCTTTACGAGAAATGCTATTTTCTGTTACAGACGCTTTCTTTTAACCTTGCGCCAATGTATTGTATTGATTGTCACATGTATTAATCTGTATTATCTCCCTTACTCCATGTGTCATGATTATACATGTATGATTGATGGGTTATTTCCCTTTACTGTTTACCGCCTCACGATCTTTATTAAATGTGCCTTTCTAATGATCACATGTGTTATGTTTTCTCTGCTTACTGGCGTGGCGGCAGCGGTTTAAGAAACCCACATCTCAAATAACTCAACAATTTGAACATTATTCCACTCTAGAAGTAAAAGGTGAGCAGGAAAATTTGTCATTTATTCTGACTAACACGACAACATTTTCTATTGTTGGACTTAACTGATCTTTACAAAATGGCAGGCACACGTGCTCCAAAACAATGGTCACTTTCAAAAGTTGAAACAATAACATCGTTTGAAGCATGGAGACAAAACTTACAATATACCTTGTCCCTTGATCAAAACTTCGCAGCGTTCCTTGTAGATGGATTTACATGGCTGAAGAAAACCAACGCCAATCCTTTACGTGGCATTGTTGACGATGGCGAGGCGGTTGCCGAAGCTAACCGACGAACAGCAGCCCAAAAGTGCACACATTTGGACCTTATGCTTGGGCAAATAGCAAATTACTGTCCGATTATTTCAAGAAACACTATAATTAAAAATTCGACATCCATTAATTCTATTTGGCAGTCAATTCGTCTACACTACGGATTTCAGTCTACTGGTGGACACTTTCTTGATTTTAATAGCATCTTTTTGGAACCAGATGAGCGTCCTGAGGACTTATTTCAGCGATTGGCTAGTTTTATTGAAGACAATATGCTTCGTGCCGGTGGCAATATTCATCACCACGGAGAAGTACCTGAAGCCGACGAAGAACTATCGCCTTCTTTGGAAAACCTGATTGTACTAACTTGGTTAAGACTTATTAATCGTGACTTGCCCAACCTAGTGAAGCAGCGATATGGAACCGAGTTACGGTCAAAAACATTAGCTTCTTTGAAACCTGAAATTTCACAGGCACTTGATAGTTTACTTGACGAAATTCATTCAGCCACTGATGCCAAAGTTTTACGGGCGTCAATAAAAGACAAACATTTTGACAGAAGTGCAAAAAAGACAGGTAGTATAAGAACTGGTCGTCAAATAAAGTGTTGTATTTTATGTAAGCAAGCAGGTCGTCCGTCCCAACATTTTTTAAGTACTTGTAAATATTTACCTGATGAAGACAAACAATATATGTCCAGAGTAAGGCAATCTTATTGTACAGAAGTAGGTGATAGTGAGTCTGAGGACAATGTTGATAATGAACAAGTCTCATTTTTAAATGATAATGTAGGTCCTAGTAAGCTTAGAGTTGTATCTGCTTTAAGACGGGTGAGCACTAAACAGTCCCCTTACTTTAAGGCATTTTATAAACATTTCCCACTTGAGCTAACACTAGATACGGGTGCTGAGGTGAGTATGATAAAAGCTTCTTCCGCGGATTACATCGGCGTAACAATCAAGAAAAGCAACCATTCCGCTTTACAAGCTGACGGTGTTACCCCGTTAAATATAGTTGGTGAATGTCATTTCACACTTTCGAGAGACGGAATCGAGTTACAGTTAGAGGCCCTAGTAGTGAACGACTTGGACGTTGATATACTCGCCGGTATTCCTTTCATGTCTTCGAACGACATCGCGATTTTCCCTAGCAAACATAAAATCGTAATACGCGATAAGGTAACTGTTATGTATGGTAGCCCAAACGAGGAACGTAACTCTAGTAATACTCGCGTACGTAGAACACAGGCCTTTCTTATCCGGGCTCCATCAGCAAGTTCAGTAGTTTGGCCAGGATGTTACGGCGAATACGACATCCCATCGGAAATAGAATCGGATTGCATTCTCGCGGTCGAGCCTCACACTGACGCTTCTCGTACGAAAGATTGGCCCAGTCCCCAAATTGCTCAGTCGGTCGCAGGCAAAATACGCATCGTGAATAACACGTCGGTACCGCAGTTCATACAACGAAATGAACATTTCTGTCGAGTACGACTTACGACTACCATAGACAACGCACCAGAGGCACCGGACAATATCCGTGACATAAAAACAACAAACTACATAGACTCCACACATACTTCCCAATTTTTCAAACAAGTCTCTGTAGACCCAGATAATTTACTTAGTCCAGATCTCCAAACCCAGTTTAATGAACTTCTTCGAAAGTTCAGTGAAGTTTTTAGTCCTAACTTTGAAGGTTATAATGGGGAAATAGGTCCTTTTGAAGCATCTGTTAATATGGGTCCTGTCCAGCCTCCCCAACGGAAAGGTAGAATGCCACAGTATTCAAAAAATAATTTGGTAGAACTCCAAAACAAATTTGACGAATTGGAATGTAAAGGAGTGTTCCGTAAACCCGAAGACGTCGGAATTTCAGTCGAGTATATTAACCCTTCATTTCTTGTCAAAAAAGCTTCCGGTGGTTTCCGACTTGTAACAGCATTTGCCGATGTTGGCAGATATAGTCAGCCGCAACCCTCTCTTATGCCTGACGTGGATTCCACACTCCGTACGATCGCACAGTGGAAATATATAATCAAGTCTGATCTTACGAGCGCATTTTACCAAATCCCCCTGGCAAAAGATTCGATGAAGTATTGCGGAGTCGCGACCCCTTACCGTGGAGTTCGCGTATATACACGTTGTGCGATGGGAATGCCTGGTTCCGAAACGGCTCTTGAAGACTAATGTGTCGTATAGTGGGGGATTTCTTACAAAAAGGTATGTGCCTTTCTAATGATCACATGTGTTATGTTTTCTCTGCTTACTGGCGTTGCGTAGACTTGAGAATTTTTTTT
>CM034351.1:3787857-3857967 GCA_019925275.1 Mytilus edulis | reverse complement strand
TTATTACGGGGTCCAAGGTCTCATTTGTTTTTTCGCTTGTTTGAAGAGACCCTATCCCAAGTGTTTAAGTTATAAACCAACCAACAACAAACCAAGCAACCAACCAACCAACCAATCAATCAATCAATCAATCAATCAATCAATCAATCAATCAATCAATCAATCAATCAATCAATATGTATGACAGTTTATTTATGACAGTATATTTAAAACAATATGGAAGAAAAAAACTCAATTATTCAAGAAGAATTGAATTTTAATATTGTTCTTACATCTCTTCTGAAAAACAAAAACACATGTACTCTGAAACTACAAGTCCAATCGACCTCAAAATTTGCAGTCAGCAGGGCATACATGTACTAAAAGTTCATAAAACAACGTGGTGCAGCTACCTCTCAAGAATTTTCCTAGAGAAAAGAAATGGCAATGCCGTAAAAATCGCTTGCTAGGTCCGTAAATCTCAGTGAAATCCTACAATAAAATGTCCGCTCCTAGATTGAAATACTTATTTGTGTTACAAACTGGTGCTGAAAAATGTACATTATAAGAAAATAATCCTTAAACGTGTTTTAAAGTTACACAGGATCAATTAAATCCAAATCATGCACTGCTGGTGAACTGTGATCAAAATGTCATTTTCCTACAATGACAAAAGAAATTACATTGTGTGCATTCCGTATCTATACATGTTGTCTATTCAACGTCCCCACCTAAAAAGGAATAAATATACTAAGTTTTCGTTATTATAAACCCGCGTCACGTGATGTCTCCTCAATCTGGCACGCGAGTCACGCGCTGGATCTGAAATAAAATATAAACTTTCCACTAAACATGAAATTTCTCCGGTAACACAATAATATAGACCCCTAAAACAAACAAACAAACACACACACACACACACACATATCAAACAATAATGTTTCAAAGGGGGGAAAGACCGTTTCAATTGCTTGTAAAACAGCAATTTTAACCATTATGTTCCGTTTATATACAGAAAAAAAAAATTTCCCTGGGACCCCCTTTTGCCTCCCACCCCTTTTTTTAACCCTCCACTTACAAATGCATGTAGCTTGTGTGCTATCCATCCTATAAAGGAAAAGAACGACAACTCCAGTTTTATCCCTATTATTAGGTCTTACAACCTTTCGGTTGTTAGAAGGTATGTTGTCGTGTATGATTGGTGGAAGGTATGTTGGTAGTGTATGATTGGTGGAAGGTATGTTGGTAGTGTATGATTGGTGGAAGGTATGTTGGTAGTGTATGATTGGTGGAAGGTGTGTTGGTAGTGTATGATTGGTGGAAGGTATGTTGGTAGTGTATGATTGGTGGAAGGTATGTTGGTAGTGTATGATTGGTGGAAGGTATGTTGTTAGTGTATGATTGGTGGAAGGTATGTTGGTAGTGTATGATTGGTGAGAGGTATGTGAGCAGTGTATGATTGGTGGAAGGTATGTGAGTAGTGTATGATTGGTGGAAGGTATGTTGGTAGTGTATAATTGGTGGAAGGTATGTTGTTAGTGTATGATTGGTGGAAGGTATGTTGTTAGTGTATGATTGGTGGAAGGTATGTGAGTAGTGTATGATTGGTGGAAGGTATGTTGTTAGTGTATGATTGGTGGAAGGTATGTTGGTAGTGTATGATTAGTGGAAGGTGTGTGAGTAGTGTATGATTGGTGGAAGGTATTTTTGTAATGTATGATTGGTGGAAGGTATGTTGTTAGTGTATGATTGGTGGAAGGTATGTTGGTAGTGTATGATTGGTGGAAGGTATGTTGGTAGTGTATGATTGGTGGAAGGTATGTTTGTAGTGTATGATTGATGTAAGGTATATTGTTAGTGTATGATTGGT
Source organism: Mytilus edulis (assembly GCA_019925275.1). Taxonomy (NCBI): domain Eukaryota; kingdom Metazoa; phylum Mollusca; class Bivalvia; order Mytilida; family Mytilidae; genus Mytilus; species Mytilus edulis. The sequence continues at coordinate 3,856,118 of CM034351.1, read as the reverse complement.
GGAAGGTATGTGAGTAGTGTATGATTGGTGGAAGGTATGTTGGTAGTGTATGATTGGTGGAAGGTATGTTGATAGATATATATAGTGTATGATTGGTGGAAGGTATGTTGGTAGTGTATGATTGGTGGAAGGTATGTTGGTAGTGTATGATTGGTGGAAGGTATGTTGGTAGTGTATGATTGGTGGAAGGTGTGTTGGTAGTGTATGATTGATGTAAGGTATATTGTTAGTGTATGATTGGTGGAAGGTATGTGAGTAGTGTATGATTGGTGGAAGGTATGTTGATAGATATATATAGTGTATGATTGGTGGAAGGTATGTTGGTAGTGTTTGATTGGTGGAAGGTATGTTGGTAGTGTATGATTGTTGGAAGGTATGTTGGTAGTGTATGATGATGGAAGGTATATTGTTAGTGCATGATTGGTGGAAGGTATGTTGGTAGTGTTTGATTGGTGGAAGGTATATTGTTAGTGCATGATTGGTGGAAGGTATGTTGGTAGTGTATGATTGATGGAAGGTATATTGTTAGTGCATGATTGGTGGAAGGTGTGTTGGCAGTGTATGATAGGTGGGTGATATGTTGGTAGTATATGATAGGTTGGTGGTATGTTGGCAATGAATGATTGGTGGAAGGTATGTTGGTAGTATATAATTGGTGGAAGGTATGTTGGTAGTGTATAATTGGTGGAAGGTATGTTGGTAGTATATAATTGGTTGAAGGTATGTTGGTAGTGTATAATTGGTGGAAAGGTATGTTGGTAGTGTAAGCCAACAAAAGACACACCAATAATAAAATTTAACAAGATTTATTATGTATGTACACAAGTAAACAATTTGATTGGTTATCATTCAGTTGAAAAGATTGTATTACAATGTATTAGTTATCTTTGTGTTGATATTGTTTGAATTGTGTTTCATCAGTTTTACGACTTATGTTAATAATTGATAATCCCTACACCATTTTAAATACTTGGTTCACATCATATCAAGTGAATTTTTTGTTCTATATATGATTTCAAAAAGTATACATTTTTGTTAATATAGTCCCTCCATGTAAACGTAAAGCACCAGACTGATTTCTTCATATTTAGTTTAACTGTTTATTATATAGGTATTTTATCATAAAGTTGTACTACATTTTACATTATTGTACTGCATCTGTTTACACTTAACTATTGTATTTGTATATACATTGTACTTTCTCTGATGGCTTGTATTTATATTTATATTCATTTGTAATTCTACTTTCTCTGTTGACTGTTGTTTAGAGAATAAAGTATCTGTCTAATAAGAATAAAACTGAATGTTACCTCTTTTGTTTTCACCCAAGGACTGCAACCTTGATCTATTAGCCATTTTGTGACATCAATATGTCCATACAGAGCAGCATAATGTAAAGCCGTTCGTCCAATCTATAATAAATAAAAATATAAACATGTTAATGGTGTGTGATAACAAAATCAAGAGAAGAGTCAAACAATTTATCAAAATGTAAGAAATATAACATTGGGTAAAACAATAAATGTTAGATTAAAATATATAAACTAAAAAATATTTTCTGATTAAGGAGGGTCTGGAGGGGGGTCTGTTATTCTGTAAACATTTAATTTCCCCCTTTTTTTCTGTAATCTTCAAAAAATTAACCCCTTTTTTCTCTTATCTTCAAAAAGTAGACCACGCATTTCTCATGTTTCTCTAATCTTCATTTTTTGTGCCCGTTATTCTTTAATTTTTTAAAGGCATTATTCTTTAATCATTTAACCCCATCCAAACCCTCATTAAGTTCAACAAAACAAGTTAACAAATAGTAACCCTCTTAATTATATAAGTATAACAAGTTAAATAAATAATAGCAACTATTTGTTGTCCATTTAACATGTCTGATTAACAACCTGATTTTGTTTAGAATCAGTATAAAGATCAAAGTTGAAAAAAAATACTTTTTTCAAGGAACATCAAAACAAGTTATATTTTCTGATTCAGTACGAAGAGACAAGAAAAATAAGACCCCACTTTATATAATTCTCTCAAATATTAGGTCTCCATTAAACCCGTCTGATTAACAATGATTCAGTAGAATGATCAAAGTGAAAAAAAAAAACTTTTTTCAAGAAACATAAAAACAAGTGATATTTTCTGATTCAGTACGAAGAGACAAGAAAAATAAGACCCCACTTTATATAATTCTGTCAAGTATTTGTTATTTTTAAAAGATGTTTTACATTAGATCTGTAGAATTAACATTATCTGACTAAAGATGTTAACACAATTTGTTCTCATCAACTTCTCATTAAAATCAGATGTTAACAAAATAATTTTTCGTCAGGAAACAAAATAAAACCTTTACTATCTGATTCAGTTCTGTGTTACGAATAAAATGAGACCCCACTTTATGTAATTCTAACAAATATTTGTTGTCCATTAAACCTGTCTGATTAACAACATGATTTTGTGTAGATTCTGTATAAAGTGATGTTTGGTCAGAGTAAGGTGATTATATCTATCATTACCCTGGATGTGGCCTCTAACTGACTTCCCTGACTGGCCAGGTACATCACTACCTCCAGGTGTCCTCCCTCAGCCGCCAACATTAATGGTGTCATTCCTCCCTGTAATATCAACATATAACAGACATCAAAACTTGTGTCATAAACTGGACGATGTTGTGTAATAAATATAAACAAAATATATATCACATGAATCAGTGGTCAAAACTGAATAATATGACCAGTCACACTTGTATTTATATTCTACATAAACAACAAATAAACAACATGTTTTATTGTAAGATGTCAGAACTTCCATCAGAACTGTCAGGTTAAAAAAAAAAACTTTTTTCAAGAAACATAAAAACAAGTTATATTTTCTGATTCAGTACGAAGAGACAAGAAAAATGAGACCCCACTTTATATAATTCTGTCAAATATTAGGTCTCCATTAAATCTGTCTGATTAATAATGATTCAGTAGAATAATCAAAGTTAACAAAAAAAACTTTTTTTCAAGAAACATAAAAACGAGTTATATTTTCTGATTCAGTACGAAGAGACAAGAAAAATAAGACCCCACTTTATATAATTCTGTCAAGTATTTGTTATTTTTAAAAGATGTTTTACATTAGATCTGTAGAATTAACATTATCTGACTAAAGATGTTAACACAATTTGTTCTCATCAACTTCTCATTCAAATCAGATGTTAACAAAATAATTTTTTGTCAGGAAACAAAATAAAACCTTTACTATCTGATTCTGTTCTGTGTTACGAATAAAATGAGAACCCACTTTATATAATTCTAACAAATATTTGTTGTCCATTAAACCTGTCTGATTAACAACATGATTTTGTGTAGATTCTGTATAAAGTGATGTTTGGTCAGAGTAAAGTGATTATAGCTATCATTACGTAAGTGGATGTGGCCTCTAACTGACTGCCTGACTGACTAGGTAAGTCACTACCTCCAGGTGTCCTCCCCCAGCCGCCAACATTAATGGTGTCATTCCTCCCTGTAATATCAACATATAACAGACATCAAAACTTGTGTCATAAACTTGACAATGTTGTGTAATAAATATAAACAAAATATATATCACATGAATCAGTGGTCAAAACTGAATAAAATGACCAGTCACACTTGTATTTATATTCTACATAAACAACAAATAAACAACATGTTTTATTGTGAGATGTCAGAACTTCCATCAGAAATGTCAGGTTAAAAAAAAAAAAACTTTTTTCAAGAAACATAAACAATATTTATATCAATGGACTCAGCTGGACAAGACAATTAAAATGAGACCCCACTTTATATAATTCTATCAAATATTTGGTGTCCATCTAACCTGTCTAATTAACAATGATTCAGTAGAATGATCAACAACATGATTTTGTTTTGAATCAGTATAAAGAAAAGTTAAAAAAAAACTTTTTTTCAAGAAATATTAAAACGAGTTATATTTTCTGATTCAGTACGCGGAGACATGAAAAATAAGACCCCACTTTATATACATCTGTCAAGTATTTGTTATTTTTAAAAGATGTTTTACATTAGATCTGTAGAATTAACATTATCTGACTAAAGATGTTAACACAAACTTGTTCTCATCAACTTCTCATTAAAATCAGATGTTTACAAAATAATTTTCGTCAGGAAACAAAATAAAACCTTATCTATCTGATTCAGTTCTGTGTTACGAATAAAATGAGACCCCACTTTATATAATTCTAACAAATATTTGTTGTCCATTAAACCTGTCTGATCAACAGTGTTTTGTGTCGATTTAAAATAAATGATCAAAGCTTAGAAAGTATTTAGTGGTATTTCTGTGTAAAATGTTGGTGTATATCAGCTGCTTCATATCATATTAGCTGTTATAAGTGTAATGTAACAATGGTGTATGTTTGTGTTGAGTATAAGTGAAGAACTGCAATAAGCCATGTTTGTATTTGTTTCAAGTTTGCATTGCCTATAAAAGGTGTCACTCGTTTGTGATGAGCGTGAGAATGTCTTTGCAATGTCACATGTTGGAGTTGAATAAAAGAGTTTCGTTGCTAGGTCACATGATGGTGTTGAGTAAAAGAGTTTAATTGCTAGGTCACATGATGGTGTTGAGTAAAAGAGTTTCATTGCTAGGTCACATGATGGTGTTGAGTATAAGAGTGTCATTGCTATGTAACAAATTGATGTTGAGTATAATATTGTCACTGCTATGTCACACATGTTGGTGTTGAGTATAAGAGAAATTTCTATGTCACATGTTGCTGTTAAGTTTATAAGTAATTGTTGGGTATAAGAGTGTCATGGTTATGTCAGAGGTTGGTGTTGGGTATAAGAGTGACGTTGTTATGTCATATGTTGGTGCTTAATAAAGAGTGGCATTGCTTTATCACATATTGAATTTGAGCACATGATGTCATATGTTGGTGTTGAGTATACAAGTGTCATTGCTATGTCACATTATTAGATTGAGTAAAAGAGTGTCATTGCTAGGTCACATGATGGTGTTTAGATGGAGTGTCATTTTTATGTCACATGATGGAGTTGAGATGGTGTTGGGTAAAAGAACGTTAATGTTATGTTATATGTTGGTGTTGAGTTTGCAAGTGTCATTGCTATGTCATATTATTAGATTGAGTAAACGAGTGTCATTGCTAGGTCACATGTTGGTGTTTAGATGGAGTGTCATTTTCATGTCACATGATGGAGTTGAGATGGTGTTGGGTAAAAGAACGTTAATGTTATGTTATATGTTGGTGTTGAGTTTGCAAGTGTCATTGCTATGTCAATTATTAGATTGAGTACAAGAGTGTCATTTTTATGTCACATGATGGAGTTGAGATGGTGTTGGGTAAAAGAATGTTATTGTTATGTTATATGTTGGTGTTGAGTATGCAAGTGTCATTGCTATGTCATATTATTAGATTGAGTAACAGAGTGTCATTGCTAGGTCACATGTTGGTGTTGCGTATAAATGTTATGTCATATGTTTGTATGGGGAATAAGAATGACATATTTATGTCAATGTTGGTGTGAGTGTTAAAAGTATTATTGCTATGTTACACGTCGGTATAAAAGTAGAAGAGTGTCATTGCTGTCACATCAATGTTGTATGATCAAGTCATGCTCAGTGAAAGAGGTAAATAAATGTTGAATGAGCAGGTGACACATGTAATGTTCACAATAAGAGCGGTAAATTAGTGTTATATGATCAGGTGTCACATGTCATGTTCAGTACAGGAGCGGTAAATGAATGTTGTATGAGCAGGTTTTACATGTCATGTTCAGAAGAGGAGTGGTAAATTCATGTTGTATGATCAGGTGTCACATGTCATGTTCAGTACAGTAGTGGTAAATGAATGTTGTATGATAATTAGGTGTCACATTTCATGGTCAGTACAAGAGTGGTAAATGAATATTGTATAGTGTTTCCTACAGGTGGTTTTGGCGTGTAATGGCGCCCTGCCTCGATTTCTCGACGCCCTGCCCTTTTTGGGAAAAAAAATTGGCGCCCTGCCCTAATTTTGTCGAAATTCCTGACGCCATGCCTTCTCGTCGTAAATAACAACCGGTACTGAAAGACATATTTTATGAATACCACTCGAGTTATTTCCCTTCAAAACAAAAGTTCACTAGGTCGCCATTTTGTAATCGATTTCGTAATCAGCTGATTTATCATTAGCAAACTGCAATAGATTGAATAGTGAATACAGATACTAATCACGGGTCCTGATTGTATCCCCCAAGTCCCAGAAACATCGTTTTGCCTAGAAGATTAATGATAAAACATCGATGTGATGCTTAGATAAATTTTTTTTACAGCTGATAGATTTCTAATTTACATAATTTACATTGTTTGCATGGTTGAACAAGCCAATGAACGGCGATCATGAGACATTTGTCAAATTGAAAAGTAAAAATTCTTTGCAAACTATTTTTTAAATACAAATGCTTGACTGTACCTTAAATGAAATGAAAAAAAGTCCAAACTAAATTATTAAAAGCAGAATAATCCAGAAAATAAATGAATTCCTTGATCAAATGTTTTCTTTTGTTTACAAACATGTCACATGATCATTTTAGGCGGGAAAAATACTTGGGAAAACACCTAAGTAACAGACAACTATGTCTGGCTATTTATAGACATTTAAAATAAACAGCTGATATGGTAGTGCCATGAAAGTAGTAAAACTTGTTGTATCTATATTAATTTAATTTGGAAAAGGGTGTAGAGGGGAAGGGGTTAATTTGTAAAGTTATTTTTTTATTTTTTTTTGTAATTTAATAAATTTTGGTTACTAAAAATGACCCTGGATATCAGGGAATGTGTCATCCTGTTTTTAGGGAAAAAAAGGAGGATTTGTCAATGACAATTGATATGACCAAAGCAATATTTTTATATACATGTATATGACATAGTGCTTTCTTGTTTTTAAAGAACTGATTTTGTTTTTAATTGTGTTTATTGTTTTAAATATTTCATATATATATGTTTTAAACACTTTTTCTTGTTTAACAATTCGTTTTAATGATTGATTACAGATGTATATGTCCTTTTTATAGTATTAAACTAGTATGTTTTAAATAAATCCATTTTATAGAAATTGCCTGTTTATGTTAAGTAAGTGCCCTAAAATTGTTGTCCATCGCGCTTAATGTGCCCTCTGAGCTAACAATTACCCTGCCCTTTTTAAAAGCTGCAGGAAACACTATTGTATGATCAGGTGTCACATGTCATGTTCAGGTCAAGAGTGGTATATGTATGTTGTATGATCAGGTGTCATATGCCATGCTCATTATATTGGGTACAGGAGTGGTATGTAAAAGTTGTATAATCAGGTGACACATGTCATGTTCAGTACAGGAGTGGTAAATAAAATGTTGTATGATCAGGTGTCACATGTCATGTTCAGTACTGGAGTGGTTAATGAATGTTGAATGATCAGATGACACATGTCATGTTCAGTACAGGAGTGGAATATGTATATTGTATGATCAATTGTCACGTCATGTTCAATGCAGGAATGGTAAATACATGTTGTATGATCAGATGATACATGTCATGTTCAGTACAAGAGTGGTAAATGAATGTTGTATTATCAGGTGACACATGACATGTTCAGTACAGGAGTGGAAAATGTATATTGTATGATCAGGTGTCACATGTCACTTTCAGTAGAGGAGTGGTTTATGTATATTTTGTATGTTGTATAATCAGGTGTCACATGTCATGTTCAGTACTGGAATGGTATATGACTATTGTATGATCAGGTGACACATGTTATGTTCAATACAGGAGTGGAATATGTATATTGTATGATCAGGTGTCACAGGTCATGTTCAGTACAGGAGTGGTAAATGAGTGATGTATGATCAGATGTCACATGTCATGTTCAGTACAGAAGTTGTAAATGAATGTTGTATGATCAGGTGTCACATGTCATGTTCAGTACAGGAGTGGTAAATGAATGTTGTATGATCAGGTGTCGCATGTCATGTTCAGAACAAGAGTGAATGAATGTTGTATGATCAGGTGTCACATGTCATGTTCAGTACAAGAGTGGTAAATGAATGATGTATGATCATGTGTTACATGTCATGTTCATTAGAGCAGTGGTAAATGCATGTTGTATGATCATGTGTCAAATGTCATGTTCAGTACTGGATTGGTAAATGCATCTTTTATGATCAGAGGTTGCATGGTATGTTCAGTACAGGAGTGGTAAATGCATATTGTATAGTCAGATGTCACATGGCATGTTCAGTACAGGAGTGGCAAGTAAATGTTGCATGATCAGATGTCACATGTCAATTTCAGTACAGAAGTGATAAATGCATGTTGTATAATCAGGTGACACAGTCTTGATCAGTGCAAAAATGTTAAATGAATGTTGTATAATCAGGCATCACATGTCATGTTCAGAAAAGGAGTGGTAAATAAATGTTGTATAATCAGGCATCATATGTCATGTTCAGAAGAGGAGTGGTAAATAAATGTTGTATAATCAGGCATCACATGTCATGTACAGTAGAGGAGTGGTAAATAAATGTTGTATAATCAGGCATCACATGTCATGTTCAGTAGAGGAGGGGTAAATAAATGTTGTATAATCAGGCATCACATGTCATGTTCAGTAGAGGAGTGGTAAATAAATGTTGTATAATCAGGCATCACATGTCATGTTCAGTAGAGGAGTGGTAAATAAATGTTGTATAATCAGGCATCACATGTTATGTTCAGTAGAGGAGTGGTAAATAAATGTTGTATAATCAGGCATCACATGTCATGTACAGTAGAGGAGTGGTAAATAAATGTTGTATAATCAGGCATCACATGTCATGTACAGTAGAGGAGTGGTAAATAAATGTTGTATAATCAGGCATCACATGTCATGTTCAGTAGAGGAGTGGTAAATAAATGTTGTATAATCAGGCATCACATGTCATGTTCAGTAGAGGAGTGGTAAATAAATGTTGTATAATCAGGCATCACATGTCATGTTCAGTAGAGGAGTGGTAAATAAATGTTGTATAATCAGGCATCACATGTCATGTTCAGTAGAGGAGTGGTAAATAAATGTTGTATAATCAGGCATCACATGTCATGTTCAGTAGAGGAGTGGTAAATAAATGTTGTATAATCCAGTGTCACATGTCATGTTCAGTAGAGGAGTGGTAAATGCATGTTGTATGATCCAGTGTCACATGTACAGGTATGGTAAATCAGTATTAGTTTTTATTATTGAGGTGTAAAATGTTGTGTGCTTAGTATGACAAAGTTGTTAGTAAAGTGTTTATATGTCAAGAACAGAATTGGTTTACATAAGTATTGTATAAGGAAGAACTGATATATCTCATGTCTTGTATTATGATGTATTGTATAAAGAAGAACTGATATATCTCATGTCTTGTGTTATGATGTATTGTGTAAGGAAGAACCGATATATCTCATGTATTGTTTTATGATGCATTGCATTAGGAAGAACTGATATATCTCATGTCTTGTGTTATGATGTTTTGTGTAAGGAAGAACTGATATATCTCATGTATTGTGTTAGGATGTATTGTGTTAGGAAGGACTGATATATCTCATGTCTTGTGTTATGATGTATTGTATAAGGAAGATTGATATATCTCATGTCTTGTGTTATGATGTATTGTGTAAGGAAGAACTGATATATCTCATGTCTTGTGTTATGATGTATTGTGTAAGGAAGAACTGATATATCTCATGTCTTGTGTTATGATGTATTGTGTTAGGAAGAACTGATATATCTCATGTCTTTGTTATAATGTATTGTCTAAGGAAGAACTGATATATCTCTATCATGTGTTATGATGTATTGTGTAAGGAAGAACTGATATATCTCATGTATTGTGTTAGGATGTATTGTGTTAGGAAGGACTGATATATCTCATGTCTTGTGTTATGATGTATTGTGTAAGGAAGAACCGATATATCTCATGTCTTGTGTTATGATGTATTGTGTAAGGAAGAACTGATACATCTCATGTCTTGTGTTATGATGTATTGTGTAAGGAACAACTGATATATCTCATGTCTTGTGTTATGATGTATTGTGTAAGGAAGAACTGATATATCTCATGTCTTGTGTTATGATGTATTGTGTAAGGAAGAACTTATATATCTCATGTCTTGTGTTATGATGTATTTTGTAAGGAAGAACCGATATATCTCATGTCTTGTGTAATGATGTATTGTGTAAGGAAGAACTTATATATCTCATGTCTTGTGTTATGATGTATTGTGTAAGGAAGAACTGATATATCTCATGTCTTGTGTTATGATGTATTGTGTTAGGAAGAACTGATATATCTCATGTCTTGTGTTATAATGTATTGTATAAGGAAGAACTGATACATCTCATGTCTTGTGTTATGATGTATTGTGTAAGGAAGAACTGATATATCTCATGTCTTGTGTTATAATGTATTGTATAAGGAAGAACTGATACATCTCATGTCTTGTGTTATGATGTATTGTGTAAGGAAGAACTGATATATCTCATGTCTTGTGTTTATGATGTATTGTGTAAGGAAGAACTGGTATATCTCATGTCTTGTGTTATGATGTATTGTGTAGGGAAGAACTGATATATATCATGTCTTGTGTTATGATGTATTGTATAAGGAAGAACCGATATATCTCATGTCTTGTGTAATGATGTATTGTGTAAGGAAGAACTTATATATCTCATGTCTTGTGTTATGATGTATTGTGTAAGGAAGAACTGATATATCTCATGTCATGTGTTATGATGTATTGTGTAAGGAAGAACTGATATATCTCATGTCTTGTGTTATGATGTATTGTGTAGGGAAGAACTGATATAATATCATGTCTTGTGTTATGATGTATTGTATAAGGAAGAACTGATATATCTCATGTCTTGTGTTATGATGTATTGTGTTAGGAAGAACTGATATATATCATGTCTTGTGTTATGATTATGATGTATTGTGTAAGGTAAGAACTGATATATCTCATGTCTTGTGTTATGATGTATTGTGTAAGGAAGAACTGATATATCTCATGTTTTGTGTTATGATGTATTGTGTAAGGAAGAACTGATATATATCATGTCTTGTGTTATGATTATGATGTATTGTGTAAGGTAAGAACTGATATATCTCATGTCTTGTGTTATGATGTATTGTGTAAGGTAAGAACTGATATATCTCATGTCTTGTGTTATGATGTATTGTGTAAGGAAGAACTGATATATCTCATGTCTTGTGTTATGATTATGATGTATTGTGTAAGGTAAGAACTGATATATCTCATGTCTTGTGTTATGATGTATTGTGTTAGGAAGAACTGAATAATCTCATGTTTGTGTTATGATGTATTGTGTTAGGAAGAACTGATATATCTCATGTCTTGTGTTATGATGTATTGTATAAGGAAGAACTGATATATCTCATGTCTTGTGTTATGATGTATTGTGTTAGGAAGAACTGATATATCTCATGTCTTGTGTTATGATGTATTGTGTAAGGAAGAACTGATATATCTCATGTTTGTGTTATGATGTATTGTGTTAGGAAGAACCGATATATCTCATGTCTTGTGTTATGATGTATTGTGTAAGGAAGAACTGATATTACTCTTGTCTTGTGTTATAATGTTTGCAATATTTTTAGAAATCCAAAGTAATATTTGTGTAGAGTATAGGAGTGCATGTGAAGTATAATGAAACGCATTACAATTTATATAATTATGAAGTTTGGAGACAGCAAACCAGTGACATAAAAGTGTAAAGACATATTTTAATTTTTTTTTAGTTGCTCTGTGTAGTGTGTAACGACATATGTCATGTTTTTTTTAGTTGCTCTGTGTAGTGTGTAATGACGTGTTTTTTTTAGTTGTTCTGTGTAGTGTGTAATGACATATTTTTTGTTTTTTTTAGTTGTTCTGTGTAGTGTGTAATGACATATTTTTTGTTTTTTTGAGATGCTCTGTGTAGTGTGTAATGACATATTTTATGTTTTTTTGAGTTGTTCTGTGTAGTGTGTAATGACATATTTTTTGTTTTTTTGAGGTGCTCTGTGTAGTGTGTAATGACATATTTTTTGTTTTTTTTAGGTGCTCTGTGTAGTGTGTAATGACATATTTTATGTTTTTTAGTTGTTCTGTGTAGTGTGTAATAACATATTTTATGTTTTTTTGAGCTGCTTTGTTTAGTGTGTAATAACATTTTTATGTTTTTTGTGTTGCTTTTTGTAGTGTGTAATGACATATTTCATGTTTGTTTTAGTTGTTCTGTGTAGTGTGTAATGACATATTTATGTTTTCTTTGTTGCTTTGTGTAGTGTGTAATGACATATTTTATGTTTTTTTAGTTGTCCTGTGTAGTGTGTAATGTCATATTTTATTTTTTTGAGCTGCTCTGTGTAGTGTGTAATGACATATTTTATGTTTTTTTGAGTTGCTCTGTGTAGTGTGTAATGACATATTTTATGTTTTTTTTAGCTGCTCTGTGTAGTGTGTAATGACATATTTTATGTTTTTTGAGTTGCTCTGTGTAGTGTGTAATGACATATTTTATGTTTTTTTAGCTGCTCTGTGTAGTGTGTAATGACATATTTTATGTTTTTTTTAGCTGCTCTGTGTAGTGTGTAATGACATATTTTATGTTTTTTTGAGCTGCTGTGTTTTAGGGATTGTTGTTTGTCTTTTAATATTTCTTGATATAGTTTTTAGTATTTCTGTTTCTGCCAAGTTATTTTCTTTATACTTTTGTAATTTAATTACCTCCTTGGTAATTTATCCACGATTTCCCCTGGTTGATAGGTGTGGTATACATCAATGTTCTTGTTAATTAATTTAGCTAGGTGTATTGCTGTTGTGTTACAATGTTTCTTACTCCAGTCTTATGAACAATACAGAAATACCTGTAATAACCAATATTTTCTCTGTTTAACAATGAATCACTCAGAACAAACAAGGGGGATTTATATATGATTCATCTTGTGTGTACTGTCAGCATGGTCAGTAAATACCTTTATATGTTTTAAATATTTCTACTTCACTTACACCCCAACTTGTATTTTCCAAATTAGCTCCATTCTTCAAAGATAATTCCACATCTTTAATGTTTCCATGGTAAGCAGCTGTACACAGTTTCTGTAAGTAAAACAAAGCATAAGCATTTCTCTCCTGAACATAATAATGTATGATAAATAAATAAATTCAAATAACAAACTACTTGTTTATAGTTTTAGTTATTCTGCTTAAGATGTCCATTTTTACAGTTTGCTTTTTAAATGCAACAACTACCAACTGACTAAGACAGTTAAACCGCTGTTTGTAATTTCTGAGTTTTTTGACAAAGAAGACTTGGTATCATTGTATAATATATCAGGTTTGCTCCTTCAAATTTTGTACATTGAAACTCTTATAACTAGTGTCATTTTGATTTTTCTTCCATTTCCATCTATGATTATATTGAACTACACACGTGTATCTTTGTGTAGTCAAAAGACAACATCGGTGACATGACCTCGGAAATACAAATGTATAAGAACAAAATCTTACCCTATCCCAACTTGCCATTATATCCTGCAAAAAAGGAAATAAAAATTAATTTACAGGATGTTTTAAATCTCAATAATCTATAAATATATTTCAAGCATTAAGTTAGGCATGATGCCATTCTTTGGATTGTTCCAATTTCTTCACCTTGTTAAGTTTAATAAAAGAACAGTTCCAAATTCCCCCACGTTGCACTTATTTTATAATTCCAAGGGACATTACTCTTTTAAAAAAGTCTATCGTCCACCATTTTAGAACTTGTCCAAGATACTGCTGATATTAACCTATAATATAAGTATAAAAAAAACTGGCAAGAATTGTACCCGTGAGAGCGCTAATGAGACCATTTTCCATAAATTCAATATTTCAAAGGGGCATAACTCTTTCAAAAAAAGTCGATCGTCCACCACTATAGAACTTGTCTGAGATATTGCTGATATTAACCTATGGTATAAGTTTTATAAAAATCTGGCAAGAACTACACCCGTGACAGGGCTAACAAGGCCATTTTCCATAAATTTAACATTTCCAATGGGCATAACTCTTTAAAAAATAAATGGGGAATGTGTCCATAGGGACACAGATGATGCTCCCGCTAGCATATACAGTTATAAAGGGACATAACTCAAGAACTGTAAAAGTGACACTACCAAAATTTGAACTTAAACTGAGTTTTGTGTTAATAAGCTTTATATATAAAAAAAGAAGATGTGGTATGATTGCCAATGAGACTTCTCTCCACAAGAGACCAAATGACACAGATATTTTAAACAACTATAGGTCACCGTACGGCCTTCAACAATGAACAAAGCACATACCACACAGTCAGCTATAAAAGGCCTCCGAAATGACAATGTAAAACAATTCAAACAAGAAAACAAACTAACGGCCTAATTAAATTTATGTACAAAATATGAACAAAAAACAAAAATGTGTTTACACATAAACAAACGGTAACCACTGAATTATATATACATTTCATAACAATTAGTGGAGACAAACTTAAGTAAGAGAACAGAAACGAAAAATTCAACAATTTTTCCATTTGTATAGGGGCATAACCCTAGAACGGTAAAAATGACGCCACCAAAATTCATACTTGATCTGTGTTTTGTGGTAATAATCATGGTGTATAAGTTTCATAAAATGTGGTTGAAGCAAACTAAAGTTAAAGTCATATGAAACGAGTGAGTGGTGAAAAATAATGTTTTTCCAATTCTTGAACCAATGCATGTATATATCACAAACTAAGTCCTCTGTGCACGATTTTATCATTATTTACGCAAATATATCGTATAATCGTCAATTTTTTTTTCTCTCTGTCTGTTATGATTTAACAAATATGGCTGCTCATTAAATGCCGTGTTTTGAAGCCGAAGTTTGCCGATTGTCACCTTATAGTAAACAAATAACAAAAAGCATGGGTATTGAGCACGTGTTTAACATGTACAATCAGATAATTGTTTATTTTAATGACAGATTCATGCGTATTGCGATCACCGGATTTTTACGAGGAGGGTTACGCTCAGGTCACTATGCATATGGAAAATATGTCGGCTAATTGCTTCCTGGAAGCAAGCAATTAAAAATAAGTAAACTTCTTCTAAATGTGGACAAATTAAAGAATTTTCCTCAGAAAAAAGTATATGTACAAAAAATTTATAATGAAAACTATCCATTTAGTTATAAAAAACAGATGCATATTTTTTTTTAATTTGAGGTTTCATATGACTTTAAAGAACGGAAATGAAAAATTCAGCAGTTTTTTCCTATAATAAAAGGGCATAACTCTTGAACTGTAAAAATGATGCCACCAAATTTCAAACTCTATCTGTGTTTAGAGGTAATAAGCAATATGTATAAGTTTCATAACATTTGGTTGAAGAAAGTTACAGTAATAGAACACAAAAAAAAATTCATGAATTTTTCCATTTGTAAAGGGGCATAACTCTTGAACGGTAAAAGTGATGCCACCAAAATTCAAACTCGATCTGTGTTTTGTGGTCAATAATGAGCATTGTATATAAGTTTCATATCATTTAGTTCAGACAAACTAAAGTTAGAGAACAGAAACGAAAAATACAGCAATTTTTCCATTTTTAAAGGGGCATAACTCTAGAATGGTAAAAGTGATGACACAAAAATTCAACCTTGACCTGTGTTTTGTGGTAATAAGCATTGTTTATAAGTTTCATAACAGGTGCTAAAGGCAAACCAATTTTGGGACGTACTGACGTATGTACAGACGAACAAGGGTATAACTTAATGCCACCATTATAGTGCTTACAAGTCAGACATATTGCTGATATTAACCTATTGTATAAGTTTTATAAAAATCTGGCAAGAATTGTACCCCTGAGAGTTCTTATGAGGTCATTTTCCATCAATTTAATATTTCCAAGGAGCACAACTCGTGAGAGTGCTAACAAGACCAGACAGACGGACGTCCTGTATTTCCATGTCCCCTGCAACGCGTTTCGCGGGGGGAAATTAATATTCATCAAGTTGTTAAGCAGGAGATGTCCTAACAGGGCATAGACATACAGACAGTTTAATCAAGAAACAACGACAAGGCACATGGACATACGAACAGTATACTGAAGTCAGTTAATTTGATTATCTCCCCTTTAACATGTTTAACCACAAGACACAATATCTGTCCAGCCGTTACACTGACAAGGTACATGGACATACGGACAGTATATTGAAGAAAGTAAATTTGATTATCTCCCCTTTAACATGTTAGACCAGACACAATATCTGTCCAGCTGTTACACTGACAAGGCACACAGACATATGGACAGTATACTGAAGTAAGTTAATTTGATTATCTCCCCTTTAACATGTTAGACCACCAAACACAAAATCTGTCTAGCTGTTACAACGACAAGGCACATGGACATACGAACAGTATACTGAAGTCAGTTAATTTGATTATCTCCCCTTTAACATGTTTAACCACAAGACACAATATCTGTCCAGCCGTTACACTGACAAGGTACATGGACATACGGACAGTATATTGAAGAAAGTAAATTTGATTATCTCCCCTTTAACATGTTAGACCAGACACAATATCTGTCCAGCTGTTACACTGACAAGGCACACAGACATATGGACAGTATACTGAAGTAAGTTAATTTGATTATCTCCCCTTTAACATGTTAGACCACCAAACAAAAAATCTGTCTAGCTGTTACAACGACAAGGCACACAGACATATGGACAGTATATTGAAGTGAGTTAATTTGATTATCTCCCCTTTAACATGTTATACCACCAGAAACAATATCTGTCCAGCTGTTATGCTGACAAGGCACACAGACATAGGGACAGTATATTGAAGTAAGTTGATTTGATTATCTCCCCTTTAACATGTTAGACCATCAGACACAAAATCTTTCTAGCTGTTACAACGACAAGGCACACAGACATATGGACAGTATATTGAAGTGAGTTAATTTGATTATCTCCCCTTTAGCATGGTCGACCACCTAAATAATGTCTGTCTAGCTCTTGCACTGACAAAGTTTTTATTTATTGGCTCATGCCATCAAAGCTAATAAGATATTATATATTACTTATAAAAAGACTCGATGTAGTGAATGTCCAAAAAGAGACACTTACACCTATTCATCAGAAATATATATATACCGAGTATGATTAAATACCCAAAGTCCAAAACAGAAGTCTGTTGGTTCTAGTCCTGAAACTGTCAATAACTACAACATGTACAAATTATCCTTCATAAAACTCCAATTGCAACTTCAGCTTATTTCAAAGGGTGTCATCATGGCGTTAATACCAGCTGCCACAGGTCAATAACAATCTGCAAATAAACATTAACATCAAATTTGAATCATCTAAAAATAATAGATTATTAGATATCGTCATATGATCATATGATGCTAGATAAGCCAATCAAATTAAATCAGTTTTTGTATTACGTTTTTCGTATCTTACTCCTTGCAGTGTGATACAGGATGTATCTCTTAAAAAGATAACAGGCCACAACTATAAGAGAGTCATTTATATTTGATATTTCTTTAAAAGCATATTTTTAAATATTGTTTAGGGGCGTTGTCACTTCCATTCCTATGTTGAGCGATTGGTTGAAAAAAATGATAAACCAGACCTCCACTGATTATCCTTAAATAAATAAGAATTGCGTGAAATTTATGAATGGATACATAAGTACAAGGCTGTTTTTTAAACAACCTTGACTACACACGAGGGTCTTGCAAGGACGGAAAAATTATTTGTATCGACGACGAGGACAGTTTAGACATCCTTGACTATACTCATGACGGTCTAGCACGATGACTTGTATATCAACAAGGGTAGTTTATATCGAAATTGACTACCCATTGTTTTCAATGTTTATTCATACCCATAAGGGTCTTGCAGATCGTGAATTGTATCATTAATGAATCAAGAACTATATATATGAAAATATCAAAAGTTCTAAATTTTGGTAAATCAAAAATTTAAATATTTCAAATCAAAATAGACAATAAATTACTGAATGTTGATAAATATTTTTTAAAACTAAATTATACATACTAACTATCATGTCGATATAAAAATTGAAACAAGAGTGCACACACTGAAATGTCTCGCCTTCTTTACTAATCATTGATATTATGTTGGTAGTCCTAATAATAAAGCTTTATTACAACTGTCACATAAACTTAACTTAGAACATACTCACCCCTTCTCGTCCAATGAAAAGTCAGTTTTTTGCCCTCTAATTTTCATAGTACATGGTTTTCCATGCACTATGAAATGCTATACATGAATGACTTTTCATTGTCAGTTAATTATGAAAGTGAACTTAAAAGCTGCACTAACGAAGTGTACAATCACCTGAGGCATTTTCCTTGGGAAAATAGCCTACTGATTAAAGATGAAAGATCAAGATTAAAATAAAAACATTTTGAATTTTGCAAAATTTCATGCATTTTCTCATGGTACGCATAATAGGATACACAAACAAAATTGGTAAGGATAAATAAAATGATATTTATTTAATTTGTATACCTTACATTTGAGGGAATTATTTTTCTTTCCTTCAAAAAACACAATGCCAGACTGCTGATAGATAAAGCAAAGGGTTGTTTTCGGAGAAACGCAATACATTTATATTTATCAATAAAAAGTAAGCATTTAATGTTGAATGGTCTGAATTCAAATTTGCATACAGAGTTTTATATCTATAAAAAAAATCAAATTCCAAAAAGGGGATTTATATAGTATTGTGTTGCTTTTTAAAATAAAAAAAATGTAAAGATATATGAGTATTAAAATTTACCTGAAGCAGAAATAAAACAATTTATCCTTCACAAATTATGTCGTGCTATTTCATTTCATTCATTGAAATTATCATTAATTACCTATGTTTTATATTTAGTTCATTATAAAAGTGAACTCGTATTTAGGTTTGAATATTACAATGGGAAAGGATAGTTTTGTAAGGTCACTCAAAAGTGTGAATATGTTCTAAATTGGTCAGACAATACTTGGTCATGTTTTATGAAGATTTAAGCCCTCGGCTTCGCCTTGGGCTTAAATCTTCATAAAACATGACCAAGTATTGTCTAACCTATAAATAAACCAAGAAAACTTAACATTGACCTTTGAACCATGAAAATGAGGTCAAGGTCAGATGAACCATGCCAGGTAGGCATGTACAGCTAACAATTCTTCCAGACAACAAATAAAACTGACTTATTGCTTATATATAGTTTAAGAAAAACAGACCAAAACACAAAAGCTTAACACTGAGAAATGAACCCTAAAAAATGAGGTCAAGGTCAAATAAAACCTGTGCAACTGAAATGTAGCATGTGTAGATCATAAAATATTTCTATACACTAAATATAGTTGACCTATTGCATATGTTATTAGAAAAAAAGACCAAAACTCAAAAACTTAACTTTGACCACTGAACCATGAAAATGAGGTCAAGGTCAGATGACATCTGACCGCTAGACACGTACACCTTACAATCATTCCATACAACAAATATAGTAGCCCTATTGCATAAAGTATGAGAAAAACAGACCAAAACACAAAAACTTAACTATAACCACTGAACCATGAAAATGAGGT
The DNA here is from genome assembly GCA_019925275.1 of Mytilus edulis. Taxonomy (NCBI): domain Eukaryota; kingdom Metazoa; phylum Mollusca; class Bivalvia; order Mytilida; family Mytilidae; genus Mytilus; species Mytilus edulis. The sequence goes on along the minus strand of CM034351.1, from coordinate 3,836,456 downwards.
CAAGGTCAGATGACACCTGCCAGTTGTTCATGTACACCTTACAATCCTTCCATACACCAAATATACTAGCCCTATTGCTTATAGTATCTGAGATATGGACTTGACCACCAAAACTTAACCTTGTTCACTGATCCATGAAATGAGGTTGAGGTCAAGTGAAAACTGTCTGACGGGCATGAGGACCTTGCAAGGTACACACATACCAAATATAGTTATCCTATTACTTATAATAAGAGAGAATTCAACATTACAAAAATTCTATACTTTTTTTTCAAGTGGTCACTGAACCATGAAAATGAGGTCATGGACATTGGACATGTGACTGACGGAAACTTCGTAACATGAGGCATCTATATACAAAGTATGAAGCATCCAGGTCTCACACCTTCTTAAATATAAAGCTTTTAAGAGGTGAGCTAACACCACCGCCGCCGCCGTAGCCGCCGCCGCCGCCGCCCGATCACTATCCCTATGTCGAGCTTTCTGCGACAAAAGTCGCAGGCTCGACAAAAACCATCAAAGCATTAAACAAATTGAGAAGAACAGAATAAATAAAGAAGAACTATAGTTTTTACACCAGTAACAGATGATTTTGTCAATAAACAGATAAACAAATTAAATGTAAAAAAGTCTACAGGGTATGATGGTATTTCTTCTAAAATCATAAAGCTAGCACAATCAGCTATATTGCAAGTCCTATTAAATTGTTTATTAATAAATCTTTTGAAAACTCAGTCTTCCCAGAAAAACTTAAATCTGCCCAAGTGGCCCCAATTTTCAAAAAGAACAACACCCTAGAAAAAGGTAATTACCGTCCTGTAAGTGTGCTGCCAGCTATTTCAAAATTTCATGAGCGAGCAATTCACGATCAAGACCATCGAGTAATGGAATTTCTAAAAAAACATTTTAATCCCCTTTTGTCAGCTTTTCGTTTTGGTTTTGGTTGTCAAACAGCGTTATTAAAAATTATAGAAGTTTGGAAAAAAGCTCTCGATGAAAATAAATATATTGCTGCCATACTAATGACTGTTCGACTGTTTGCCCCACGATTTACTTCTATTAAAATTAGAGGCTTATGGCGTCTCTGAATTTGAAAGCTCGTTAAAATTATTTAAAAGCTACCTTGAAAATAGGAGGCAACGTATAAAGATTGGCAACACTCACAGTGACAGGGAAATACTAATAAAAAGGGTCCCCCAAGGGTCAATTTTTGGTCCAGTGTTGTTTAATGTCTTTATAAATGATATGTTCTCCTGTGTTCAAGGCAGTACAATATATAATTATGCAGATGATAATACCCTGTCTTACTGTGACAATAATGTAGATAATTTAGTAAAAACACTTGAAAATGACAGTGAAAAAATGATATAATGGTTTTCACAAACTTTAATGAAAGCAAATCTGGATAAGTTCCAGGCCATTGCTCTTGGCATGATTGGGAAAAAGACTAAAAATTATAATTTAACTTTTAATTTAAAAGGCAATAAAATTTCATGTGATGAAGATGTTAAACTCCTTGGTGTAACGGTAGATTTTGAACTAAATTTTGATAAACTAAACATTCTTAAACATATTGGCAAATATCTAAACAGGTTGGGACGTCTAACAGCTTACTACTCTTTCATAATAATTATGAAAGAGTAGTAAGCTGTTAGACAATAATCAAAATTTGAAACAATGACTCATTGTTTCAAATTTTGATTATTGTCCAGTAATTTGGCATTTCTGAAGTGAAAAAAATACGCAAAAAATTGAAAAAAATACAAGAAAGAGCTCTCTGCTTCACATATGAAGACTATATAAGGCAGCAACCATTTGATTTTCTGGGGGGGGGGGGGGGGGGGGCTATGGTTTTTTTTTGGAAAAAAAGTTTGTTTCCAGTTTTTGGAGAAAAAAATAATTTGTTTTTGATTCTGAGAAAAAAAAATTGTTTGTTTCACCCTCAGCTGCCGCTATATGTAATGCTAAAATTGAAAGAAAAAAATTGTTTTCGAATTGTCGCAGGCGAAAAAAAAAAATTTGTCCAGAAAAAAAAAACATAAATCTATTCATTCATTAATTTTTAAATCCATGACAACAGTAACTATTATTATTTATTATTGTCATCGTAACAATTTATTTTTTACATGTATACACATTTACAATATCCGCCCCATTCATTTCAACAAAAATTAAACCTTAATAATAACACTTTTACACTTTTGTTTTTTACAAAACATATTTAAATCGTTAATATTATGCTTAAGGATTGTTATAAATGTGTAATTTTGATTAATTATCGCTTGCCTACCTTTATTTTGTAATCAGTCAAAATATCCCCAGTTGAAAGTAAAACATGTGCCAGGTATCAAAAGTGGTGTAAGGCCAAATTTGTTAAAGGGGTTAATAACTCTGAGTTATGGTTCTTGAAGAACTCTTTTGTGTACCTCCTTTTTGTCTCCTGACTTGGCTAATAAACTAAAGTGAATATTACTATACATAAAAGTAAGGTTTACAAGTAATGATTTAAACTAAAATACAATATTCAAAATATGCAATTAAGCTTTTATCATACAGTCAGGGGTACTGCTTATATAAGTATATTTTTTTTTACTTCTTCAAGTAAATAAAAATTAGTTGTACAAGTAAATTATAATGTTTGAATAATCTCCCCTTAATTTTCTAAAAAATTTACTTAAACAAGTAAATTTTTTTTACAATCCCACCAAAATTCTCAAGTTTTGAGATGTAAAATCATGCCTTTAATGATTTTTCCCAGTTTAGCTCATAATTTTTAATAAGAGTTCAATGTTTCATCTCATTAATTCAACAAAGAAACTGATTGCACAAAGATCTTATTAAGTATTTGCACAAAGCCTTCAAAAATTGCTCCTGGGGGGCTTGTAAATGAGCAGTGTTCTGAAGATAACAGACAAATGGGATTTTCATTGCCCATGAAATTACACTTAAATGATTAGTAAAGAAATCTGCAATGGACAGACAACAAATGGACAAATTAAAATTCTATTAGAGCAAAGAAATCTTGAGAATTTAAGAAATGAAGATAAGATGACTTTTTCTAATTTCACTTATATAAGTAAAAAAATCTGAATGTCTTAGGGACATAACTAAAGTCAATTTATTTTTTACCTATACAAGTAAATGAAATTCACTTGTATATTAAGTACCCTACAAATTTACTTATATAATTATATTTTTTTTTACTTCTTCAAGTAAATACTTGTACAAGTAGTACCCCTGACTGTCATAAGAGGGTGGTAAAGTCCAGAGCTCCAGATAAGCTGCGTATTTGCGTGATCACGCAATACAAATAATAAAAAACCAGTGGCGGATCCAGAAATTTTCATAAGTGGGGCCCACTGACTGACCTAAGAGGGGGCCCGCTCCAGTCACGCTTCAGTGATTCCCTATATAAGCAACCAAACTTTTTCCAAAAAAAGGGGGGCCCGGGCCCCCTGCCCCCCCCCCCCCCTAAATCCGCCTATGAAAACCCAATGCAATTGCCCATTGCAGGGTTTAATAACCCAATTAATTCAAAGGAACACCCAATTATATTCCAAAACCACGAGTTCTCAACCCTTTTATTGGCTACAATTTGCGTTATTTACCCTTATCTGTTTACAGTCGTCGCGTAAATTATTTTTATAATATTTATAATTGGAAATTTCTTCGTTCTAAAAATAGATCCTTGCATCATGTAGCTTAAATGGGTCCCTGTTAGAGTTTTCCGTTGCTCAATAGGTACACGTGTTTTTGAAAACATTTCGATCTTCTCGGCGTTTATCCAATTAGCGTGTGTCATGAAGTCATATTTTTTCGCATTGCTCAGGATTTATCAAAACATACATTGAATTAAAACAAAAGTGAATGTCCGGTAAAATATTGAATAGAAGCATGTTTTCTGCTTCTTTTGAAAAGCTGACGGAAAGTTATGATGATAACAAGACTCAGCCAGCAGGGATGGGGTAATTGAAAATGTAATGGTAATTAAGTGTAATGCATTACAATTTTCCATGTAATTGAATGTAATGTGTAATTGAGCATTTTTTTAATTACATGTAATGGTAATTTAATTAATTACATTGAAAAAAGCATGTAATGCTCAATTACTTTTGAATTACTTTTCAATTACATATACTTTTATGGTGTTAAGGATAAGGATACATTTGTGTTTAATAATATAAATTGTAAAATAGTACTTGTTTCAAATATTGATATCACATACTTTTTTAATGTATGAATTCTATATTTTATACTGAAGTTACAATGTATATTAATATTTATTTGACCTACAGATATGTTTTTTTAATGATTATTATTTAATTATAAATAAAAATTATGTGAGAATCATAGTTTTCAGTTTTTAAGAAAGATCTTTTAACTAAATAGATTGAAAAGTAATTAATCACCTTGTTAAACAAAAACCAAAAACCAAAAATAAAATGTCACTGTGAAAAATCTTTTTAGACAGTTCATATTGCGCATGTGTGAACAATGGAAGACGTCTTTTTGAGTTGTGAAAATTTTTGATAAAAATATTGTGATTTACGATTTAACTTGCAACAAATTTGTGAAACTGACTATGTTTTATGAACATTATAACTGATGAATTCCAAAAAGAGTGAAAAAAATGGAAGAAAAAGGAAGAATTCAAAAGGACAAAACTCAAGTGGTGAGAAACCTAGTAAAATAAAACAGAAAACTACTCACACTGTTGATAAAGGTAAAAAAAATGTAAACAATGAGACCTGTAATAAAGAAGTAGCGAAAAATGACAATGTTAAAACAGCAAAAATGAACACTTATAATCCAAATTGTGACTCTTCTGTTTTACCAGCACCTAATTTTCAACATTTCCAAAATATGCAAAATATGCAAAATCCGAATTTCAGCCAAATATCACCAATGGCAGGTCTCTATCCGTGTACCCCACAAGGACTGACAAATCCGTATATACAACCAATAATGCAGTCAACGATGAACCAAGCGTCAGAAACAAACAAAATCGATAACTTAATACAGAAAGTCGACCAAATGTTCCAAAAGATGAGCGTTCTCGATTCGCTCTCCGATAAAATGAGCAAGTTTCATTCAACATTAAATACACTGGTGTCAAACGTTGACAATGTAACAAAACGAGTCGTCGAAATTGAACAGAGTTTAGAATTTCTAAATACAAAATATGAGACCAGTAAGCAAGAACACGATACAGTTAAGAAAGATATAAAAGAAATTAAACAATGTTATACAGATGTGAGTTCAAATATAACACATTTCTGCACGGATCTTGAAGACCTTAAAGAACGTCATATTGATTTACAGACCCGCTCTATGCGGGAAAATCTTGTATTTTCTGGAATACCTCAAACAAACCCTGAAGAAGAAAGTGAAGAAACGGAACAAATACTCATAAACTTTATGAAAACCAGTTTAAAAATAGAAAGTCCAGTTGAATTCCAACGTGCTCACCGGTTCGGGAAATCCGACAAAAATATGAGACCGATAGTCTGTAGATTTAAAACATTTAAAGATCGTGAAATAGTTCGAAAATCAGCCAAAGAGTTAAAAGGAACAAAGTACGGGATAAGTGAACAATACCCGAAAGAAATAAATGACAGGCGCAAAGTACTATGGCCTTACTTTAAAGAAGCTAAACATCAACGGAAAAAGGCGTATCTTAAACGAGACAAACTTTTTATAGATGGTACCGAGTTTATAATCCCAGACGACGAAAACGAGCAACCGACAAATAGAAAACGTAATACACAACAGACGTATGAACAGCAAGGGGCTAAACCTAAGAAGACCCAAAGAAGACCCCAGGATGGACATTCACGACCAGATCATAAATAGGTGAACCATGGAGGATCAGCTGATCGTAGTAAACGTGACTACTCTAGTGGAACTGACGACCTCTCGTGCAATGAAAAAACTCATACTGTACATAAAGATTATAATAACATTTGTCTTTTATCTTTAAATGTATGCGGTATTAAACAGAAATTGTTATATCCAGAATTTGAATCACTGTTAAATAATTATGACATTCTATGTTTAACAGAAACTAAATTAGATTACCTTGATGAAATACAATGTAATGACTTCATATTTCATCATAAAAATCGAAAGAAATTTATTAACAAATCAGGTGGTATTGCCCTTGGGTATAAAAGTTATTTGGAAAGTTTTATCAAACCAATTACAACCGACTGTCAATTTGTACTTTGGTTCAGTATCGATAAAAAAGTTTTTGATTCACCGGAAAATGTTATATTTGGTATTGTTTATGTACCGCCTGAAAATAGTTCATACTCGTCGGTTGAGGCATTTAATGATATTGAAAGAGAATTTCATAAATTTAATGAAAATACAAACCTGATTTGTTTAGTTGGAGATTTTAATGCTCGAACGGGAAATTTAAGAGATTATATAGAAGATAATGATACAGAAGATTATTTTGTCAATAATGTTATAGATATCACAGAACTTACTGATACTAAAATTTTAGACGAATTGTGTATTCCAAAACATAGAAATAGTCCTGATTTAGTTGTCAATAATTTTGGGAGAAAACTTGTAGATTTTTGTAAAAATAATAATGTATTTATATACAATGGCAGAATTGGAAATGACAAAGCTGGGAAATCAACCAGCAAAAACTTGAGTGTAGTAGATTATGCCTTGAGCACAGCTCATTTATTGAAATTTGTAAAACATTTTGAAGTACTAGAATTTAGCAAACTGTACTCAGATATTCATTCGCCACTCTCACTTGTTTTAGGAGAGATTAGGCCTGAATGTATACATCAAAACGAATGTGATAGAAACATTCCAGTAAGAATTAAACCATGGAAATTTGAGAAATCATTGGATTTTAAAAATAATATTGATCTTTCACGAGTTGAAGCAGTTCTAGAAAATTTAGACATTTTGAATACAAATACGACGGATATTCAGAAAGACAGCGTGAATCAAGTTGTACAAGAAATTTCTAATATACTTTTAGAATCTGCAAAAAATTCTCTTGGTTTAACTTGCGGAAAGCAAAATTCTGAAAATTCTAAAAAGCAACCAAACAAGTTATGGTTTAATTCTGACTGTTATAAAGCTAGAAAAGAGCTTAGGAGAGCTAAGCGGCTATATAAACATTATGGTTCAAATGTATTTAAACATAGAGTTAAAATATCTGAAATGTATTATAAAAATATTATGGATGAAAATATAAATAAATTTAATCGTGATATGCGTAAAAAGATGAAATATATGAGAGTAAAAAATTCGAAAGAATTTTGGAAAATCCTTAATCAAGATAGAAAAAGAGAGAAATCAAAAATTTCTCTGGAAACATTATTCCATTTTTTTAAAGATCTGAATAAAAACAAGCATGACAAAAGAGAAGATTTTAGTATACAAAATAACATGGATCCAGAAAACTCCAATGACATTTTAAATGGGAAAATTACTAAAGATGAGATAAAAAAAGCTGTAAAAAATGCCAAAAATAATAAAGCACCAGGAGAAGATAAAATAATTAACGAATATATTTGTTCTTCTTTGGATAGTATGATAGATATTTATGTTCAATTATTTAACTTAGTTTTTGATTCAGGTATTTTGCCTGAAGAATGGCTTATAGGTCACATGATACCAGTATACAAAAACAAAGGAGACAAGATGAATCCTAAAAATTATAGACCTATTACATTGTTATCTTGTTTAGGAAAAGTTTTTACATCCATTTTGAATGATAGATTAAATATTTTTATAGAAGAAAATAAATTATTACATGAAAACCAAGCTGGTTTTAGGCATGGTTACTCAACAAATGATCACATATTTGCATTGTATGCATTATTTGAATTACTCTCTCTCAGAAAGAAAAAGCTACACTGTGCATTTGTCGATTTCGAAAAAGCATTTGACTTTGTTCACCGTAACTCATTATTTTTTAAGCTTGTTCATACAAATATTACTGGCAAAATTTTAAGAATTATACAAAATATGTATGAAAATGTAAAATCATGTATTAAGCATAACAATGAAACTTCGGAGATCTTTTTCTCTGAAATTGGAGTAAGACAGGGAGAAAATTTATCGCCTGTATTATTTTCACTATATTTAAATGATTTGCAATCATATTTAGAAACAAAAGATATTAAAGGTTTAGAATCTATCAGCAAAGCTGCTGAAAACGAACTTACAGTGTATTTAAAAATATTTTTGCTTTTATATGCAGATGACACCATTTTATTAGCAGAATCGGTTGAAGATCTGCAACTTATGCTTGATAATTTTTCACAATATTGTCTTATGTGGAAACTTAAAGTAAATGTAGAGAAAACTAAAGTTTTAGTTTTTTCAAAAGGCAGGATGTCAAAACACACAAAATTTTATTTGAATAATAATGAGCTTGAAATAGTTAAAGATTATAAATATCTTGGTATATTCTTTTGTAAAAGTGGATCATTCTTGTCTACAAGAAAGTATCTAAAGGAACAGGCAACTAAAGCTATGTTTGGATTATTGAAGAAATGTAGAAGAAATAACTTATCTATTGAATGTCAAATTGATTTGTTTAAAAAATTAGTAGAACCTGTAATATTATATGGATCAGAAATTTGGGGTTTTGAAAATTTAGATGTTCTTGAAAGTATACAGTTGCGATTTTTTAAAATTATATTGCACTTGAAGCAATCCACACCCAACTTTATTGTATATGGTGAGCTAGGAATATTTCCTATATCGATACAAATAAAGATACGTATGATAAATTTCTGGTGTAGACTTGTTAGAGGAAATGAAACAAAATTTTCATCCTTATTATATAAATTGTTACATGTTTACTACACAGATTATGGTTATGAATCTAAATGGTTAAAGTTTATAAAGAATATTTTAGATGATTGTGGTATGTCAAATGTTTGGCAACACCAAACTGTTTTTTCGTCATTATGGATTTCAAAGTGTATTGAACAGAAACTTAAGGATCAATTTATACAATTTTGGTATTCAGAAATGTTCAAGTCTCCTAAGGCATTGTGCTATAGATTATTTAAAACTCATTTTTGTTTTGAAAAATATATCTCAGAGTTATCACCCTATTATATGTACATCCTTTGTAAATTTAGATGTGGTAGTCACAGATTACCGGTCGAGACCGGGAGATGGCGCAATTTGCCAAGAAGCGAAAGAGTGTGCTCTCTGTGTGACTCTATGGATATCAGTGATGAATACCACTATATAATGACATGTAGCTACTTTATCAATGAAAGAATAAATCTGCTTCCCCCTTTTTGTCACGAAAATGTTAACATTTATAAGTTTGAACAGCTATTTGCTTCCAACAATGTAATTATATTAGAAAAACTATGTAAATTTATTAAGAACGTCCAAGAGAAGGTCGTTCCTCCAGGTTAGAACTTCTTAGTATCACTTTATATATGTATATGTAATTCACACATGCTATATAAGTTTGTATATTGTTAATATGTATATGTTCTCTGTAACAATTGTTTTAAGAGAATAAAGTATTCATTCATTTAGAATTTAAATCCTTGCACACAATCATTTTGTCAAATTAGTATACACAAAAGGATTATAGAAATAAAAATTAACAGCTGTAAAAACAAACAGCAATTAATCAGATTAAAATGTCCAGGGGCAATGCCACTGTTACATGTATTTTTATCTAATTAGGAAAATATTGCTAATATTTAGACATTATTCATACATTATGTGTACTAAAAATTATTTTCAATATTGTGACGAGCACACTTTTTGATATTTTCAATGTAAAAAAAAATATTTATGATGTATGTACATTTATTATTTCTTTATTTATATGATATTTAATTTAGATGACTTCATTTCTGGGTGTCAAAATACCCCTTGATGTTTTAGCAAGTTAATAGGAACCAATTCCCCCTCCTTGCAATATGATGATCTTCTGATCATAGAACTTCCATGTTCTGATCTAGCAATATCTGCCACATTAGCTCCTGTCGAAAAGCTATTTAGAATTGCTGTCAAAGTGTTCAGACCAAAGAGATTCAGACTAAATAACATAACATTAAAATAGCTAATGATTATCAAATGCAACGCTTAAGCCACAGTCCCACTAGACCACGATCGCACAACGCTCACCGTGATCTAAAATAAATTCAGATCGTGGTGAGGTCGCAGTATGAGCGGCATGAAAATGTAAATTTCCATTGCTTTCACGATGCTACTACGTCCTCAGTACGCTTCTACAACGATCCCGCTACGATTATACGACGTTTTCACCGCGCTTATTCTGCGACCTCACTACGCTTATCAAGATCTTTCTACGCTCATTACGTTCTCACTACGACCATACCACGAGTTATCCGATTGCAACACGATCTTACCACGTTTCTACTGCGCTTATAGCACGTTCTTACCACGATTATACTACCTTCATACTGCGATCTTACTACGTTCTCAGCAAAGACGTCAACGTCGTGTTCCATATCAATACAGTTCCATTCCTTCTGTTTCTGATTAATACGTAGATTTCTCTGAAACAATACAGTCATGCCACCAACCTACTAGAACACGTGGGCGTGGTGGTAGGGGTTGATGTAGAGGCAAAGGGAGTTCTGATAGTAACGAATCCTGATCAAGCAGAGATGACGGACCGATCAATGCAACCTAAATTACAACCTATTGCTGGTTCATCAAGCTCAAATGACGATATTTTAGCGAACGATAGCAGAGATGACACACATGTGTCAATATTAGTAGATATAGGAAGATGTGATATGAGTCAATGAGACAACTCTCCATCCAAGTAACAATTTATAAAAGTAAACCATTCTATGTCAAGGTACGGCCTTCAACACGGAACATTGGCTCACATCGAACAGCAAACTACGAAGGGCCCCAAAATTACTAGTGTAAAACCATTCGAACGGGAAACCCAACGGTCTAATCTATATAAAAACGAGAAGCATGGTTGGGAAAATGGACAAGAAGTCCTTATTACAAACAGACAAAACCTTGAGAGATATCATATATTTTATGTGAAAATGACAATAAGAATGAAAGTCGTAGTATGAACGTAGTGAGGACGTAAGAAGAGCGTGATGAGGACGGCAAGGGCGTGCTAGAATCGTACTGTGGTCTTGAACAGCGTAGTGTAAACGTGGTATGGTCGTAGTGGAAGCGTAGTTGGGTCGCGTTGAGAACGTGATGGTCGTAGTGAGGTCGTAATAACGTCGTTGTGAGATCGTATTGACGTTACGCACGGTATTGGTGCCACTCAGCGTTACACGACGTTCCTAATAAAACGAAGATTTTGACGTTGTTCCACGAAAAGTTTGAAATGTTGACCTTACATTCTACTCATGTGAAACTGCCGCTTAAAGTAAAAAGATGTTCGAAGTTGCTTCGTTATATGGTTTTATTTTTTCAAGCCGGTGCAAATGCAAAATTCCATTGAATTAAAACAAAATTTTAGATACATGAACAATTTTTAATTTTTGCGAAGAATTGTCTACAATAGCACAAAATGACAATTTGATGTCTTGTAAAATGACTTAAATATATAAAAAAAAAGATGTGGTATGATTGCCAATGAGACAACTCTCCACAAGAGATCAAAATGACACAGAAATTAACAACTATAGGTCACTGTACGGCCTTCAACAATCAGTTTCTTAAAATTAAGCAATGCTCTCTCTGCCAGAAGACGTCTCCTATCTTTGCTAGTGAAATTGTAAATATTTCGTTTCTTGTTTCTGTCTGCTTTCCCCAAATACACGTTTATATATGTTTGTTGTAATTTGGTAATATCGCTCCCTCAATTAATATTCAAATGCTTCTTCATTTGTCTTTGATTATGTGAAAGATGTAGGTAGTATATCGCAAGCTATTTTTCTTTTCATAATCTTATTTTATCAACACTTTAATCTGGGAATATTATACTGTATACTAACGTTAATATAAAAGTCCAAGAATTTGGTTTTATTTAATTTTTCTTAAACAGTGACTAATAATTACATTATAATTCATATTATTTATTTTAACGTATAAGTAAGTCCACAATCTTAACATCAATCCCGATTTTATGGAAAATGTTAACTATATCAATATTTAAAAAATCTCTAACAAAAAACTTTATAAAATGTGCATCATGTTTGAAAAAGAAATACGTGCTCTTATGCTGCCGTTTCCAACTTTCAATGATTTAAAGTTGGTCGGGGTCTTAATTATTTTTTTTAAAAAGAAAACGTTTTCATCGATTAAATTTTTTAAATCAGGATTGTTTTACCAGGCAAATAATTAAGAAAATTCATGTTATGTAGGAATTTACACATTTTGCACATAAATCAGGACGTTAGTTTTCTCATTTGAATTGTTTTACATTTGTCATTTCGGGGCTTTTCATAGCTGACTATAAGGTAAGGGTTTTGTTCATTGTTGTTTGCATATAGAAATTATTAATTGGTCTTATATAATACGGCCGCATCTTCTACTTGAGAAAATGAGAACCATGATTCTGTATTGTTTTGTTTTTGCTTTCGGAAACATATTTTGCAAGCTATCCTTTCATCTGATATTTTTTCAGAAACTCAAACTTCAAAAAAGGGTCGGCAATCGATACTTTTTTTTTAAATATTTGAAATTATAGAATTTGGCAAAGTAAGGAAAACTTTTACACAGACCAATACCTACATCACAGATTACCAGCAGGTCGAAATCCGATTTTGAATAATACAACCTTTTTTTTTTACTAGATGTGATTTTTTTAAGTAACTGCTATATATGCATGTTTACATAGTTCAGTGTTTTCTCAAGCGAACAACTATGGACCGTCAGGAATGCATTTCATGTATTTTTTATACTATACAATATTTTTGGTTCCGCGCTTCCATTTTCAACATATAACAGAGTATCGGTTTACACAAAATCTTCTTTGACATTCATCTGATTATTTTTATGTTTTCGGTTTCAATCTTTTTGGTTTCGTTTTTACATTGTTTTAAAAGTATAATCAAAGTACTGAAGTACTGAACCTCGGATGACCGCAAGTTCTTGTGGATGGTCACAAGCACTTGTCTCAGAAAAAAAATCACATTTCTATACCGGAAAACTGAGGTTTATGTACAGAGATATATTTTTTCTGAGACAAGTTCGTGCGTGGATGATGAATAAATGACAAGGAATTCATCTTCAATGCTTTAATATCTATTATATAATGGTGATACAAATACGTATACTCTGGTTTGTTGTTATATATTATATTTATAATTGTATATAGCAGATACATGTATGTATAATTTTCATCCAATTGTATATCATTCTATTCTACGATTCTAATAAAAGTGCAGTACAAGTGCATGGTGGACACTCTTCTATAACAATTCGATTTTTCCAATAGGTTGGTTTTGAGTAGACATTCATATTTTCCCGAAAAAACTTTCTTGTGAAATTCTTCCGCATGCGTTAACACGATTTTTCTGTACGTGTGCATTTTTTTAATGCATATAAATATTTGTAACGACATAATATTTTCGTATTATAAAATTCTGTTCTTATGAGTATTCATTGAAGAAGTGAATTTATAACAAGCGATAGGAAATGTTATTTTGCACTCGATGATATCCGCGTATTTATACGACCAGTTATCAGTCAAAAACGAAAGTCTATGGCAACAATACATCGGAATGCCCTGACGGTCATCGCGATGTAAAAATTAAAATTCAACCTATGTTTTGTGGCGTTCTGCGAAGATAAAAAAAAGATCTACTTTACACCGCAGATTGATTGGTTGATTTTTTTTCTAGAATGAGTTGGGAGTGTCTGTAAATTAATACCTTGGAGTTAGTTGCTACATGTTTGTGCCATCATATATGTCGGACAACTACTCTCTCACTCTCTCTCTCTTTCGTTCTTTCTCAAATTATGGTAAAAGAAAAGTTTCAATTTCAATATACTAGTTTCATCACATGCCTATGTACCAGGCAATTCTGTTGGAGATTCGAGAAAATAATCTTCATTCTGCCACACTACTTATAAATGTAATAACCTTATTTTTCAAACCAATATTGCTACTAGGAATCGTTCTACTCACAGTAGATAAAAAAGTGATCGTTAGCTATACTGAACTGTTTATGACATACAAGTATTTCTCTGATATAACGTTTTGTTAAATGAGTCGATGCGACAAAAAAAATGATTGCACGTTTTACTGAAATGTTCACGACTAAGGTGTACTTTTTCTCATAATTTTTTTGTGAGAATTTTCATTCATGTGTATAGCTTCCAATCTTTTAATGGCAACGCTAGGAATTACATAATTATACTATCTGGCTTAGGAGGAGGATTTAGAAGATCTCACTTTTGATCGCATTTTCTTTTTCAATGTATCTTGCTTTTATAAAGTGGGAGTGTGGTTATTAGTAAGTTATCTCTTTGTTATACCTCCGGGGCCTTGTCTTTATGAAATATCCGAGTTAAATATTTCGACATCTTATATGCATGAATTAATGCAGAACTGTATTTTAATGCATATTAAACGAGAACTTTATTTTATATAGATCAGACCATATCATGAAATTATGTTATTCCAAATATGCAAGAAAATTCGTATACAGTTTAACGTTATTATAACGCGAACACCAACGTCAAATTACGGTTACGGGGACATTTCATTGGACATCTTAGATCGTTTCGGATTTTCTAACTGCAACTCAAACAAAAGTACATATCATATCATTTTAAAGGAAATTAAATGTATTTTCCATTCATATCAGTTAACTGGTGTTAAAAAATTGAGATATGGTAGAATTTCGTTTGATAAAAAGCCTCTGAATTATTCTTTGTGTTATTTTGTCCATCGGGACATTTTATTGGACACGGGGAAAATGACGATGTTTTTAAAATAAGACCGCAGTTACTTAATGATGACTTCAGATAGCTTCTTCGGGACATGTATAATTTTTCTGATATAATTTTAATCCATTTTCGTCCGTTATATCTTATGAAAATGAAGACAGAAAAAAAAATTACGGGTTGAGCAGCTAATTGGGAAATTTTTTCTCTTTTTTATTTAAAGTCTTTTGACGATCATCCTTCTCTTAAAGTTAAAAACGTCTGTTACTTCATTTTAAGTTAAATGTATACAAAACAATTGCAAAATTTTTAACCATTCTACTTACTAATGAATCCGCACTGGGATTTTAAAGACTCACATAAAACAAAATTGTAACAGCGGGACACCCTTGAAATGACGTTATAGGCATCAAAATGAGCAAAGCTTTTCATTAAAAAATAGACAAAGCACAAAATAATCTATGTAATTGATTTCTGTGGTTTATTTCCTTTCGAATAATATGCATAACATGGATATTTATTGTATAGGATAAGAGCTTGAATTTGAATAACCCGCCTTCTAACCCATATTTCCAAAGTGACACCAATATCGTGTGCAGTCTCTCCGAATAGAATCATGCTTTCGCTACGCTCTCGCTACGATGGCACAGCGACCTTTGCGATCTTTCCACGACCTTAGTGCGCTCTCGCTACGCTTCTACTACGACCTGTTTTCATCACGACCGCACCACGATTGTTTTGAACATGTTCAAAGTTGGCCACGCTCATCACGATCTTGAAGACCTCACCACGACCGTGCTACGACCTTACTGCGATCTACACGATCGTCCTACGATCGTCCTACGATCATCAAAATTTGCATTTTTTTCGCAAATCGTAGTGCGATCGTGGCCTAGTGGGACTGGGGTATTAAACTATGCTTACATGAATATTTTACACATGCATTATTTATACATGTAATATTGTTAAAAAATAACATGACGAAATGTAATGTGTAATTTAATTAATTACTTTAGTAAAGTAATTGTAATTTAATTAATTACATTTCAAAAACAGTGTAATGTGTAATTGATGTAATTGATCATTTTTGCAATGTAATGTGTAATTTAATTAATTACATTGCAATGTAATTGACCCCAAGTCTGTCAGCCAGTGTTTTTAGGAAGCGTCCATCGAACACACTGGCGTGTGTGCGTACCTTAACGAGAACATTGCTAATACAAGAGTGCACACGCTGAAATGTCTCGCCTTCTATACTAATCATTGATATTATGTTGATGGTCCTAAGTATAAAGTTTAGCTTTATAACAACTGTCACATAAACTTAACATTAACCAAGATAACTAAACAAAGACCAATGAACCTTGAAAATGAGGTCAAGGTCAGATGAACCATGCCAGGCAGACATGTACAGCTAGCAATGCTTCTATACAACATATATAGTTGACCTATTACTTATAGTTTAAGAAAAATAGACCAAAACACAAAAACTTAACACAGTGCAATGAACCGTGAAAATGAGGTCACGGTCAAATAAAACCTGCACGACTGACCTAAAGATCATAAAATATTTCCTTACACCAACTATAGTTGACCTATAGCATATAGTATTAGATAAAAAGACCAAAACTCAAAAACTTAACATTGACCACTGAACCATGAAAATGAGGTCAAGGTCACATGACATCTGCCTGCTAGACATGTACACCTTACCATCATTCCATACAACAAATATAGTAGACCTATTGCATATAGTATGAGAAAAACAGACCAAAACACAAAAATTTAACTATAACCACTGAACCATGAAAATGAGGTCAAGGTCAGATGACACCTGCTAGTTGGACATGTACACCTTACAGTCCTTCCATACACCGAATATACTAGCCCTATTGCTTATAGTATCTGAGATATGGACTTGACCACCAAAACTTAACCTTGTTCACTGATCCATGAAATGAGGTCGAGGTCAAGTGAAAACTGTCTGACAGACATGAGGACCTTGCAAGGTACGCACATATAAAATATAGTTATCCTATTACTTATAATAAGAGAGAATTCAACATAACAAAAAATTTGAACTTTTTTCTCAAGTGGTCACTGAACCATGAAAATGAGGTCAAGGACATTGGACATGTGACTGACGGAAACTTCGTCACATGAGGCATCTATATACAAAGTATGAAGCATCCAGGTCTTCCACCTTCTAAAATATAAAGCTTTTAAGAAGTTAGCTAACACCGCCGCCGCCGCCGGATCACTATCCCTATGTCGAGCTTTCTGCAACAAAAGTTGCAGGCTCGACAAAAAACAGGGTTTCCTCAAAAATGAAATCAGTTGAAAAGTGAAAGGCCAAATCAATTGACATGATAAAGCATCAGAAACCAAAAGTTCTAATAAAAGACAACTAAACCCAGATTTATGAAAATTGGAATAAAACAAAAACATTCAAGTATATAAATTAGAGTTTATATACTATTTTTTTCATTTTACGGTTAATTAATGAATACACACGCAGGCACTGCATGGTCTCAGAATTTATTATATAAAAAATTGTAAAGTTATAAGACGAGTGCCTGTGAATACACATATCCGTTTTTTACAGTTTATATGAGAAAATATAAAACTGGTAGAAGGTTTGAAACGGAACACAAATTAAACCTACAATTGCTCCTCAGTGAATAAACCAAATAAAACAGCTAGCAAATAACCCTAACCCTAACCCTTAACCAAATAAAACAGCTAAACAAAGAAAGAAACATATATATTTAAGATGGAAAAATCTGGGGTTGATATTGCCCAAATATTCAATATTGTGTTGATGAAAAAACCCAATACATTAAGGAGCTTGGTGGTGAAAAACACAATTTGATATTAACATGAGGGGTGAATTGGAATTGATAATGCAATTAAAAAACTTTATCACCCAATTGTATAAGAAAATGGTGGGTAAAAAACCCAATTTGTGAATTCTTATCTGGAGCTCTGATAAAGGGTTATTTTCATACAACGTTTTCGGCCTTTTTATTTTACGTGTTTTCGTGTTTTGACGTTTTATTTCTCGTTTTCTTGTGTTTGGTTTCATGTGCGTGCTTCGTGTTTCCCCTTATTTATTTTCCGTGTTTCGTGTCGGTACTCTTAATTTCTCGTGCTTGTCATGCTTGTCCTGCATTTGATTAAAAAGTAAACTGGCACTAATTCAAAGTCAGCCTGGATATTATTTAAATTATGCAATTCTATGTTAAATATATGTATGAAACGTAATAGAGTCCATCAAACTATCATAAATAAATTTTAATATAATTTTTTCAAATCAGATGCAAAAGTTGACTGCAGGGTCTTTGTGTCCATTAATAATGACTGCATGATCTCTAAGAACGGCTGATATAACTTCTAGTACTTTTTCCCTTAATATTTACGATTTTATTTCTCATGCTTTGTTCAAATGCACTTTTTAACTTACAAATTTGTTTCCATAAATAATTTTACCTTGAAGAAAATCAAATCACTTAGTTAAATGATTAATTAAACATTTCTTCTGTACTTGTTCAGAACATTTCGTCTTTTTCTGTGCAATGTTTTTGCGATTTTTATTTCACGTATTTCCGTGTTCAGACACCCATTTTACCACCCTCTCATAAATATAGCAATTAAATATATGGTTTTTACAATATATAAAATGATCATAAAAATCACTCTGCTACATTTATAATCAGTTCTTAACTTTTTGTAATTTTCAAATACAAAGATTTTATATTGTATGCACAATTTTGATTCTATACCCATTATAAATTATAAATGAAGGTTCAGACAAGCTTTTTAAAAAAGAATACTTGTTAACAATGACAAACAACAGCGCCGCCTGGTGTCTAAAAACTCTTACACTTTTCAAATGCACTTTTTAACTTACAAATTTGTTTCCATAAACAATTTTACCTTAAAGAAAATCAAATCACTTAGTTAAATGATTAATTAAACATTTCTTCTGTACTTGTTCAGAACATTTCGTCTTTTTCTGTGCTACGTTTTTGCGATTTTTATTTCACGTATTTCCGTGTTCAGACACCCCCTTTACCACCCTCTCATAAATATAGCAATTAAATAGATGATTTTTACAATATATAAATGATCATAAAAATCACTCTGCTACATTTATAATCAGTTCTTAACTCTCTGTAATTTTCAAATACAAAGATTTTATATTGTATGCACAATTTTGATTCTATACCCATTATAAATGAAGGTTCAGACAAGCTTTTTAAAAAAGAATACTGGTTAACAATGACAAACAACAGCGCCGCCTGGTGTCTAAAAACTCTTACACTTTTCAAATGCACTTTTTAACTTACAAATTTGTTTCCATAAACAATTTTACCTTAAAGAAAATCAAAACACTTAGTTAAATGATTAATTAAACATTTCTTCTGTACTTTTCAGAACATTTCGTCTTTTTCTGTGCAACGTTTTTTTTAATTTTTATTTCACGTATTTCCGTGTTCAGACACCCCTTTACCACCCTCTCATAAATATAGCAATTAAATAGATGTAAGAAAAGTTGCAACTACATCTAAAGATGCCATTATTTTTATCAACATACAAGTGTATGCTACTCTTCCCTAGAAAAAAAATTAAAATATACGAATTTCAAAGATTCTACAACAGTATTTTTGTGTCGTTTCTCGCGTTATTTTTTGCTTCCGAAGAGCATAACGCTGACTGATTTATAGATAATCGTCACCGGCAAATTCGTAACTTTTGCTTTCAAATAACAAAGAACATCGACCAATAAGAATAGTGAGAAGAAAATGCCGAGAACTATAAGTATTTATGTAGCAGATGTAAGAACAGTGGCGTGATTTTTGTGTCCGATTTCGTAACGCAATTTTTAGATGATGTAATCTGCTTTGTTGTAATAGAATTCTTAAAAACAATATGCAAATATGAACTCTCGCGAGATGTTCAAACAGGTAAATCCGAGATGATTTACATTCTTGTTTTGATCTTCGTAATAATTGAGTAAGAAAATTACGTTATCGTTATGCGTTACATTTCACAGGAAACAGAAGTCCAGTTATTTATTAAAATTGTTTTTGTCCTTAAGTTCTAATCATTTCCGGTCATACGTGAAACATGTGACTAACATGTGATAACGCCATTACGGCCGGATGTACGAAATACTACGGGATGTTAGCAAACTTAATCTGTAGACTTGTTTCGTCTTGTTTAAAAGAGGAAAATACAATTGTCAAAGAGATTGCGCCGATGGTCTGTTATTTTTCCTATGTGCATAATGTTACATACGATCCTGTGTGAAAATAAATGCCCAATGACTTGACAAAATCGATTTCATATTTGACAGACGTTAGAACACACTTCGTTTCCCGATAATGACGTGAGAAGTCCTTGGAAAAATCAATCGAAATTACATCTCTTATCATTGTACCAATGCTCTTTGGATTGATTTAACTTCAGCAGTAAATATTACTGGATATTTTAGGTGAATAAATATAATTTAATAAAAAATACATGTTAATATACCGTTACACTTGGAATGTACAAAGTTGGAATCTTTGTCACAGTTTTTAATTAATATTTTTTATTCATGTTCTGCAAACACTTATCAGAAACGCAATAAACTTGTCAAAGGAGAAGTAAACTTTTCAAAACACTTAGTTAAATGATTAATTAAACATTTCTTCTGTACTTGTTCAGAACATTTCGTCTTTTTCTGTGCAACGTTTTTTTTTATTTTTATTTCACGTATTTCCTTGTTCAGACACCCCTTTACCACCCTCTCATAAATATTGCAATTAAATAGATGATTTTTACATCTATAAAATGATCATAAAAATCACTCTGCTACATTTATAATCAGTTCTTAACTTTTTGTAATTTTCAAATACAAAGATTTTATATTGTATGCACAATTTTGATTCTATACCCATTATAAATGAAGGTTCAGATAAGCTTTTTAAAAAAGAATACTTGTTAACAATGACAAACAACAGCGCCGCCTGGTGTCTAAAAACTCTTACACTTTTCAAATGCACTTTTTAACTTACAAATTTGTTTCCATAAACAATTTTACCTTAAAGAAAATCAAATCACTTAGTTAAATGATTAATTAAACATTTCTTCTGTACTTGTTCATAACATTACATCTTTTTCTGTGCAACGTTTTTGCGATTTTTGTTTCACGTATTTCCGTGTTCAGACACCCCCTTTACCACCCTCTCATAAATATAGCAATTAAATAGATGATTTTTACAATATATTATAAAATGATCATAAAAATCACTCTGCTACATTTAAAATCAGTTCTTAACTTTTTGTAATTTTCAAATACAAAGATTTTATTTTGTATGCACAATTTTGATTCTATACCCATTATAAATGAAGGTTCAGACAAGCTTTTTAAAAAAGAATACTTGTTAACAATGACAAACAACAGCGCCACCTGGTGTCTAAAAACTCTTACACTTTTCAAATGCACTTTTTAACTTACAAATTTGTTTCCATAAACAATTTTACCTTAAAGAAAATCAACTCACTTAGTTAAATGATTAATTAAACATTTCTTCTGTACTTGTTGAGAACATTTTTTCTTAATGCGAAGAAGAAGAGATATATATGAAAACCCGGAAATATGTCCATCGACCTGTTGCTGTGTCAAACATGTGAAAAATATTTATAAAATGAGCTGAAATGAGTATGTCATTTCTACACATGAGTCAAATATAACAGAAATATTTCTAACTTACCCTTTAAAGTCATTGAAATGATGTCATCTTGGTTAAAAAGAATGTTGTTTGCAGTTTGTCGATAGCCAGCAACGCGGAAGTTTTGTCATAACGAGACACAAATACTGGGATTGGGACAAGTCGGACCAAGAAAACTCGGACCAATTTAAGCGCGATTCTAAACACTGTCAATGACAACTATAAACTATGACCAATGTGAAACACTGATTGGGTCCTCAGTGGCGGATCCAGCCGTTTTAAAAAAGGGGGGATTTCCAGCTATATTCTCCCATTCAAATGCATTGATCGGCCAAAAAAAGGGGGTCCAACCCCTGGACCCCACTTGGATCCGCCAGTGGTCCTTTTCAAACGGTTGATTCAAAGGGAACTTGAAAAGGGGGGTAGAGGACGTGTTTCCAGTCACTATACATTATCTTTAAACAATTTTTATCTATTTACAGCCTATGGCCGGTAATTTGAAACTTTTAAATGTTTATTTTAATACTTTCAAGGACAGTGGCGGATCCAGAACTTTTCCTAAAGGGGGGGGGGGGGGCGCTGACTGACCTAAAGGGGGGGCCGCTCCAGTCATGCTTCAATGATTCCCTATATAATCAACCAAATTTTTCCAACGAAAGGGGGGCCGCCCCCCCCCCCCCCCCCCAGCCCCCCCCCCCCCCTGGATCCGCCTATGAAGGAGCGCACTATGCTTTCATGGAGAGAGTAACGCAGGCTTCTAATAAAACGTGTAATAGTATTGTTTTATTTGTCTTTATTAATATTACTTGTACTGTTAAGTCAGTTTTTTGAGATATTCTTTTCAAGTGACTCAGAGTCTGTGGTTATGTAAAATATCATACTTTGAACGACTAAATTATTTCATTTATTAATATTACGTTTATACTTATGGATCTTGACATACTATGAATGACAAAACTATTTTATTCAATAATACTACTTTTTTTATATACATTTGACGTGAAACTGTACTTATGTATCCCGTCATACTTTGAACCACACAATTATTTTATTAATTATTATTACTTAAAATTTACTGTTAAAATCTGTTTTCTGTTATATCTACTTAACGTGACTCTGCATTTATGTATGCCGTCATACTCTAAACGACAAAATTATTTTTATGTCTACCTGTGCGAATTTCAAACGCGGAATTTTACACCAGTACTGCAAACCTTCTATCCTTTATGGGTAGACTTTACATAGATAAATTAAGTCGTATAAGAAAAACAAAATGAATATGTTAAATTTGATGTATGCCTTTTTGTGCTTCTTCGTTACATTTGTTGTTTTTATAGTGATATTAAGATGATAACACAATATTGACTGCTGTACCCCTATTTTTGACATTTTTTACTCTTTGAGGATGTTTGTTTTGTTCATGCATCGTTGACAATGTAATGGAATTTGATACGACTGTCATACAAGTGAGAGGTTTGGCTAGCTATAAAACCAGGTTCAATCCACCATTTTCTACATTAGAGAATGCCTGTACCAAGTCAGGAATATGAAAGTTGCCGTTATCCATTCGTTTGATGTGTTTGGACTTTTGATTTTGCCTTTTGATTTTTGATTTTCCTTTTTGAATTTTCCTCGGAGTTCAGTATTTTTGTGTTTTTACTTTTTTCTAGTAATCAATTCCACAAAATTTGTGTCATTTTTCTCTAACACATAGTACCAATCAAAAAGACCACAGTCCAAGATTAATTTTATCATTTTCGAGTTGCTAACGCATATGATCAGTCCATGCAGCGGTCCCAATCTTTAGAACAACGACTGTATAAAGTTTTGAGATAAAGATGTCTCTAATACTTGTTAAGGCAGAGCATACGACAAGAAAATGTTCTAAATTTTCAGTTCCTTCCTCACACAGCGGACAAATTGAAGTTTTTTACCATTTGAAAATTTTGAGCGGTGGTACATGTACTGTGGAATATATACATGTATCCAAAAGCATTTTGATCTTATAACAGGCTTCACGTATACACATTTGTCCCGAACCTGCACTCTTCCATATAGAATAAACAGCACCAATTTTACAGTTTTTTATATTTAAGTACCGTAATGACGGTTTTGATTTGGCTTCAGTAAACAGTTTTTCGGAACAAAAGCCATCAACAGACTTTTTTACTTTCATTTTCCACTTGTATTTAAAACGTAATATCCCCAAAACAAACTAATTTATCCCGAGAAAAAGATTTTTAATGGTGTTATAGGTGTTATACTGCTTAAATTAGTGTAACAGCATACAATAATAAGGTTTAAGGCATTCATAATTAATAAAAATATACCCAATCTTCAGAAAATCGATTTTTATAGAATTGTATATTTAAGAAAGACAGAACCAAATGAAAAATGCTAATAACTTTTTCATTTCTAAAAGGAATAATCTCAAAGTTGAAACAAAATAAGATTTCATCATCTGATATATAAATTTAAGAAAAAAAATAGGTTTTTTTTCAACAAACTTTAGAAAACGTGACAAGACCAACGCTGATAATGACAGGACCAACATCTACAATGACAAAACCAAATAAAAATGCTAATAACTTTTTTATTTTTCAAAGGAATTATCTCAGATTTGAAATATAAAATGAGATATCATCTTTAAATACATAAATTTTATAAAAAATATAGATTTTTTTTCAAAGACTTTCGAAATTGTGACATAACCATCGCTGACTGACAGCTAGGACCCGGTACGTCTAAACACTGCTAAGGACTCCTTAGTGCACTAAGGACTTTACAATGCCACTAAGGACTAGAAGGAGAGCTGTTATATGTTTTATTTTTACATATTATCGTAGAGATAGATATTTAATGCATAAATTTCAAATTTTATAGAAAAATAATCATAATAAATAAGATATTTAACATTATTTAGACACGTGCCTGTTTTTCTTTGAATTGCCGAAAATCAATGAACCGATTGACACGTGCCAAATAACAGAACAACAGTTACTGATTAAACAATCATGACCTTTTTATTTTAAGTAATTAACAATTGTGTCGAAAAGATTTATGCTTAACATTAATAATTAAACGTCTTGTCCGAGAAAAAGATGGCGGCAGGGGTAGGAGTTGTGAAATATTGTGTAGAGACTAAAAGTATTATAAAGAAGTTATAAGTGGTGTTATAACACAATGATCAGTTATTTTGTGTGAAACATTGATCGAACTAATGATCCAACTATATTATGAAGAACTTTATCTGGTATGAATCATAATAAACGAAAAACAACAGATACTCCGTCCCCAAACAAACCAAACAAGATGGCTGACCTGAACGACTCGGGTTCAAAACAGTATTCTTTACCTCCAACACTAATGCAAGCATGTACTAATCAATATTCAACACCGAACTTAAATGATACTCCGCTATCTAGTAATGTAATTTCCACATCTAGACAAATTCTTTATGGAGCAGACAATGGCTATGCATTCACCCCATATCACTTACAAGCCCCACATACAACACCAGCTCAGATGGGACATCAGACACCGTCAGTACCAATCCCTATGATGCACCCTATATCAACTCCACCTCATCCTGATTTATTAATGTTTATGCATGAAGTTAGAGAAAAATTGCAAAAACTTAACATTTTGGAAGATATACTATCAAGGCTAGTAGATATGGAAGAACATTGTAATAACCTGGACAGTGAAATTTGTGGCATCAAAACTGAGTTAAAAGCCCAAACATCAAATATTGTGTCATTAGACAAGGGTCCTGGTGGTCTACATTCAAAACTACAAGAAATAGAAACACAAAATATAACATTAACTGATGAAAATTATAAACTGCAGGAAAAAATCATTGATAATAAAATAAAATTTATTTATTATTTTATACAAATGGTTTCACTAAAAATATGAGTAAAAAAAACTATAAATCATGATGATTGCTTTTCCACTTTTTAATTAATGCTTTATATATAATAAACAGATAAATTATACATAGTACGAATTACGATTGAATTAAAAAAAAAATCATGTGGCGTCCTTGGGATTTATCAAAACAACTAGTTTTCAACCAGTTTGATATCTGTTTACAACGGTCTCATATGGTACTAATTTGTTTGTAATTGTTCGACATTGGGTTTTTTTTCTGAAAGAAAAGGAAGGTTAAAAATTATTTAACGAACTTAAGTCAGATTAAGTTTCATTTTCAAAAAAATAAAAGAGTCAAATGTATTTTTTACCGAATTGTCTGTTTAACATATTTTTGTTTATTGCATGAAATAATCTATAAAATAATAACTATGTGGTATGTGCTTTACTCACTGTTGAAGGTCGTAGGGTGACTTATGGTTATTTATTTCTGTGTCATTTTGTCTCTTGTGAAGTGTTGTCTCATATCGCCAATCATACCACATCTTCTTATTTATATTTGTTGCATGTAGTTAAAATCTATTATCATATTGAAATCGTTTTTGTCAATAAATATATTTCTCAAACGTGTTCTTCGTGTGATAATAAATTTAGAAAATGAACCATATCAAACGGAAAAGATATAAACTCTGTCCAAATACATCTGTTTACAGGCTGCAGTAAATAAGTTTGGTACGTAGTAAATATTTTTTATCATATGGAATTCGTTTTGTTCTGAAATATATTGGTAAAACCTTTTCTTCATATGAAAAAAAAATTGAAAATGAACCATAGCAACCGCATAAGATAATCTCTGCCCAAACAGGCGATTACTGAACTGGAAACCACAAAGTATTCAGAACTTGTGAAAACGCTCTACGAACTAGTCAAGCTGGAGTTTGCCGACTTAAGACGAGCACTGTACAGCCAAGGAAATTACCTGCTGTTTGGATACTTTAAGCGCCACCAATTGTTGTATCAATGCTGGCTTACAAAAACATCTGATAAAAAAGATCGCCTTTTTCAAAAAGCTAATGAAAACAGTGACAAGTCTAGCGTGACTTCAATAAAAGCAAAAACAGTGACAAGTACTCTGTTTGACTTTACCATGCAAATACCTCAGAGACTTGCGAAGAAACCATGTCAAACAAAAAGACCAATGGTTGCTCGAACACAGACGCGATTTTGAACATTTGAATGTCTGATCTATGAAATGTAATTTAAATAACTGTATAATATATACATGAATTAAAATATCTAAAAAATATATATATTTCAGTCATTTATTAATATAAACATCAAATAAAAAACCCAACAATTATATATATTGCTCTGGTGGAAATATATTTTCAAGAAATACAAAATACTATGGCATATCATAAGGGTCAAAAGTATATTTTGTTGCAAATGCTATATCTTCAATTGCAAATGCTATATTAAATACTGCAAATGCTGTAATTATTATAGCAAACGGTATTTTACCTTAATTTGTAGCAAATGCTGTATACTTACGTATCAAAAGGCTCAAAAGTATATAATAGTGCATTTGCCATCACAAATGTAGCATTTGGACTAATAAGTATAGCATTTGCACCAATAGTTTTAGCATTTGTCATCATAAATGTAGCATTTGGACTAATAGTTATAGCATTTGCACTAATTAAAATACCATTTGCACTAATTCAGTTACCATTTCAAGTTATAAATAAAGCATTTGCAATAGTTCAAATTATTTAAATTTTCAAGAATTATGGAAACGCCTTGTTTTTTCTTTTTACTTGGGTCTCCACCGATTTCTAAAATTATCTCAACCGCTTTTAATTACATGCTGGCCAATCATTATTCCTGTAAACTTGGTAAACTTCTACAACATGTGCCGCGTTTTTCGTTAACTGTTTTCAAAATGGCGTATAACAATAATTTGCACGGATTTCTAAGCGTATTTCAAAACATTATAATTACATTAGATGTATGTTTCATTATAATATTTTATTCTGATTGGCTAACTGCACATCACGTGTTATTCCGTAAGCAGTTGCATTGCTCAATACAACTTTTCACTCATGATAACACGTGCTCCAACAATAAAGTGCACAGGTGAATTATATAATAAAATATATGAAATTCGTGTTTTCATGATCATAGCTAAAAATGAAATTATAAGTATTGAATGCTTCTTTTTGTAACTTTATAGGGTTGTAAAAGCGTTGACCGTGCTTACATTTTTAGAATGAAGCGCGGAAGCGCTTCATACAAAATGTACTTCGGTCAACGCTTTTACACCCCAATAAATTTACAAAAAGAAGCATTCAATTCTTAAGTAAATGACACAGTCCATGCTTTAGACAATGACGATGCTTCCTTTAATTTTATGGATGTTGCATTGAACCGGCTAGATGCATTGTAAATACAATTTTCAAAACATCTTTTCGAGCAAGTAAAATACATACAAACTACTCATTGAAGTATAATTACTACGAAAAGGAGTTATAACAGCTAGAATTTTTTAATTAAAAGGTCTATAGTAGGAGGTTCAATATGGGGGATTTTTTTTTAATTTAACGTCCATAGAAGGGATATGTTCCGACACCCCATTAGTCCGACACTCCAATAGTCCGACAAAGATTAATAACTGCAGTAATAGAAAATCTATTCATAAGGGCGTGGATGGGGTTTACAGAACAGAGAATCTAACGGCCGAACATATACAGAATAGAGAAAAAAGGACCAAGAAATAAAGAAAAGCGTATAATAAGATGCTAAAATATAAATACATACAAATTAAAGTATACAGAAATGTTTGCCCCCCTCAAATCCAGACCCTCCTTCGTAGAATCGTTGTTGACGTGGTATTTGAAATACTCTTTTTTATAAGTATATCACAGAACAGATAATACCATACCACCTATCTGGTATTACTATTAAAGAAATACCATGACTTGAGAACCTTGCAAGTTTTGGTAAACATATACAAAATGTGATCTATATGGGAACACGTTGTACTAAGAAGGACATGTCATCAGAATTGTGGAGATGTCTCTCATCATAAAGAATAATGTTCACATGATTAGGTCTCGGATACAGTCAAAACTGTAAAAACTTAAAGTGTCATTTTACCATAAAGTGGGACTATTGTATCGAAACATTATTATTTACATTCATCAGCTATACTGTACACGAAACAAAGAACAAAAACTTTAAAACAAACAGAGAGCTATCGAATTGTTAATTGATAATACACTCAAAAATTGGCGAGTTTAAGTAACATCGATAGTAAAATTGTTCAATCGGTGACAATTTTTCTATACAAACAAGTGTGGACACAGATCAGTGTGAATAGTACGTTTTGATGTTTGACAGTGCTTTCTGACAAAAAGAGTTTTCTGGTTTTCCGCATAGGGTTCTATGTTGAACGGTTGTGCCCAGTGATAGTCAACCTATACCAAACACTGAAAATAACAGTCTTACATTCAATATTGTGTTTTACTGATCAATATATATAAGAAGATGTGGTATGAGTGTCAATGAGACAAACTCTCCATCCAAGTCACACTTTGTAAAAGTAGACCATTATCAGGTAAATCAAGACTGGCATGAAGGAGACACTACTTTAAATCATTGCTGACCGTTCATAGATTTTATTTAGCTAGACATTGCTTTGAATATTAAATCTACATATTTGGGAGAGATATATAGTTGCGTTTCTTCACATTAGTTATTTGACAAAACTTCACAAATAGATATAGGAAAATGTGGTATGAGTGCCAATGAGACAACTCTCCATACAAGTAACAATTTGTAAAAGTAAACAGTTATAGCTCAAGGGACGGCCTTCAACACAGAGCCTTGGCTCACACCTAACAGCAAGCTATAAAGGGCCCCACAAATTACTAGTGTAAAACCAAAAACAAAAACAAGAAACAAGAAACACTTATGAACCACATAAACAGACTACAACCATTGATTCACAGAGTATATTTAGTTCGACAAAATGTTCGCAACTCCGCGTCTCAATTATTCCAAATCATCCATTAAACGTTGTTTGGGTAAATATATCCCACTATTTTCACTAAAACATATCTACCAACCAACCTTGATAAATTGCATTATCTGTTCTTAGTCATTCGATGGACAAATTCGAGTGATTTTAATATATATTTACAATGCAAGTGGGTATAGAAATATGATCACTTTGGTCTTCTTCCGAATGGCAGTAAACCCTTGCCAAAGTTGGACGTCCGTTTGGTTGCAGGATGCAACAAATATCATTCAGAGTGGTGACGTGGTATCCCATGCATTGTGTATATAGAGAGTAACACTCTCGCTGCAGGTTAAGAACCATTGCAACAACTCCTTGAGGGGCTGTCGGTGGCTTTTGTCTGAGCCCGTTGCAAGGCAATTTCCTGTCCATATTCAATATTCTGAGTGTCCAGTCGCAGTCCAAGTTTTAATTGACCTTTTTTCATCACGGATAGCATCTGTTACAGGACCTACATATTCTATTTATTATTACATTGTTTTCGACCTGAGCATGAATGTAATATTTGCCCCATCATTCCGACAGCCCATTTCTACAACAGACCATTATTCCGAAATCCCTTTATTCCGACAGCTCATTATTCCGACAATGCATCTTTCATAACATTGCTAGCCAAGGGGTACGATCCATTCCCCTCTCCCCGGAGAGGAGGGGAGTGGATCGTAATCCTTGGCTAGCGAAGATGGTTTCATAAGTGTATGGGTAAATTTTTCTCTTAAAAGACCAACTCTGTTCTCTATAATATGTATGATTGTCCGTTTAGATTCCGATGGTTCCTCTCATGCAGGATATTTGTCTCAGTATATTGGAGTTGATACACATACTTATTGCAACTGCTCAGTTATTCTCGTTCTTCGTTCGTTATTTGTGTGTCCACTGTCCTTCTGTGGTGTTCTAGTTCGCTGTTTTTTTTTTATCTTGATCTGTTTTCTTTTTACTAGACCTTCGGTTTCCTCCTTTCGTTTCAACGGATTGATTCATCACTACTTACTACACAAACAAAAATAAAAGAGTTGGATAACCCTATGCACCCGCCTTCTTTGGTCGTAACACTTTCTACTCCTTGTACATGTATCACTCATCTGAGTTTTATCTAATTTTGTAGCGAAAATTAGCGACTTATGTAGCGTCAGTGAAAAATGAGAAAATCAGGAGACAAATTCAAACCCAGGTCCTTAAAAAATAAGATGACAAATAGGATGAAATATGTGTTCCAAAAATATGAGCAATTCCAGATTCTATCAATCAATTAAGACACCCAACCGTGCGATTTGATGAACATCGTGGTGACCAATCAGACATAGATGATGACACTGAATATAGGGGTATCGATTTTATATCGCGAGCTTATTTTAAAATCCCGATAAACAGGCTTCTTTTATACTGGTTGGGGGAGGGGCAAGACTGATGAATTATAATAAAACAAGTTACGAAAAACAAATATGACAGACGATAAGTATCTATAAAGGCAATTATCAATTGTCTATATATATAACAAACAAAAAAACACTTAAAAGAAAATACCAAAACCTTTTTTCTTTTAAAAATAATTCAAGTATGAATACGAAAGAACACCAGTAGCAAATTAGCATCTGCCTAAAGTACACTTCATCCCAAAATTACGGTTTTTCAACAAAGATGTAGTATTTTGTCCTCTAACCTTTACTTTAAATTGAATTGAAGAAAAATTAACAAGTTATATGTTCAGTCTTGTTTCAAAAGAGTTTTTACTTAATTACTCAAAGTATACCCTGTAAAATAAATTGATTCTCAAAATCCCCAATTTTTAACATAAAACACAAATTTTCCATAAATATAACGAACCTAGTAATGAACCCATTTTGTTTATCTCTGTATTTAAAGAAAATCATTTGAAGTATCCATACCAAAATTCTTTGATGTAAGTGCCTCTCTATTTCTAATTTTTTTGTGCAAAAAAATTTTTTTTTATGTCACTACCCCCCCCCCCCCCCCCCCTCTTTTTTTAAGGTATTCTTGGAGGTTTTTTTATTGTCAACCATAGGTCAGTCATTTGAACAAACATATTCAACAAACACCAACATCAATATAACATGTAAGTTGGTTGCTATGTTTGAAATTGTCTGGTATGATAGCAAACATATGAAAAATTGGCCTACATGAACAGTTTACACCCCTAATATGACCCAATTTGAGTTATCCGCCATTGATTTAAAATATGTTTACCCAGAGATATTTTTTCATTAATGATTAGCTAAATACCTAATCTTTAAGTGTAGTGAGTCATGTTTTGGCTATATTTCTGCAAAAAAAATGTTTCAGGGACCAAATTTGGTCGAATTTTAATCTTTTTGCTTAAGATCCACAGTACCTAAAAAAGCTATTAGCTCTGATATTTTATACTGTATTTTACCGTATATGATTTACTTTGATAAATATTTTTTTATAAAGCATATTCTGTTGTTCATTTAATGATAAACTATGTAAAGCTATCTGCCATAATAAATGAGCTGTTCATAATTGAAATTTGGTCATTTTGAGGTACATTTTTCCTTGGTTGCTAAGGAAATTGATGTTCCTTAGCAACCGACAAGAAGGACTGGGATGATTAAGATTTTAAACTGATTTTTATGAATAATACAACTTACTTTGATGTTAGAGGTAGTTTTTCTATCACATTATTTTTTTTTATGTTGCCAGCTGTTGGTTGATGCATACAGAGAATTGATGTTAAGATATTACAATACTAGTATAATATAGTTATTATTATATCACCATAAGCTTCAGTCAGAGACGGAGCCAAAACAAAATAGAAATAACAACTAACATGTTGATATCAAATAACAGTATCAAGACCTGTTCTTTACATAAACCTAAAGAACTACCAATACAATCATCATTTTGCTTCCATTATAGTTGAAGTTTTTTTGTGTTAACATCAAAACTAATTTTGAAGATTTAACATGTTTATCTTAATTCTTTAAATTTTGACAATATAAACGGCCTTTTCATAAAATCAATGATATCAAAATAATTCTCTTCATGGAACCAATCTTTGAATGAAAAATAAGTGTGTATTTGTGTTAAAAGTTTGTGTGCTTTGTATCGATATGATTACACTAGTAAATGTGCCATGCATGATAATCGTGCGAAAATCATGCGTAAATCATGCGTATTTTTCGCACGGAAAACGCCCCAATCGAGCTACATCCGATAATCGTGCGTAAATTTACGCATGATTTTCGCATGATTCCCGCACGAAAATTATGCGTATAGAGCTACGTGCGTATTATATGGAATAAATTTACGCATGAGAATCATGCGTTAATCAAAACACATGATTATCGTGCGTAGTCATGATAAAACTATGTAGTGAATTATTTTATTGTTTTTATTGTCTGGATTTGTTGTTCTTTTTTTAATGTTTTACAACTTTTGGTATCTTCTATTTTCATTTTTATACAAATATAAAGTGAAATTTTTGGGAAAAAATATATACTTGTATGGTTTGATTTTTATGTCACAGTTGTATTGCTGAAACTTTCGATGGAACAGTCAATATGTACTTCATTTTAAAGCAATATAATTGTTATCTGCATTTCCTTATAGTCACCTTGTGTGCAACTAAAATATGTTTCTAATGCAATATACACATACAAGGAGTTTGGTAAAGAAATTTCAGTCATACAATAAATTGTTGCTAAAAAAGGTGAATATTGATGATATTAACTCTGATTTAAAATCCATTTAAACATTCTACATGTATACTCAAGAGTACAGCAACAATATCCCAAGTATTTCAGTGCTTGCCTCTGGTTGTGCATGTAATGCCCTTCATGCGTATATCATGCGTGGCACTTTTGCCTGTATAGATCAGCCCTTTTCGACCTATTTTTATGCCTCATTTGTGGACATAATGGTTTTCTGGTCTGTGCGTCCGTTCGTACAGCAGCACAGAAGTACGGATGGATGAACGGACGGACAGACCAGGAACATAATGTCCCTCTACTATTGTAGGTGCGGCATACTTTCTTTGTTCAGTGGACCGTGATATTGGGGTCAAAAATAAAGGGGACACATCTGACCCGAACAGTCTTATAGACCCATTACGCTAGTTTCGTGTCTCGGGAAAACCTTCACAGCTGCTTTAAATGGAGGAATCATAGAATAATCTGATGAAATTGAGCGAATATCATAAGCTCAAACAGGTTTTAGACAAGGACATTGTACATACGATTATAAATTCGAATTGTATATATTTAATGAATGGCTATTATCTATTTTTGATTTTATTGAACCATAAAACTAATTTTTGACTCTTGGTTCAATAAAAATCAAAATAAACTATTGCCATTCATTATAAATAAATTTCTATCAAAAATAAGGCTCAAAGAACTTTTTATATTATTTATATTATCAATAACAACGTACACACATGTTGGCGTATGAATACACAACGTCAGAGTGGGCGTGTCGCCATCAAAATTGACAACATTGAAAATAAAACTAATAACTTTAACCAATCAGAAGACAGTAAAAAGACCAAATTTATTTATTCCCTGATATATATTTACCAATCGTTACTGGAAAAAACTTCACTGTACCTTTGTAGACTTTTCTAAGGTTTTGGCACTCTATCACGGTCCGAATTGTGGATCTATTTACGAACATCAGAAACCGCAGGTAAAGTGTTTAAACTCACCCATAATTTGAATAGCGATGTCAAATCTTGTATCAAAGACGGTGACGAAATGATAAAAACAATAATTTGGTATATTCGCAAGAAAAAAACCAACGCGTTCAATACTCTTGCTACTACATGCAGCCCAATCCATCAGAAGCAAGAGTTAAGCCGATAGAGTACAAATATAAGCCTTGTGTCAAAATGTCTAATTTTGGTTGCTGAGGACTGTAAACAATAAAATTGACATATATTGTCATTCTTAAACACTTAATTTACTCAGAAGTTGATGTAGAATCTAAATATCAATAGATTTGTGCATGAAAAGTCTTAAATTATACAATTCTGAGCTTGGTAAGTATGCCTTTATAGTAAATATTTTTTCAAATTCTCCCTTTCAACTAATTTTCTGAGTTCTGCTAGCTAATACGAGTAAAATGGCCTTTTATTTTTGAAAATTGGTGGAGTAATGAATAGCTTATGAAGGTTAGCAGTTGACACTGAAACGCGACAAAAGCTGATTTTAAAGAAAGGTGCCAAGTCGCAGTGTAAAATCTTGTCTCTACCTCAATTTTTAGCCAAATCTTAAAAACTGTACCTCTTTTGTCAGTTTTTTAATGTTGAATATCTTAATAAGATCTCTGATGATGCAACATTGTATAAAATTTAGCAATTTCAAGCATAAAAATGTTAATCTTTATGCTTATTGCATACCAAAGACTTGATTAAAAAACTTGGTGATAGGGAATCAATTTCTTACATCTGATTTAACTATACATTTAATATATGCCAAAATGTAACATGAAATCTTGATAAAAACAATAATTTGGTATATTCGCAAGAAAAAAACCAACGCGTTTAATACTCAGGCTACTACATGCAGCCCAATCCATCAGAAGCAAGAGTTAAGCCGATAGAGTACAAATATAAGCCTTGTGTCAAAATGTCTAATTTTGGTTGCTAAGGACTGTAAACAACAAAATTGACATATATTGTCATTCTTAAACACTTAATTTACTCAGAAGTTGATGTAGAATCTAAATATCAATAGATTTGTGGCATGAAAAGTCTTAAATTATACAATTCTGAGCTTGGTAAGTATGCCTAGTAAATATTTTTTTCAAATTCTCCCTTTCAACTTATTTTCTGCGTTCTGCTAGCTAATACGAGTAAAATGGCCTTTTATTTTTGAAAATTGGTTGAGTAATGAATATTTTATGAAGGTTAGCAGTTGACACTGAAATGCGACAAAAGCTGATTTTAAAGAAAGGTGCCAAGTCGAAGTGTAAAATCTTGTCTCTACCTCAATTTTTAGCCAAATCTTAAAAACTGTACCTCTTTTGTCAGTTTTTTAATGTTGAATATCTTAATAAGATCTCTGATGATGCAACATTGTATAAAATTTAGCAATTTCAAGCATAAAAATGTTAATCTTTATGCTTATTGCATACCAAAGACTTGATTAAAAAACTTGGTGATAGGGAATCAATTTCTTACATCTGATTTAACTATACATTTAATATATGCCAAAATGTAACATGAAATCTTGATAAAAACAATAATTTGGTATATTCGCAAGAAAAAAAACCAACACGTTCAATACTCAGGCTACTACATGCAGCCCAATCCATCAGAAGCAAGAGTTAAGCCGATAGAGTACAAATATAAGCCTTGTGTCAAAATGTCTAATTTTGGTTGCTAAGGACTGTAAACAATAAAATTGACATATATTGTCATTCTTAAACACTTAATTTACTCAGAAGTTGATGTAGAATCTAAATATCAATAGATTTGTGGCATGAAAAGTCTTAATTTATACAATTCTGAGCTTGGTAAGTATGCCATAAGGTAGCAATAAACAGTTAGAAAAAAATACTAAAATTTGCCCTTATGAATTTTACCATCCCCTTTTCATTGCTTTTTTTCAATATCAAGCTTACTGTTTGTGTCATATATGGTCAAATGTATGTAATCAGAATCTTCCATATATTTTATATCCAGTATATAAAATGGTAAAATATAATTTCTTTTTGGTGTATCCATGGCAACAATCTGCATTTATTCATTATAAAATATTGCAAAAAGGGGGGGGGGGGAAAGATGTCACATATTTTCCCAAAATTTGGCTAAAAGTAGAATTTCAATCGCTTGAAGTAATACCTTTTCTGAAACTGTGTACATATATCATTCAGCAAATCCAATGAAAATCATATGTCTTTCATCTCATTTTTTTGTAAAATTGCGTCAAAAACTTCGTGTAGAAAAAGAATGTTTGTAAACAGTACATTAATTTCTGGACCGATGGCCGGTCTAGCTATGAAAATACGGATTGTCAAACAGAAAACAGCCCATAAAACATGTAAAAAACAATCTTGATGCTCTTATAAACCATCTTTGAAGGCTAAATTAGCACTCATCTGTCTAAAAATGTATTTTATTACACAATAACTTTCCTATTTGAAAAATCCACAGGGGCCAAAATGCGAAACTAAACTCCTAACTGTGTATTGCTACCTTAAGGTAGCAATAAACAGTTAGAAAAAAATACTAAAATTTGCCTGATGAATTTTACATCCCCTTTTCATTGCTTTTTTTCAATATCAAGCTTACTGTTTTTGTCATAATGGTTCATATGTATGTAATCAGAATCTTCCATATATTTTATACCAGTATATAAAAATGATAAAATGGTAAAATATAATTTCTTTTTGGTGTATCCATGGCAACAATCTGCATTTATTCATCATAAAATATTGCAAAAAGGGGGGGGGGGAAGATGTCACATATTTTCCAAAAATTTGGCTAAAAGTAGAATTTCAATCGCTTGAAGTAATACCTTTCTGAAACTGTGTACATATATCATTCAGCAAATCCAATGAAATCATATGTCTTTCATCTCATTTTTTGGTAAAATTGCGTCAAAAACTTAGTGTAGAAAAAGAATGTTTGTAAACAGTACATTAATTTCTGGACCGATGGCGGTCTAGCTATGAAATACGGATTGTCAAACAGAAAACAGCCCATAAAACATGTAAAAAATAATATTGATGCTCTTATAAACATCTTTGAGGCTAAATTAGCACTCATCTGTCTAAAAATGAATTTTATTAACAATAACTTTCCTATTTGAAAAATCCACAGGGCCAAAATGCGAAACTAAACTCCTAACTGTGTATGCTACCTTAATAGTAAATATTTTTTTCAAATTCTCCCTTTCAACTTATTTTCTGAGTTCTGCTAGCTAATACGAGTAAAATGGCCTTTTATTTTTGAAAATTGGTTGAGTAATGAATATTTTATGAAGGTTAGCAGTTGACACTGAAACGCGACAAAAGCTGATTTTAAAGAAAGGTGCCAAGTCGCAGTGTTAAATCTTGTCTCTACCTCAATTTTTAGCCAAATCTTAAAGACTGTACCTCTTTTGTCAGTTTTTTAATGTTGAATATCTTAATAAGATCTCTGATGATGCAACATTGTATAAAATTTAGCAATTTCAAGCATAAAAATGTTAATCTTTATGCTTATTGCATACCAAAGACTTGATTAAAAAACTTGGTGATAGGGAATCAATTTCTTACATCTGATTTAACTATACATTTAATATATGCCAAAATGTAACATGAAATCTTGATAAAACAATAATTTGGTATATTCGCAAGAAAAAAACCAACGCGTTCAATACTCAGGCTACTACATGCAGCCCAATCCATCAGAAGCAAGAGTTAAGCCGATAGAGTACAAATATAAGCCTTGTGTCAAAATGTCTAATTTTGGTTGCTAAGGACTGTAAACAATAAAATTGACATATATTGTCATTCTTAAACACTTAATTTACTCAGAAGTTGATGTAGAATCTAAATATCAATAGATTTGTGGCATGAAAAGTCTTAAATTATACAATTCTGAGCTTGGTAAGTATGCCATTTAATAGTAAATATTTTTTTCAAATTCTCCCTTTCAACTTACTTTCTGAGTTCTGCTAGCTAATACGAGTAAAATGGCCTTTTATTTTTGAAAATTGGTTGAGTAATGAATATTTTATGAAGGTTAGCAGTTGACACTGAAACGCGACAAAAGCTGATTTTAAAGAAAGGTGCCAAGTCGCAGTGTAAAATCTTGTCTCTACCTCAATTTTTAGCCAAATCTTAAAAACTGTACCTCTTTTGTCAGTTTTTTAATGTTGAATATCTTAATAAGATCTCTGATGATGCAACATTGTATAAAATTTAGCAATTTCAAGCATAAAAATGTTAATCTTTATGCTTATTGCATACCAAAGACTTGATTAAAAAACTTGGTGATAGGGAATCAATTTCTTACATCTGATTTAACTATACATTTAATATATGCCAAAATGTAACATAAAATCTTGATAAAAACAATAATTTGGTATATTCGCAAGAAAAAAACCAACGCGTTCAATACTCTTGCTACTACATGCAGCCCAATCCATCAGAAGCAAGAGTTAAGCCGATAGAGTACAAATATAAGCCTTGTGTCAAAATGTCTAATTTTGGTTGCTAAGGACTGTAAACAATAAAATTGACATATATTGTCATTCTTAAACACTTAATTTACTCAGAAGTTGATGTAGAATCTAAATATCAATAGATTTGTGGCATGAAAAGTCTTAAATTATACAATTCTGAGCTTGGTAAGTATGCCTTAATAGTAAATATTTTTTTCAAATTCTCCCTTTCAACTTATTTTCTGAGTTCTGCTAGCTAATACGAGTAAAATGGCCTTTTATTTTTGAAAATTGGTTGAGTAATGAATATCTTATGAAGGTTAGCAGTTGACACTGAAACGCGACAAAAGCTGATTTTAAAGAAAGGTGCCAAGTCGCAGTGTAAAATCTTGTCTCTACCTCAATTTTTAGCCAAATCTTAAAAACTGTACCTCTTTTGTCAGTTTTTTAATGTTGAATATCTTAATAAGATCTCTGATGATGCAACATTGTATAAAATTTAGCAATTTCAAGCATAAAAATGTTAATCTTTATGCTTATTGCATACCAAAGACTTGATTAAAAAACTTGGTGATAGGAATCATTTCTTACATTGATTTAACTATACATTTAAAATGCCAAATGTAACATGAAATCTTGATAAAACAATAATTTGTATATTCGCAAGAAAAAAACCACGCGTTCAATATCGGCTACTACATGCAGCCCAATCCATCAGAAGCAAGATTTAAGCGATAGAGTAAAATTTAACTTGTGTCTAAATGCTAATTTGATTTAAATAAAAGTATAAATCAATATATTGTCATTTAAACATTAATTTACTCAAAGTTGAATGTAAATCTAATTATAAACAATAATTTGTGGCATGAAAATTAAAATTATACATATCTATCTGGTATATGCCAGCAATCATAGAAAAATTAAATGGTCAAATTACCTTTCAAATTCTATTTTTGGTTATGTAACAATAAATTAAAATTGTCCTTAAATTTATTTAAAATTGTTGAGTAATGAATATTTTATGAAGTTAGATTGCATCTGAAAGTCTAAATATATAAATTGAGCTTGGTAAGTCCATTGTGTAAAATTTTTTTCAATTCTCTTTACTTATTGAGTCTGCTAAAATAGAGTTATGCCTTTATTTTAAATTGTTGATAATGAATATTTATGAAAGTTGATACATTACATCACAAAAGATTTTAAATAAGTTGCATACAAATGTACTTGTCTAACCTATGTTTGCAAATCAAAAACTGTACCTTTTTGTATTTTTAATGTTGAATATGTAAATAAATCTCTGATGAACAAAATTGTATAAAATTAGCAATTTCAAGCTAAAAATGTAACTTTATGCTTATGCAAACCAAGACTTGATTAAAAAACTGGTGAAATGGAATCAATTTCTACATCTGATTTAACTATCAATGTTAATAATCCAAAAATGAACATGAATCTTGATAAAACAATAATTTTATTCCAAGAAAAAAAACCAACGGTCAATACTCAGGCTATACATCACCAATCATCAACAAGTACCGATAGAGACAAAATAACTGTTCAAAATGCAATTGGTGCAGGACTGAAACAAATTGAATATATCTTTTAACACTTATTTACCAATTGATGTAGAATCTAAAATATAGATTTGTGGCATGAAAAGTCTTAAATTATACAATTCTGAGCTTGGTAAGTATGCCATTGAATAGTAAATATTTTTTTCAAATTCTCCCTTTCAACTTATTTTCTGAGTTCTGCTAGCTAATACGAGTAAAATGGCCTTTTATTTTTGAAAATGGTTGAGTAATGAATATTTTATGAAGGTTAGCAGTTGACACTGAAACGCGACAAAAGCTGATTTTAAAGAAAGGTGCCAAGTCGCAGTGTAAAATCTTGTCTCTACCTCAATTTTTAGCCAAATCTTAAAAACTGTACCTCTTTTGTCAGTTTTTTAATGTTGAATATCTTAATAAATCTCTGATGATGCAACATTGTATAAAATTTAGCAATTTCAAGCATAAAAATGTTAATCTTTATGCTTATTGCATACCAAAGACTTGATTAAAAAACTTGGTGATAGGGAATCAATTTCTTACATCTGATTTAACTATACATTTAATATATGCCAAAATGTAACATGAAATCTTGATAAAAACAATAATTTGGTATATTCGCAAGAAAAAAACCAACGCGTTCAATACTCAGGCTACTACATGCAGCCCAATCCATCAGAAGCAAGAGTTAAGCCGATAGAGTACAAATATAAGCCTTGTGTCAAAATGTCTAATTTTGGTTGCTAAGGACTGTAAACAATAAAATTGACATATATTGTCATTCTTAAACACTTATTTACTCAGAAGTTGATGTAGAATCTAAATATCAATAGATTTGTGGCATGAAAAGTCTTAAATTATACAATTCTGAGCTTGGTAAGTATGCCATTTAATAGTAAATATTTTTTTCAAATTCTCCCTTTCTGAGCTTGGTAAGTATGCCATTTAATAGTAAATATTTTTTTCAAATTCTCCCTTTCAACTTATTTTCTGAGTTCTGCTAGCTAATACGAGTAAAATGGCCTTTTATTTTTGAAAATTGGTTGAGTAATGAATATTTTATGAAGGTTAGCAGTTGACACTGAAACGCGACAAAAGCTGATTTTAAAGAAAGGTGCCAAGTCGCAGTGTAAAATCTTGTCTCTACCTCAATTTTTAGCCAAATCTTAAAAACTGTACCTCTTTTGTCAGTTTTTTAATGTTGAATATCTTAATAAGATCTCTGATGATGCAACATTGTATAAAATTTAGCAATTTCAAGCATAAAAATGTTAATCTTTATGCTTATTGCATACCAAAGACTTGATTAAAAAACTTGGTGATAGGGAATCAATTTCTTACATCTGATTTAACTATACATTTAATATATGCCAAAATGTAACATGAAATCTTGATAAAAACAATAATTTGGTATATTCGCAAGAAAAAAACCAACGCGTTCAATACTCATGCTACTACATGCAGCCCAATCCATCAGAAGCAAGAGTTAAGCCGATAGAGTACAAATATAAGCCTTGTGTCAAAATGTCTAATTTTGGTTGCTAAGGACTGTAAACAATAAAATTGACATATATTGTCATTCTTAAACACTTAATTTACTCAGAAGTTGATGTAGAATCTAAATATCAATAGATTTGTGGCATGAAAAGTCTTAAATTATACAAATCTGAGCTTGGTAAGTATGCCATTTAATAGTAAAATTTTTTTCAAATTCTCCCTTTCAACTTATTTTCTGAGTTCTGCTAGCTAATACGAGTAAAATGGCCTTTATTTTTGAAAATTGGTTGAGTAATGAATATTTTATGAAGGTTAGCAGTTGACACTGAAACGCGACAAAAGCTGATTTTAAAGAAAGGTGCCAAGTCGCAGTGTAAAATCTTGTCTCTACCTCAATTTTTAGCCAAATCTTAAAAACTGTACCTCTTTTGTCAGTTTTTTAATGTTGAATATCTTAATAAGATCTCTGATGATGCAACATTGTATAAAATTTAGCAATTTCAAGCATAAAAATGTTAATCTTTATGCTTATTGCATACCAAAGACTTGATTAAAAAACTTGGTGATAGGGAATCAATTTCTTACATCTGATTTAACTATACATTTAATATATGCCAAAATGTAACATGAAATCTTGATAAAAACAATAATTTGGTATATTCGCAAGAAAAAAACCAACGCGTTCAATACTCAGGCTACTACATGCAGCCCAATCCATCAGAAGCAAGAGTTAAGCCGATAGAGTACAAATATAAGCCTTGTGTCAAAATGTCTAATTTTGGTTGCTAAGGACTGTAAACAATAAAATTGACATATATTGTCATTCTTAAACACTTAATTTACTCAGAAGTTGATGTAGAATCTAAATATCAATAGATTTGTGGCATGAAAAGTCTTAAATTATACAAATCTGAGCTTGGTAAGTATGCCATTTAATAGTAAATATTTTTTTCAAATCTCCCTTTCAACTTATTTTCTGAGTTCTGCTAGCTAATACGAGTAAAATGGCCTTTTATTTTTGAAAATTGGTTGAGTAATGAATATTTTATGAAGGTTAGCAGTTGACACTGAAACGCGACAAAAGCTGATTTTAAAGAAAGGTGCCAAGTCGCAGTGTAAAATCTTGTCTCTACCTCAATTTTTAGCCAAATCTTAAAAACTGTACCTCTTTTGTCAGTTTTTTAATGTTGAATATCTTAATAAGATCTCTGATGATGCAACATTGTATAAAATTTAGCAATTTCAAGCATAAAAATGTTAATCTTTATGCTTATTGCATACCAAAGACTTGATTAAAAAACTTGGTGATAGGGAATCAATTTCTTACATCTGATTTAACTATACATTTAATATATGCCAAAATGTAACATGAAATCTTGATAAAAACAATAATTTGGTATA
This sequence comes from Mytilus edulis, assembly GCA_019925275.1. NCBI lineage: Eukaryota > Metazoa > Mollusca > Bivalvia > Mytilida > Mytilidae > Mytilus > Mytilus edulis. The sequence goes on along the minus strand of CM034351.1, from coordinate 3,793,354 downwards.
TTCGCAAGAAAAAAACCAACGCGTTCAATACTCAGGCTACTACATGCAGCCCAATCCATCAGAAGCAAGAGTTAAGCCGATAGAGTACAAATATAAGCCTTGTGTCAAAATGTCTAATTTTGGTTGCTAAGGACTGTAAACAATAAAATTGACATATATTGTCATTCTTAAACACTTAATTTACTCAGAAGTTGATGTAGAATCTAAATATCAATAGATTTGTGGCATGAAAAGTCTTAAATTATACAATTCTGAGCTTGGTAAGTATGCCATTTAATAGTAAATATTTTTTTCAAATTCTCCCTTTCAACTTATTTTCTGAGTTCTGCTAGCTAATACGAGTAAAATGGCCTTTTATTTTTGAAAATTGGTTGAGTAATGAATATTTTATGAAGGTTAGCAGTTGACACTGAAACGCGACAAAAGCTGATTTTAAAGAAAGGTGCCAAGTCGCAGTGTAAAATCTTGTCTCTACCTCAATTTTTAGCCAAATCTTAAAAACTGTACCTCTTTTGTCAGTTTTTTAATGTTGAATATCTTAATAAGATCTCTGATGATGCAACATTGTATAAAATTTAGCAATTTCAAGCATAAAAATGTTAATCTTTATGCTTATTGCATACCAAAGACTTGATTAAAAAACTTGGTGATAGGGAATCAATTTCTTACATCTGATTTAACTATACATTTAATATATGCCAAAATGTAACATGAAATCTTGATAAAAACAATAATTTGGTATATTCGCAAGAAAAAAACCAACGCGTTCAATACTCAGGCTACTACATGCAGCCCAATCCATCAGAAGCAAGAGTTAAGCCGATAGAGTACAAATATAAGCCTTGTGTCAAAATGTCTAATTTTGGTTGCTAAGGACTGTAAACAATAAAATTGACATATATTGTCATTCTTAAACACTTAATTTACTCAGAAGTTGATGTAGAATCTAAATATCAATAGATTTGTGGCATGAAAAGTCTTAAATTATACAAATCTGAGCTTGGTAAGTATGCCATTTAATAGTAAATATTTTTTTCAAATTCTCCCTTTCAACTTATTTTCTGAGTTCTGCTAGCTAATACGAGTAAAATGGCCTTTTATTTTTGAAAATTGGTTGAGTAATGAATATTTTATGAAGGTTAGCAGTTGACACTGAAACGCGACAAAAGCTGATTTTAAAGAAAGGTGCCAAGTCGCAGTGTAAAATCTTGTCTCTACCTCAATTTTTAGCCAAATCTTAAAAACTGTACCTCTTTTGTCAGTTTTTTAATGTTGAATATCTTAATAAGATCTCTGATGATGCAACATTGTATAAAATTTAGCAATTTCAAGCATAAAAATGTTAATCTTTATGCTTATTGCATACCAAAGACTTGATTAAAAAACTTGGTGATAGGGAATCAATTTCTTACATCTGATTTAACTATACATTTAATATATGCCAAAATGTAACATGAAATCTTGATAAAAACAATAATTTGGTATATTCGCAAGAAAAAAACCAACGCGTTCAATACTCAGGCTACTACATGCAGCCCAATCCATCAGAAGCAAGAGTTAAGCCGATAGAGTACAAATATAAGCCTTGTGTCAAAATGTCTAATTTTGGTTGCTAAGGACTGTAAACAAATAAAATTGACATATATTGTCATTCTTAAACACTTAATTTACTCAGAAGTTGATGTAGAATCTAAATATCAATAGATTTGTGGCATGAAAAGTCTTAAATTATACAATTCTGAGCTTGGTAAGTATGCCATTTAATAGTAAATATTTTTTCAAATTCTCCCTTTCAACTTATTTCTGAGTTCTGCTAGCTAATACGAGTAAAATGGCCTTTTATTTTTGAAAATTGGTTGAGTAATGAATATTTTATGAAGGGTTAGCAGTTGACACTGAACGCGACAAAGCTGATTTTAAAGAAAGGTGCCAAGTCGCAGTGTAAATCTTGTCTCTACCTCAATTTTTAGCCAAATCTTAAAAACTGTACCTCTTTGTCAGTTTTTTAATGTTGAATATCTTAATAAGATCTCGATGATGCAACATTGTATAAAATTTAGCAATTTCAAGCAAAAAATGTTAATCTTTATGCTTATTGCATACCAAAGACTTGATTAAAAAACTTGGTGATAGGGAATCAATTTCTTACATCTGATTTAACTATACATTATATATGCCAAAATGTACATGAAATCTTGATAAAAACAATAATTTGGTATATTCGCAAGAAAAAAACCAACGCGTTCAATAATCAGCTACTACATGCAGCCCAATCCATCAGAAGCAAGAGTTAAGCCGATAGGTACAAATATAAGCCTGTGTCAAAATGTCTAATTTGGTTGCTAAGGACTGTAAACAATAAAATTGACATATATTGTCATTCTTAAACACTTAATTTACTCAGAAGTTGATGTAGAATCTAAATATCAATAGATTTGTGGCATGAAAAGTCTTAATTAAAATCTGAGCTTGGTAAGTATGCCATTTATAGTAAATATTTTTTTCAAATTCTCCTTTCAACTTATTTTCTGAGTTGCTAGCTAATACGAGTAAAATGGCCTTTTATTTTTGAAAATTGGTTGAGTAATGAATATTTTATGAAGGTTAGCAGTTGACACTGAAACGCGACAAAAGCTGATTTTAAAGAAAGGTGCCAAGTCGCAGTGTAAAATCTTGTCTCTACCTCAATTTTTAGCCAAATCTTAAAAACTGTACCTCTTTTGTCAGTTTTTTAATGTTGAATATCTTAATAAGATCTCTGATGATGCAACATTGTATAAAATTTAGCAATTTCAAGCATAAAAATGTTAATCTTTATGCTTATTGCATACCAAAGACTTGATTAAAAAACTTGGTGATAGGGAAAACAATTTCTTACATCTGATTTAACTATACATTTAATATATGCCAAAATGTAACATGAAATCTTGATAAAAACAATAATTTGGTATATTCGCAAGAAAAAAACCAACGCGTTCAATACTCTTGCTACTACATGCAGCCCAATCCATCAGAAGCAAGAGTTAAGCCGATAGAGTACAAATATAAGCCTTGTGTCCAAAAAGTCTAATTTTGGTTGCTAAGGACTGTAAACAATAAAATTGACATATATTGTCATTCTTAAACACTTAATTTACTCAGAAGTTGATGTAGAATCTAAATATCAATAGATTTGTGGCATGAAAAGTCTTAAATTATACAATCTGAGCTTGGTAAGTATGCCATTTAATAGTAAATATTTTTTTTCAAATTCTCCCTTTCAACTTATTTTCTGAGTTCTGCTAGCTAATACGAGTAAAATGGCCTTTTATTTTTGAAAATTGGTTGAGTAATGAATATTTTATGAAGGTTAGCAGTTGACACTGAAACGCGACAAAAAACTGATTTTAAAGAAAGGTGCCAAGTCGCAGTGTAAAATCTTGTCTCTACCTCAATTTTTAGCCAAATCTTAAAAACTGTACCTCTTTTTGTCAGTTTTTTAATGTTGAATATCTTTAATAAGATCTCTGATGATGCAACATTGTATAAAATTTAGCAATTTCAAGCATAAAAATGTTAATCTTTATGCTTATTGCATACCAAAGACTTGATTAAAAAACTTGGTGATAGGGAATCAATTTCTTACATCTGATTTAACTATACATTTAATATATGCCAAAATGTAACATGAAATCTTGATAAAAAAAAATAATTTGGTATATTCGCAAGAAAAAAAAACCCAACGCGTTCAATACTCAGGCTACTACATGCAGCCCAATCCATCAGAAGCAAGAGTTAAGCCGATAGAGTACAAATATAAGCCTTGTGTCAAAATGTCTAATTTTGGTTGCTAAGGACTGTAAACAATAAAATTGACATATATATTGTCATTCTTAAACACTAATTTACTCAGAAGTTGATGTAGAATCTAAATATCAATAGATTTGTGGCATGAAAAAGTCTTAAATTATACAAAATTTGAGCTTGGTAAGTATGCCATTTTAAAATATTTTTTTCAAATTCTCCCTTTCAACTTATTTTCTGAGTTTGCTAGCTAATACGAGTAAAATGGCCTTTTATTTTTGAAAATTGGGTTTGAGTAATGAATATTTTAATGAAGGTTAGCAGTTGACACTGAAACGCGACAAAAGCTGATTTTAAAGAAAGGGCCAAGTCGCAGTGTAAAAATCTTGTCTCTACCTCAATTTTTAGCCAAATTTTTAAAAAACTGTACTCTTTTGTCAGTTTTTTTAATGTTGAATATCTTAATAAGATCTTGATTTATGCAACATTGTATAAAATTTAGCAATTTCAAGCATAAAAAATGTTAATCTTTATGCTTATTTTCATACCAAAAGACTTGATTAAAAAACTTGGTGATAGGGAATCAATTTTTTACATCTGATTTAACTATACATTTAAAAATGCCAAAATGTAACATGAAACTTGATAAAAACAATAAATTTGGTATATTCGCAAAAAAAAACCAACGCGTTTTAATACTCAGGCTACTACATGCGCCCAATCCATCAGAAAACAAGAGTTTTAAACCGATAGAGTACAAAATAAGCCTTGTGTCAAAATGTCTAATTTTGGTTGTAAAAGGGGCTGTAAACAATAAAATTGACATATATTGTCATTCTTAAACACTTAATTTACTCAGAAGTTGATGTAGAAACTAAATATCAATAGATTTGTGGCATGAAAATCTTAAATTATACAAATTTTGAGTTGGTAAGTATGCCATTTAATAGTAAAATTTTTTTTCTAAATTTCCCTTTAACTTATTTTCTGAGTTCTGTAGCTAATACGAGTAAAATGGCCTTTTATTTTGAAAATTGGTTAGTAATGAATATTTTTGAAGGGGTTGCAGTTTCACTGAAAGGACAAAATGTTTTAAAGAAAGGTGCCCAAATCGCAGTGTAAAAATTTTCTTACCCCCAATTTTTGAAATTTAAAAAAAGTACCCTTTTGTCAGTTTTTTAAGTTGAATATTTAATAAATCTTGTGATGAACATTGTAAAAATTTGCAATTTCAAGTAAAAATGTTTTCTTTATGTTATTGCATCCAAAAATTGATTAAAAAAATTTGGGGATAGGGGGAACAATTTTTACTTTTTTAACTATACTTTAATATTGCCAAAAAGTAAATGAATCTTGATAAAAACAATAATTTGGTTATTTCCCAAAAAAAAAAACCAAGGTTCAATACTCAGGTTCTCAGCCCAATCCATCAAAGCAAGGTTAAGCCAAGAGTACAAAAAATTAACCCCTTTGTCAAAATTTTAATTTTGGTTGCTAAGGCTGTAAACAATAAATTGAATATTGTCATTCTTAAAATTAATTTTTCTCAGAAGTTGATGTTGGGGAAATTTAAAAAAAAAATAATTTTTGGGGAAAAGTCTTAAAATTTACTTTTGAGCTTGGTAAATATGCCATTTAAAGTAAAAATTTTTTTAAATTTCCCTTTCAATTTTTTTTTGAGTTTGCTAGTTACAGTAAAAGGCCTTTTTTTTTG